>JAHDVF020000724.1:0-402716 GCA_022606425.2 Lepidostoma basale | reverse complement strand
TATAAACGATTCTTCAATGTACTCACACGTTTCTCTAACTAACTAACGACAAGCCGTTTCACCGTAGGGGTAGGCAGAGAGGAATCACCACCGCGCTGTTTTTTTTTTGTGACCGCCTTGTCGTAATTGATAAATTTGGTCGTGCCATGATCTTCTCAGCCGTCCTCGGTTTCTTTTTTAATTCACACTGCTTGTATACAAATATTTGACCATTACTCTCTCATCTATTCGTTCCACATGTCCAAACCAGATGTGTGCTCCTTTTGTTAATTTTTACTTAGGATGCAATCATCTGTCTTACATTTCTTCCTTTTTTCATCTTTGGGTATTCTAAAATACACGTACATAATTTTCCAGCACATTTTTCCCAGTAATCTCATTTCTTAGTTATTTATTCTACTTTCATCCTTATTCTTCCAGCTCCAAGCTTCACTTTCATAAATAAGCATTGGAACTCATTATGTACTGGTTCATTACAATTTGAATTTAAAAAAAACGGATTTGATTTCATTCTTTACAAAGAAACACTTCAAAGAAACTTATTTCACTGCAAAGAAAAATCTATCACAAAACTGATGATCGCGGTTGCAATCGTTTTATATCGTGGACAAATACCTAAGGTAACCAGGCATACTCATTCAATTTATAGCATTTAAAAGTTATAAATAAAAATACGATCAATTTCAAATACTGAATCACTCCTTCTCCGCTTTTACATATAAATGTTGGATAACCCTGCATTTCTATAAGTTTAGGCAAGCCAACTTTTGCAGATAACAAAAAAATACTATCCCTTTAAATTGCGTTTATCATTATAAAAGGACCCTAGATAATAGGCGACTGGGTCAGCTGCAACGTTTATCCTTAAAAATACCTTGAAGAATTTCCAGTCGCCTATTGCAATTAGTCCTTTGTAGTTCCAAACGGTCCAATTATTTTTTTCTGACGCGATGTTTAAAATTACGTTATAGCTATGCGTCGTTGAATTTTAATTCAATAATAACAATCGCGGCAAATCGATTTAAATAGATAACTACGTATTTATGTAAGTATTGTATAATTTAAACATTTTGGGCATATAAGATGGTATGGAACAAATGAATGAGGTTAAAAATATATTATTATTATTATTTTGTTGAATCGCTCTTTACACCATGACAGCAAGAGCCAAATCGATGTAAAGGTTATTATAGCTATCATAGTGATTCTCGTGACATGTGATAGGTAGCTAATCAATCGCCATTTTATTGTCACGTGAATTCTACACTAAACCAAAGACAGTGTGACAATCACACTGCCCTCGCCGGGAATCGAACCCGGAACATTCGGGGTGGCAGTCAGTGCACTTACCACTCGGCTAGTAGTTTGAATGGAAAAAGAAGTCGAGGATAGCCAAGGATATGACCATTCACATGGCATGACCAAATTTATCAATTACTGAATGGCGGTCACGATCGAAGTAGGGACAATCGATGGGTGTGTGAATGTGGAGGAGGCGCGAGAGTTAGGTCAGGATATAACAGTGTGGCGGTCCATCTTCTTCGCCTACCCCTCCGGTGAAACGGCGTGATGGTTAGTAAGTTAATGTTCGTTATGATGATACTTAATTTACGTATTAGACTCTTCGAGAACTTTTCGAATACACATAATTTTTATCCGTTTATTTATTAATCATATTTCTTTATTAGTATTCTATATAATTAATTGCTGTATTTTACATAAATTAGTGTTTAATAAAACTATATAAAAATCATCATTCATCTTCAATACGATTCAATACGTACGCATTGTTAAATCATATTAATATTCATAACTTTTTTTACCGCCGCCTTCCCACGAAGCCGGACTTGATGTCTGAATCTCCGAGAGATGTCGTGATATCTCTGACCGTCAAAGCTGATGCTTGGTCGTGAAATAATTACGAGAATAACTAGAAGAGAGCGCCCCCACTACTGTCACGCACCTTATCGCGAGAGGGCATTAACTGACTTCCGTCAAGATTTATCTGAATTTTCAAAATCTACATCACTAATATCCTACGGGACGGTACTAGAGCAGCCTCATTTAGATTACCTAATCGCACTATTTATTCAAAAGATAAGAATGAATTTTAATTAACCCTAATAATATATTACGCCATAGCAGGGGTCGACAAACTTTATTACGTTTAAAAATATAAATAGCAGGAAGCATATTGGAGGACAAATATAATATATTGTATTCTTTATTAATATTATCCACAATATTTATTTGGTGACAAAATGTAGGCTAGTATATCAATTATCAAATCAATTCTTTTGACCGAAACAATATGATTGATTGATTACATTATACTACAACATGTCGACCTTCGCGGCTGAGTGGTATGAGCTCCGACTTATATTCTCAAGGCCCCGGGTTCGATTCCCGGCGATGGCAGTGTAATTGTTACACTGTCATTGGTCTGGTGTAGAATTCACGTAACAATTAAATGGCGATAGATTGGCTACCTATCACATGTCATGAGAATCAATATAATAGCTAAAATAAACTGTATACAGTAATTGGGTTCAAGCGACCTGTTGTATACAAGGAGAGAGAAAAAAAATAACATGATTTTATTATTGTTTCACATAACATAATTTTATTATTGTTTCTTGAACAATTGTGTAAAACTCCATATTTAATAATTAATAAGAATAAAAACGCCTGTTTTCTGGAAGTTTTATTATATTTTATGTGAATGACATGTTTTGCCTGTATGAGGCATTACCGAATAGGACAACGTCAACACGACATTTGACAGGCGAAACAGATGTTAAGATTCGTATTAATTATAATATATTTATTTAAATACTATAAAAATATCGCGATAGAGTGTCGCCAATCCGGGTTATTTAAAAAAAAAACAATTTGAACATTTCCTTTGCTGTTTTTTTTTAATGTTTGTAAATGAAAAACCCATGATTAAATCACGGGCCGAATCAGGCTCGCGTAGCTAGTTTGCCGACCCCCGCGCTAGAGGAGCCATTCTGGACTTATGATAAAAACTGAACTGTTTAAAATATACTCATAAAATCTGTAATGTTTCCTGCTTCTGCGATAAGGGGGTTCTAGACTCAAATATTAATATGCCTAGTTTGAATAATAAAAATAGCCAACGGTTACGGGCTTAATGGAAAATAGATACATGTAAAGTTAATTAGCATCACGGTAAAGTATACTAAAATGATAACCGCAGACTTTTGATAAGGCATAATAAATTATTTATGTGTACGAAAAAATTTACTGTGACCCCAATCAAAAGCAACAGAGTCTACTATATTCTTCTTCTTTTGGCATCATGTCATTTCCCCTCGACGTTGACTATTAACAACAGCAATAACATAGAGGATTTCTACCGCTAACCTGAAGCTGTTACAGGCGAACGGTGCCTTTCATCAGATTCGCTCATTCAATCCACTGGCACGTCCCTCGTCCATGCGGTACGTCTTCTTGAGGAACCTTCTTCACCCGACTCTATCGCATGCCTGATGCCTAACATCATCCCAAGTGAGGCCTGCTGCTTTAACCTCGTCCTGCAGGGCTCTTCTTCAGGTGGCTCTAGGTCTGCCTCGCTTCCTCTTTCCCTCATAGGGGACCAGTCTAGTGCGCCCTGAGCGATGCAGTCTTCCGTCTCAGACTGTGACCGATCCACTGACATTTGCGTCTAGCGACTTGTTCTCGAATTGGTTTTTCGCCTGTCATGGTCCAGAGAACGGCATTTGATACTGTTTGGGGCCAATAGATCTTGAAATCTTACGTCAGAAAAATTATATGTATGAAATCTAGAGAGGGAACCAGACCACATTTAATCTACTCGTATATTCCTCTGTGTGCGACGTTGACTATTACTTAAGAATATGTGTCTCTGTTCCTGGCAGCCCGAAACAGCTCCTCGGCGTTTTTAAGCCAGTTTAGTCACTAATGTTATACAGCCAAGAGATTCGCCCCCTGCCAACACCTCGTCGTCCCTCTATTTTACTCTCAATGATCAGGTGCAGCAATTTATAGTTTTCTCCCCTAAGCACATGACCTAAATGACACTTTACGGAATTCAATGTTGGCCAACAATTCCCTCACATCCCATCAGTTCACGATCTTGGAGAACATTCATATAGGTGACTCCGTATCGGTCCAAGGAATGCCCAACATTTTGCGATGCAGCCACAGTTCAAACGCCCACATTTCAAAGGTCCATGATTCAACACCATACAAAATTATAGACCAGACATAGCATTTGACCATTCTCAGATTAAAAAATGATAATTCTGGGAAAGCATTTTTTTAAACTGTTATCCGGGGGTATTTTCAATCCAGGAATACTGAGAGAGCTAAATCTGTACGTTCCCCATAGTTATAGCAGAGCAAGGGGACATTTATTATTTTATGCCCCAAATTGCCGCACAGAGGCCCTTCGAAGTTCTCCTGTATTGAAAGCGATTCGTCTCTTAAATGAGGTTGCAAAAGAGATAGACCTCTTTGGATGCAATTATGGCGAATTCGTTAATACCCTTATGATAAAGGCAGCAAGCAAATAACTAGCTTTTCCTATTCATAAGGTTCTATTTATATTTCTTTAGATATTCTTTTTTTCCACCCTTTACATCGATTTGTAAGGAGATTTTCAACAAAATAATAACAATAATTATTATTATAATAAATTTTTGGTATTTTCTTCAATATAAAGGAAGTCAAGTAAGTGTACGTCATTAGGGGCGATAAGAAGGACAGAATGTTGCGCACAATCGATAAATCATCGCCTCGGACCTTAGAGGACCTTTCCATTTATTCATCCGTGCCACTGTGCTGCGTTAATGTAATACAAATCGTTATGTATTTCTCATTATACTTAACGCAGTGCCGGGCGTAAGTTAACATTAAAATAGTAATAAATCAAGCATTCTGGCTTCCCCCGAAAGCGACCACGAACCAAAGACCTTAAATGTCGTTAGTCACGTAACTCGACCGTCACATTAGAAAATTGTCCCTTTGATTAACCGGGACGCGAAGGGAATGATGAATGTACTAATGATTGCGGCGCGCTCGGGAGTGAGTTGTCCCAGCTCAGCCACAAAACCGTTAATGGCATATTGTTTGACCCGGGAGGCTAGTAGGTAAAAAAAAAATCTAAATTATAATCGTGACTTCATTATTAAGAATTTGTTTTCGAATGGAATTTCAAAAAGGTACCATCAGCTATTTGCGAACACGTATGGAATGATCACCCAATATAATAAATTGGCCGTTGTGTGATTATAGGAGATTAATTTTCGTTTAGTAAAGTAATGGGTCGGACATTAGAGAGCCTAAGATAAATGCTAATTATTAAAATTATACGAATTAAAGCAAAACTCAGGATTTAGCCGGGCTGGGCAGCCGTGATTCTGGTTAGTTATTTATTTTAATGACTGCTAGGGGTTTTTATTGTAATTGCGTTAGTAGCCCGGAGGTTGAATGGAAGAGAAGAGCGCAGTGGACCCCGGGGTCTATAAATTAAAGAAAGGCAGGTATTTCTGTTGGGTTAGGGTGGGCACGGGGCAATTATCACTTGACCGAACAGGTTACTTCCCAAATGACCCGTGAGCGGGCTTGCCGGGACGATTTACGGAGCTTTTTTTGTAGAATCTTTTAAGTACTTTTTGAACCTTAAAATAACTGAACGTCCCACTTTGAACACTTTCGTGCGGAGGAATTGCTACCAGCTTTCGAAATGATAAAATTACTAAACGATGTATTTATTGTTCCTTGAACAATGATGCAAAACTCCATTTTAAATATTAAACGTGTTTTCTAGAAGTTTTATTGTATTATAATATAATAGTTTATAAGAAAGACGTATTTCATCGTTTTAAGGCATTATTAAATAACTTAGAAAGTAACATGTAATTATCAAACTATCATTTGATAATGCCTTAGAAATGTGAAACATGTAATTCCCATAAACTATAATAAAACTTCTAGAAAACAGACGTCTTCATTCGTATTCATTAACTAAACTTTGTACTGAAACATGGCTTTCATATTTATAATAGAAACATGACTAAAATATTTGTATGGATATTATACTGCTTGATTAGTATTATTATTATTTTGTTGAATCGCTCTTTACATCATGACAGCAAGAGCCAAATCGATGTAAAGGTATAGCTATCATAGTGATTCTCGTGACATGTGATAGGTAGCTAATCTATCGCCATTTTATTGTCACGTGAATTCTACACCAGACCAAAGACAGTGTGACAATCACACTGCCCTCGCCGGGAATCGAACCCGGAACCTTCGGGGTGCCAGTCAATGCACTTACCACTCGGCCATGAAGGTCGTCGCAACCTTCCACTACAATGGCAAGAGAAAAAAGAGAGACTAAGCGACGAACAACTGAAGGCTGCATTGTTCGGACAGTATTTTCGTAGTGTGTCCTTTAAAATAAATCATCGTAAAATAAATAAACAAACAAAAGCCTGATCATTAACACGATTTAGAATTAAAACTTTATTTTTCAGTAGCGTCCACTCTGTTAGAAAGGTCAACCATTTACATTGCGTATGGACATTTACAATTCTCGCATGTAAATTGATATTGTTGATTCCATTAAAATCCAATCCATGCTGCGTTTCATCATTAACAATATGTTTATTAGGCTGCTCGGTCTTAAGACGCCATTTAACATACATCCTACGCTGGACGTGCTCAATAATTCAGGAAATTAAAATAATTTCATAATATTTTAGCCGTCCGGGTAAAGCGGACAATGTTGTGATGCTTTTCCCATTTAGGAGTGAATTTACGGCGCCACGTAAAACTCCCAATTCTGTATTATATTGTCAAAGTGTCCTGCTATCGGAAGGACGCAGATTTATGCGCGGGGCCCGATTGTTGAATTATTTATATGTACTATTTATGCTAATTTAAGTGGTTTTTCTGTACACCCGAATGACGTACTGCCTTTTTGGCGGGTTTTTCGTTGTTTAAAGAGTCTAAATAATACGTTAGTATGTTAGGATGTTGAGTATTTTAACCCTTCAATTCACTTTCTTTAAATTTTATAATAATAAAAACATTATTTTATATATTAATTAAATAAAACGATGTTTTTTAACTACTTCCACTTTTGTCCTTATTTAGACAGCGACCGGTTTCGCCAGGCTCGCTGGCATCGACAGACTGGTCCTGACCTGGTCCCGGTCAGACTGGACCAGTCTGTCGATGCCAGCGAGCCTGGCGAAACCGGTCGCTGTCTAAATAAAGACAAAAGTGGAAGTAGTTAAAAAACATCGTTTTATTTAATTATTATTTAAAATGAACTTCCATCAAGAGTGTTACAGTAAAATCATTTGATTATTTTATATTATCAAAAAAAAACATATTTATAAATTATTTTTCGCGTGACGTAGAATATGAGAAAAAAAATTCTACTCTATTCGCCTTCACTTTGTGGTGTGGATTCATATTTTAATAAATATGACTGCACTTAGTATTATAGTACAACACTTTATTTCACTTATCACAAACGTATTTCGGTTAAAATATAACCTTTTTCAATGTAATTTTTTTTATAAAATGTGATAAGTGAAATAATGTATCGGAATACTAAGTGCAGCTATATTAATTCAAAAACATGTATTATTTAATTACTATCGATAAAAATGTATTTAGGGAAAATTCGCTAGAAAACTAAATTTAAATAATGAAAAAAAAAAAAAAAAAAATTTGATACAAAATTTCTTTCTTATTATGTATTTAGTGTGCTTCCACTTGTGTTTATGTTCGACCGGTTTCGGCAGCTTACTGCCATCGTCTGGTCAATACATAATAATAAAGAAATTTTGTATTGATAACAACAACAACAACAAAACCATCACGCCGTTTCCCCGCAGGGGTAGGCAGAGAGAATGGACCGCCACACTACTCTATCCTGGCACACCTCTCTAGCTTCCTCCACATTCATACATCGAGTCATACACGCACGTCGATTCTTCCGGCTTCTGACATGACCAACTTTTAATATTTGATTAATTTGGTCATGCCATGTTTTCCTCGGTCTACCTCGACTCCTTACTCCATTTACATTGTTAACGTATACTTTTTAACCATTCTTTCTTCACCCATGCGCTCCATATGTCCGAACCAACGAAGCGAACCTTTCATAATTTTGTTCATAATACCTTCTTTCGCTCTACACTCCTTCCTAATATCAGCATTTGAGATTCTGTCGTACATCGTTCTACCGCACATACGTCTTAGGGACCTCATCTCTACCGCATTTATTCTGCTCTCATCTTTCTTCTGCCAGTTCCATGCTTCGCTTCCATACATAAGGGTTGGAACCAGAACTCCATTGTGAACGGCCATTTTCGCTTTCATTGATAAATTCTTGTTTCCAAAAACTACTTTTAAAGCTCCATTCACTTTGTTACCCGCACCAACCCTTCTTTCAATATCACTGTCCGTTCGGCCATCCGCTGTGAACATGCTACCTAAATACACAAATTCGCTCACCTGTTCCAAGTTCTCTTCATTTACACTTATATTACAAACTGTCATTTGCTCTTCCCTTTCAAAAACTAACACCTTTGACTTTCCGACATTCATCATTAAATCGTTCGACTTGCATACCTCATACATTCTCGACACCAAGACTTGTAATTCGTCCGCACTATCCGCAACGAGAACGGCGTCGTCCGCGTAAAGCAGACAGTTTACAGACAGATCACTCATCTTAGCACCAGCATTTATACCTTTAAGTTCTTTCATACACTTGTCCATATACAGATTGAACAACCAAGGGGACATCACGCAGCCCTGCTTAACACCCTTCGTGATATCAAACCAGGGCGTGATGTCCCCATTTACCCTAACACTGGCAGTGCTCCCTTCGTAGAGAGAAGCAACCGCCCGTATCAGTTTTGTGCTCACTCCATATTCGGACAAGATTGACCACAGTTTTTCTCTGTTCACTCGATCATAGGCTTTTTGCAAATCGACAAACGCACAGAAAAGCTTACGGTTTTTGGCCATAAACTTCTCCGCAAGCGTTCGAAGTGCAAAAATCTGATCCATACAACCTCTTCCGGTCATAAAAGCGCCTTGCACATCCCATACTCTTTCAGTCGTCGTCTTTTTTACTCTTTCTATTAAAATTCGACCGTAGAGTTTACCAACGGCGCTTAATAGACTTATTGCCCGGTGATTTCCACAGTCCATACGAGATCCCTTTCCCTTATAAAGAGGCATGATAACAGCCCTCCTCCAGTCGAGCGGCGTATATCCCTCCTCTAAACACTGGTTAAAGAGTCTATATAACCATGCTGAAACCACCGGCCCACCGTTTTTGATAAACTCTAAGGCTACACAGTCATATCCGACAGCTTTTCCACCTTTCATACATCTTACAGCACTTACTATCTCGTTCAAATTTATTTCAGTAATTTCACTTCCGCTGTTCGTGCAACTCTCATTTGTAAAGCTCATTCTTATTGAATCTTCAGTCATTTCACTGCCATACATATCTTTAAAGTACTCCATCCATCTTCCTTGTATACTTTTGAAATCAGTAATCATTCTTCCCTCACTACTTAAAATTGCTTTCGCACAACCACTTTCGGGAGGATTTCGGGCTTTTTTGACTTCCTTCCAGAACATTTTTATGTTGCTCTGGAAGTGATTTGTCATCTTAAGTCCGTCATCCTCCTTCATTTTATCCTTTTTCGCTCTCACTTTCAACTTGACGTTCATCTTGCAAACTTTGTACGCTTCTTTCGCTCTTTGATATTTCACGCAATCACTTTTATCCACAGACAACATATTTAACCATGCATCCTTCTTTTCTTTAACAAGATTTTTTATACAGTCATCCCACCAAGCATCTCCATTTCTCCTCCCTTGCACACATGTACCACATACCTCTTTCGCTGCTTCACATAGACTTTCTTTCAGTTTCTTCCAGATCTCATCTATGCTTATACATTCCGATTCTCGATCACTAAGCCTATCATTCACTTTCATCATAAAACTCTCTTTTACGCCATCGTTTTGTAGTTTTTCAACTTTTACTCTAGACGGGGCGGTCACTGTCTTGTTCCTCTTAGTGCGCCACCCTCGGAACAAATTTACCTTTGTTACCACCAAAAAGTGGTCTGTTCCGAGTTCGGCCCCTCTGAACACTCTGGTATCTACAGTGTCCGCCCGTAATCTAGAGTCCACGATGACGTAATCGATCGTCGTCCTTTCATTTCCTCTCTCCCATGTATACTGGTGGATCCTCTTATGGTCAAACATCGTGTTTGACACAAAGAGGCTCCACTCCAGGCACACACCAAGCAATCTCTTTCCATTATCATTCGTTCTACTATCACCATACTTTCCGAGACATTCTTCATAACCAGCCCTTTGAATTCCTACCCATCCATTCAAATCTCCTGCTATAATAATTCTTTCGTTCGCATTTTTACTCGCTGCTATCTCGTTTACTCTATCCCAGAACTCATCTTTCACAGCTTCATCTTCGCTATTAACAGGAGCATACCCAATTATGAGTAGTACTCTTGTCAATCCAATTTTGAAACGGATCCACATTAGTCTAGGATTCACACATTCGTATCCTTTCATGCATTCTATCATCCTAGGAGCTAAATTTTTTTTTGTTTTCATTATTTAAAATGAACTAACAAAGAAATTTCAATTAAAAACAAAAAAAAATTAAAACTAAATTTGATAAAATGTAATAACATCTTTGTTATGAGATACAATAAATGATTGACCACTATAAATATACTGATCTGAGTAAGTTGTAATTTTTTTATTTAAAAAAAAACTTTTTTGTTTAAACTCAAAATGTGTCTTATAATACTGACAATAATCGAAACAAGTAAACCGTTAATCAAATGTTTAATTTTTTTTTAAGCTAGCGCCACTAGCGATTGCTTGTGTAACTTAATAGTTGGGGGGGAATATATATTGTAGCGTATAAAAATAATATGTATGAAATTCTAGTATTATATAAAAATATTAGTAGATTTTTCGGTTTGTAAAAAATTTGCTAGTACACCATGATATGAAGGGTTAAGGTCGGTCGGTCACGCCAGTCGCTCACGCCTGCCGGGAGATTTTTATTAATTTTATTACATAACGAGGTTCGTCAATTATTTAAATTTGTACCTCCTATTACACGCTGCCAATCCTTATCGATTGCTTTCATTAATTATTCTTAAGTAATCCCGGTGACTTAAAGACTATTTTTATAGACTTATAACTGACTCACGTCCGCCTCGGTAGCGAGCATTGAATTTTAATAACATCTAAAAGGAAATGCGTGTTCTATGGAATATATTATTTGTTAACTATGGACACCACAAAGAATGTATCTCCTATTTTAAACTATAACTATTACTTAATTTATAACAAGTGACAGATGATGATGATGATGAAGAAAACGTAAAGTTTTTTTTATAAATTATGTTAATGGCATATTATGCCTGCTAAGGCATTATTAATTTTCCTATTGCCTTAGACAGTCGAAACATCTTATTCAGATAAAATATAATAAAAATTCTAGAACACAGACGTTTTCATTCTTCTTCTTATTATTATTCTTAGTGTAGGCCTAGTGGCGTGTTTCTTAAGAGGAATTGGCCTCCTGCGAAGTTAAATCCCAGCTGTCGATCCATCTCTTTGGTGGTCTGCCCGGGGGTCGTCTACCATGGGGCTGGCCGTATAACACAATGAAGGGGAATCTGGATGGATCCATTATCCTCATGTATGCACACATGAGGTGCTCCTCATGTGTGCATACCAGTATCTTCTCCTTTGCCTTCCCCACCTAACGACATCCTCGACCTCGCATATCTCCCTTATCCGTGTATTCCTTATCCTCTCTTGCAGTGTCTTGCCAGATATATATCTGAGCGTCTTCATTTCTGACACTCTGAGCACGTTTTTGTGATAGTGGTGTCCGCCCTGCACTCGATCCCATATGTCATGATATGTCGCTTGTCATATGTCATGATAGGTTTTCATTGGTAAGAATAATTATTATTGACGGTTTTATGAAATTAAATAAGTTATTTCTTTTTAATGTTCAATATAAGAGGCGCTAGCATTTATAAAAGGCGAGCTTCACACCGTAGCCCCGTACACGGAACAAGAATTCACTTAGATAATTTACGTGTTTGGTTATGGCGACTTAGTAATATTTTATTCCGGGATTAGGCTTAAGTGGGAATATTCCACATAAACTCGGATTACTGTCGTCAAGGTAGGAGAGACCTTTGTTGGACTCCCACCGCATAGAATATTACAGCGGGAAGGCAAAGTTAATACCGCGCGAGTTATGGAACTTAGAACGTATCACCTAATAGACATGTCACCTTAAATTACTATTGCCCGAATCACTCCGGTAGGCGGACGACTAGCGGCTTGCGATAAAATTATATAATATCCCCATAATAGATAATCGCTTGCAATAAAGGTAAATAACGAAACAAATAATTCTTAATTATGATTGCCATGTTGAATTTGAATCAATTTAGATGGCAATTCAAAATGCTGACATTTATTTGACTACTGAAATGAGGAAGATTGGTATATTTCAAAGCTTATTATTATTAGTTCATGAAATTGACTATTTTACAATGATTTGTTTGACAAGGCAGAATAGATTGGACAGCGTTTCGAGGAATAGATTTCATAGATAATATAATGATTAACTTATTGAAAGTTAAGGCATTAACACTGTGGCATTCCATAGTAATCTACTATGAGAATTAAAAAAATATTGTTTAGACCACTTTTTTAATAAAAAAATATTAAAATACACAACATGTTTCTAAGGATACCTCCATCTTCAGGCGTAAAAAATATAACAAAAACTAAACAAAGAAAGACTAATAAAAAACGCATTTGAAATTCGATACAAAAATTCAAAATTAAAAATTAAGTTGGGCTATTAGTTATAAGTAGGTACTTACAATTATTTTTATTCCAACAATTATTATTTTTATTAATAACATTTCAACAATTATTTTTATTTATAACAAATAGCCCAACTTAATTTTTAATTTTTACATATTTTTGTATTTATGCATATTTTTGTATCGAATTTAAATGCGTTTTTTATTAGTCTTTCTTTGTTTAGTTTTTGTTACACCTGAAGATGGAGGTATCATCTGAAACATGTGGGGTATTTTAATATTTTTTTATTAAAAAAGTGGTCTAAACAATGTTTTTTTAATTCCCAAAGTAAATATAATGATTCTACAGAAATCTCGTGATAGAAGTTATTTTTAATTAATAATAATAAAGCAACGTTATCTAATAACTACTTCCACTTTTGCTTTCACATTGTAATTAATAAGTATACTCTAGATTCCTCTACATTCATACATTTTTACAAGTATGCTTGTAAATTTTTCGGGCCTCGAATATTTTACCAATGTGTAATATTTTTTTAATTCAGTCATACCATTTGTTTATCTCATTACACTGCTTTCTACCGTCATCCATTTGTTTAATGTTCAAATCATATTTGAGATCCTTTCTTTATTTTACTAAATTGAAAAAAAAACATTAATAATATATAAAATAATATACAGTATAATTGTAATTATACTTTTTTCGTAAGTTATTAGATCAAAATAGGTATTATAATGTCTTCCTAATGTCGAACCATCTCTAATGCGTTCCTGGTATTATGTTGTATTTTTATAATACTCGTATTTTACCTGTACTCAATAGATGCCTTAAACATTTTGCTGTTTGTGATGTCTTTTGAGTTAGTAAACTGATTTGATTATAAAAACGATATAATTAGGCTGTAAGAACTTTTAAATTGTTTCATTTAGATACAATGTACTATGCCATTAAACAAATTTATGCATATTTTTTATCATATTGCATAGTTACTACAAGCAGTAAAAAAATAAGGGTCATTGACTGAATGTCTAATATAAACGACCGCCTCTGGATGTTATCCTGACAATAAGAAAACGTTGTTTTTGCCTGTGTTCAATATCGGAAGTAAACGCCATTTAGACTTTATAGCAAAGACGTAAACTCGGTTAGACTTATGTAATTATCAATGATTTACGATCCCCATTACAACTGGCGCCCCCACAGCACGTATTTAAATGTGATTGTCTATCTTCAGAAGAGGATTTAAAGTGGAAAACAGATTTAATAAATTCTGTAACAGTTTTCTTTTTCTTTTAATAGATCTGACGATCTGTGAAACATAGATTATGTCTACTGAGATGATGAGATCCAACTATCCCTCCATCTTTTAGGTGCTCTTCCAGGTGGACGGTGTCCGGAAGGGATTTCGTAAGCGGCTATATATCCAAGTTTGTCACTATCCATCCTGGCTGCATGGTCCCTTAACCCTTTGCACTCCTCAATCATTATTGTTTTACGTGCCACCAACTGCTTAATTAATTTACAAAAAAAGACATAAGGAAGGAGTCTCTGAAACGTCGTATTAGGAACGTGTAGAGTTTATTATAATTATTATTAGTATTTAGTTTAAACAATTGCATTGTATAATGTCGAGTCTAAGTCGACATAGGAGTTGGTGTAAAAAAAACTATGTCGAGTCACACTCGACATTGGAGTGGTAAGAGTAAAGTATATTTTTCGGGATCTTCTTCAGAGAATGAAATCCTGTATTTCACAAGTTTTTCCTATGTCTGTCTGCGTTACGACCACGATCTCGGAGAGTTTCTCCAGTAATGGAACTTCGGACCTTCTTCTCAGATGTTCTCAGCAGACTCTTGGTTCGTACAGTGTTGGCCCGCATCTCTACAGCATACGTCATGATAGGACGCATGCATGCATGCTGACAATGCGTATGTGTTTGTTCTTGCAGAATAGAGTTTTCAGACATTCTGATACGTTAGATGCTTTATTGACATGTTCTCGTACTTTGGTATGAAGGTCATTATGACTGTAGATCACTACTTCCAAACGTTACTTGGAATACATTCTAAGTTTTTCAAACTCCATCGACCCATACAAAGCTAGTATTTTACAACAACAAAAAAATTGATTAAAAAATTTCACGTCTGTATGTAAATTTTCTAATACATTGAAACCAAATGCACGTGAGTTCGGCGTGTGTAGGAAGCTGCACAATCAAGATTGGGGCAGAATCGTAAGCACGGCTCGGCTTAAATAGATGCCGCAGCGGCTGCGTTTTTCAAAAAGGCATAACACGTATAAAACGAACAAAACAAAGTATCAGGAGGGCAGGAGAGAGAAGGAGGTAAAGAGTATCCGAACAAAATCGAATCATTTATATTCAAAAAATGCTCCTGTGCTCAGAGATAACAACAGTATGCCGCTATGCGCTGCTATTGGTAAAAACGCGGGCGTGATTCCAAAAACGATTATGCCCCGCTCGGCGGTATTCGTGAACACGAAATCTAAACCCGAAAACCGAGTTTAGTTTAAATCTTACGCCCAGTTTAGCAGCTATACCGGGTCCTTGAATACTGGTCGACGGCTTCGTCATATAGGAAAAGAGATGAGCCTCATACATAACAAATTCACTTTATGTGGAAATACACTCGATCCCGCGGCCAACGCTTGTAAGTGGTTGTTATCAAATTTCGAACATGGGAACTAAAATTTTCAAGCCACAAATTAAATATAAAAACATTGCTAAACCGCCCGAAATGCGAATTCCATGAATTCATTAAATGATACGAATGAATGAAGCAAACATTTAATTGAATATTTTAAACGTATTTTTTTGTATTAAAACACTATTTCATTTATTTCGCTTTTGATTTTATTTTTCTCGACTAGTGTTTCGAAGATTTTACTACTTCATTATCGAGAGAATGATATAAACGATATAAAATTGAGTATACAGATGAAGGTTTAAAACCTTCCATAAATGAAAAAAACGGTGTATTAATTCATAAAGAAATCGTCATTATAAAATGAAGATATTTTAACTAACTAACTAACTAACTAACCATCACGCCGTCTCCCCGAAGGGGTAGGCAGAAATAATGGACTGCAACACTTTTCTTTCCTGACATATTTCTCTCGCTTCCTCAACATCCATACATCGTGTCATGCACGCGCGTCGATTTCTCTGACTCCTCACATGGCCGGCATTCAATATTTGATTTATTTGATCGTGCCACGTTCTCCTAGGTCTTCCTCTATTTCTGGTTCCATTTACATCGTTAACATATAATTTTTTTACCATTCTTTCTTCATTCATTCTTTCCATATGTCCAAACCATCTTAATGATCCTTTCATTATTTTGTTCATGAGACCATCATTCGCACCGCATTCACTTTTTATATTTTCATTCGACACTCTATCATACACAGAGTATTCACACATTCGTCTAAGAGATCTCATTTCTACTGCATTTATTCTACTTTCATCCTTCTTTTGCCAGTTCCATGCTTCGCTTCCATACATAAGGGTCGGTAGAAGAACACCATTGGGCACTGCCATTTTAGCTTTTTTAAATTTCTAGCTTTTTTAAAGATATTTTAAAGTTGCTTTAAACAAAATCCGCAATCCGCGCAAGGATAGAAAGAAACCATAAAAAGTATGTAATGTCAGCCATACAAGAAATCTGTTCCAGATAAAATTTTACGAGGCATTATGAATATGTATACAAGCGAAGGTACCAGGGTACCATATAAGTTCAGCGGATGGGTTCCAATTTCATGCGGCCCCTCCCTCCTTCATATGTAATATTTATAGGATAAAATGAGATGCAGCTACTTTTTATCGCACACTGAGCCTTATCGGTCGGGCGAATCTGGTCTCCGATTGAAAAGGATGCTCTCCTGGTACAAAACGTCATAGAGAAGGCAGTCTTGCATGGCAGACGATAAAGGAAATGTAAGAAAGATCCGGAGGCGGAGGGGTTAAAATGTGTCAAGTAGGACTTGTGGAGATTTGACCCCTTCAACCACGCCGCCTCGAGAGTGATGCAAGAATGGTGCTTTTAAGAAAAGGAAAAAATATTTTATCACACGTGTTCACTGTGTGACTGGAGTAGATGTATCTAAGCATAAAAAGTTATTTCTTTTCGAGAAACTTCTGCCCGACTCTCAGGCAAACAGAAAAAGATAATCAAACTAACTAAACTAACTAACCATCACGCCGTCTCCCCGAAAGGGTAGGCAGAAAGAATGGACTGTCACACTTTTACTGATGCGGCACTCCATCCTTCTCTTTTCGCTCCGCGGGAGACGCGGTGTGATGGGTTGCGAACCTCATCGCCATGCGAACCTCATCGCCATCAATTAAATACGAAAAATATTTTCTACATTCAAAACATATTTTCGAACGGTTTACATTCCTTATAAACCCTTGTATTTCCGTTTGGTATCGTTAAACATCGTATGGTATCGTTTCACATCCTTTGGTATTGTTACACATCCTTTGGTATCGTTACACATCCTTTGGTATCGTTACACATCCTTTGGTATCGTTAAACATCGCATGGTATCGTTACACACCATCATATTTTTCACGCATTATCCGCGATTATCTCAGATTGCAGCACTAATTCTACTTGAGTATTAGACGTAGGGAATATTGGCACTATATTTTCATTATTTTAACTATACAATAATATGAGATAAATTTCCATAAGAAAAGGTAGTTTTTAGTGTATTTCATTTGACCAGAGAAAATGGATATTTTAAATAATTAATAAAATAATACAATTATTAATCTGACATTTTTACTAGAACAAGTGCCACAGCCACGGTCGTTAGTTGACTAAAAAGTGAACGGTTTAATTTAAAACGGATTTTGTAATCACCCGGTGACTAATCGAACGTTTAACCTTTTGTTTGGCTCCTTTCTATTTTTTAACGGGTTAAGTGATATTTTTAATGACGGTAAAAAACTAACCAATAAACCCGATGGAGAAATATGAAGACGGATGGATGAAAAAATAACCATTACAAACTTTCTTGCTTAAGATGATCTTTATTAAGTGATTATTCAGGAGATTATAAAAAAAATAATGGGTAAAATATACTTTCAAAATATTTTCATTGAGAGCACAAAAATCGATCGAAAATGATAATGACGTATCTCACGATTTTTTTAAATTACGTATAGATACCACAATTTATAATATATTATAATTATACAGTGCGACTTTTAAGTTTCGATTTAAATTGTGTGAAATTTTAATGCATTTCTAGTGTGAATGAAAATGGCTCCAGAGCAAAGGGTAAGCTATGGCAATTCGATAATACGTACATTCAATCTCACAATTTTTCTCTCTCTACTGCCGTGGTTCACTATTGAGAAAACGCCTGTTATTGGGTCACTCAGCCTGATTTACAAAATACAAATACGTATTTAATATCGATTTTTTTCGGGTAGTTATCTAGGGGACGCAACGCTTGCCTCCTAATCCATGGAACTTAGGTGCAAGCCTAGATACGACCCGATTTCTTCTTCATAATAACGAGTTATTTTTGCTCAGTCCAGAGATTGTAAAATAAATTGTAATACCATTGATTTAATTCCTTGATTTTATTATATAAAAAGGGTACCTTTCACTATTGATCGACGTGCAATGCCAATTATTGATGACATGTCTGTTATTGGGTCAATCATCCTGATTTTTTTAGAGGCATTTAAAGAAAGACTTTTAGATAATAATCGATAAAACTATGGTTTTTTTACTATGTACTTCCACTTTTGTCTGTATTTCGACAGCGATCGGTTTCGAAACAATGACAAAAGTGGTAGAAGTTAAAAAACATCGTTTTATTATTATTTAAAATGAACTTCCATCAAGAGATTTCCGTAAAATCATTTGATTATCTTAAAAATGTTTTTAGAATAATGAAAACGAATATTAAGAATGATTAAGAAAGTATACATATACGATGTGAATGGATTGCATAGTCGAGGAAGACCGTGGGAAACATGGCACGGCCAAATTAAAAATATTAACGGTCATGTTAAAAGTCGTAAGATTCGACGTACTTGTATGACTCGCTGTATGTATATGAAAGAATTTAGAGAGGTGTCAGGATATAATAATGTGCGTTCCATTTTCTCTGGATACCCTTTCGGAGAAACAACGTGATGGTTTTTTGTTGTTGTTATTGATAAAGATTTTTAAAAAAAAATGTGCCTCTACCTTTATGAGTGTTTTATTTATATATAATATAATATAAAAATGATAAAGGATGTAAATTGGTGTTATAAAGCGTAAGAAAAGAGATCTTCTTTAAAAGAATTTCACATCATCAGTAAAATATGAACGATAGCCACTAATAAAATAATTATACAATTTTGAGCCTTGGAGGTTCGGTGGTCAAACATTAAATGAACAAAATCGTGAACACTTTTATTTATGGCCGCAATCAAATCATCTTGTATGTGGGTATTGAATAAGCTATATTGTAGGCATCTTCCTCTAATTTGGGGGCTATCGGCGCATAAAACGATACGGCGCATGCTCATATAGAACGGCAGCCAAAAGAACTCATAAAAGTTTGTTCATTAAGTCCGTAATATGCGCCTGTTCCACGGCGCATTTATAGCAATAATTGGGAGGAAGGGATCGAACTGGATTGGACACAATAAATGAACATTATTACAGCGTGTAAAAGTGAATTACTTTCTTGAAAATTTAAGTGTATAATCGGAATTGGTTCCGGATATCCGTAACGAGGTGGTTCGCAGTTTATAATACGAGTACTTCATCTGCAGTAGTGGCGGTACTCACATAGAAGCCCAGAAGCCCGGCTTGCGTAAGAAATTTTGAATCAAACCCCCCAAATCCAAGTTATCATGCCCCCGCATAAATCAACAACCCACCAAATCACCTTCCAACAATGTTCCTATCAGACATAAGAGTAATAACCACAAGAGCTGAACCTCTGTAAGCCAGAAGAGGTTTTCATTCTAAATTTCTATAGTAGTCATAATTCATACATCGTGTCATGCACGCGCGTCGATTTCTCTGACTCCTCACATGGCCGACATTCAATATTTGATTTATTTGATCGTGCCACGTTTTCCTCGGTCTTTCTCTATTTCTGGTTTCATTTACATCGTTAACATATAATTTTTTACCATTCTTTCTTCATTCACTCTTTCCATATGTCCAAACCATTTTAATGATCCTTTCATTATTCTGTTAACACCATCACTCGCACCGCGTTCACTTCTTATATTTTCATTCGACACTCTATCATACACAGTTTCACATTCGTCTAAGACATCTCATTTCTATTGCATTTATTCTACTTTCATCCTTCTTTTGCCGGTTCCATGCTTCGCTTCCATACATAAGAGTCGGTAGAATAATAAGTATTCAAGACAATAGATTTTAAATTTAATTATAGCTCACATATTCATATATAACGATTGAAAAAAATGCTACTTTTGTTTTTATTATTACTGAAGATAAATATTATATGTTATAGTTCTTTTTCCGTAAGGTTGGCATCGCCTTATTCGGTTTTCCCATCCTTATAGCTGCCAAGGTCTGGAATTAAACAAAATCATTTTTTCGGCAATAATCGATTTCAGGTTGGTTATGCATCGTGGGAGATAAAATAACATGTGAAGATGAAGTATGCGAAACGTAAAAAATAAAATAAAAGGTGAATTGTGATATATTAGAAGTAATGGAGTCTTCCATCTTCGATTATTGCCGATTCGTGTTGCCCCTTTGATAGTAATACCCCATTAAGACTGTAATGGTAATCCACTTTCATCATTACGCATCTATTGATTGGTGAGTATTAACGAAATTAACGACGTATCGTTACGAGACGTTTCTGGGGTATAAAATGTCCACGAAGCCTGTGAAGCTATCCGGCACTAGCGCGCATGGTAAAAACCCGATAATGGTGGTAACCAGCAATTAGTAACATTACTAATTGCTCCCATAAATTCACTGAGCCAAACACAGAGGGTGAACACAATCGCCATGTTTGTTGGGTCACACTGAAGTGCATACTGAAAATTTAATGTTGTCCTGGACTCCGAGTAGAAAGGAAAATTCACTTTCACAACTGCCGCAACAAAATATCAAGATTAAAATATATATTTTTACAATTAGCCTTTTTATTACACAGCTTGCTGGTACACGTTTTAGGAAGCTGTGTACAATATTCTTTTTAAAATAAAGGCAAATAATAATAAATTTACCCTTCTCTCTGAATTACGTATAACGCCAGTATCGTGTGTAATGAATGGAAGTGCTTTACAGTGGATTTATGGATGAATGCAAGGATCAAAACACTTTAAAAACTCGCATTCGTAGTGTCTATAAATGTATACAATAGTATTTTGAATGTACTGCACAAGAATTCTAATTAATTTGAAATGCTATATCGGTGAAAAGTAATAAAAGTGTGATTAATAACTGTACTAAGAAATTATGAGAGCTTCGAGAAATGTTAAGAACTTTTTTATGTGGTCGTTATAATTTACTTAGAATTTTGAACAATCTGTTGGGCGGTGCATCCTCGGTGACTTACGATGGCATCGGGTAACGATTCATGTGAATTTACACTTATCTCGATGCACAGGTGTGAACGAACAACACTACAGGCTTTATTATACGGGCGTGCAGAGGTGTGAATAAAGCTCGTGTTTGGAGCTTAGAGTGCCCGAACCAACTATTATTTAAATTTGTACAGATGCTTGCTATATTCATTAAAATTCTGAGATTAGAATTTTTTAATAACGATAACATATTAAAAATTGGTAAAGTACCCGGCGCGGCGGTAAGTAATACACATCGGGCTTATGCTGGAGACTATCGGTCATTTTCGGCTATCTTCGGCTTTGTAGACCGTCGTCTCTGTCATTCATACGGTATGCTTACGCGTCATGTGAGAGAGAATGTCCAATGCTTCTTCCCATTCAATAAGGAAAACTCTTCATTTTGATTACTTAATCTCAGTCAAAATAACACATTATATTTCCTCAATACCCACGATTAAATTTTTTAATTAATAATAACTAAAAATAAATACGTAAAAATAAAAATAAAAATAAATCTACCATATAAATATTATCGCAAATTCGTCTAAAGATATCTCAACCTTGGACTTGGATTTGGATATTCTGGCTTACAGAGGTAGCTCTTATGGAAGATTGTTGGAAGATGATTTGATCTCGCATTGATGAAAATGGACATTTTTTAATTAGGGATATCGTTTAATCAAAGGAATAAAAACTATCCCCTATATTCCGGACTCCACATTAATTTACTGAAGATCCCTACAAATTGAACCTTTCCCTAAATCCTAAAATGCCATACTTGACCCTAGAATGCGGCTTATAACCCGTGTAATCCTTTAATATTCGAAAATGAGATAATAACGTCCTTCAATAATTAACAGGATGTGTTGAGGCATTAAATGTAATATTTGAACATACATAAAAGGTACACTTTTGGAATACTTCACCAGATTATTGTGTATACTTATTGCCGGATGATGAGACTTGATTATATATAAACAATATACAAACCAAGTATGATGGGTATTTGTATTCCTCAGTATAAATATCCTCTATATTGGTTTGTTTCAAACAATTAAACAAATAGTGAGGTAGATACCCTTCTGCTTTCATTATGTATGAGTTTGTGTGTTAAAGGTAAATAAGGGTAGTTATGTAAATAGGCATTCAACGTTATAGGTGTTTCGGTTTATCGTGTATGCCGTGGATAACAACATCCGAGGGTTTATAATACCCTTATATTTCAAGGTAACATTAAGATCATCACGAATACTTGTTACAGTATAAAGGAATCTCTCTCTCTCTCTGGTTTCAATCCTGGGATTGGTCTGCAGCAATTTCCTCTATTCTTCTCTTCCATTCTTCCCTGTCTTGTGCGTCTCTTTTGAAAACTGCATATGATGAGCAGCGCATGTCCACCAACAGGTCCTCTAGGTACTCTCGGCGTGGGCGTCCCCTAGAGTTTGTCCCCTCGGTCATACCTGAGGCCTTCTTGTCGTATTACATGGCCGATCCATCTTATACGCCTTTCGGACGAGGTCCTGAGCAGTTGCCTTTCTCCTTAAATTCTTTGGAGAACCTCCTCATTTGTAATGTGGTCTCTCCAAGAAATTCCTAATAGTCTTCTATAGGACCACATCTCAAAAAGAAAAATCTAGTCTCCGTTTATCTCTTTCGGATAGGTACCATGTCTCGCAGCCGTACATCAAGATACTCCATACATAGGTATTGATGAGGAGTATTCTCAGTTTTAAGTCTATATTATTCGATTATATTATTTTCGACCTTTTATTAAATGCAAGTCTAGCCTGATGTATACGGCTGTCGACCTCGCTCTTAGACTGACCGTCCCATGTTATTTTGCTCCCGAGGCAGACAAACTCCTTGGTGTTCTTAAGTGGAACTCCTGACATCACTACTCTGCCTACAGAATATAAAGGAATACCGAAATTTAATTCAATTCCCGAAATCGGTTATGTCCACTGATCGCGCCAATTACCAGGAGAGCACGAGGGGCCAGAGAGTAATTCTTCGTTAGAGCAATTTATGTGACAGCCTCGTGTAACAATACGGGTCACACTAATTGTGCTTTACCCGCCGCAGTGCCTGTTTGCCTAATAACGCAACCCCTACAAAGAAGCATTGTCAACTGTGTACGTTTTGCTCCGAGCGGCCAAATTAAACGGCGGTGCTTCAATTGCGGTGAGTGAACCTTCACTCGCTTCTGCTCTCCGGGTCACTTGTTATTCAAAATTGAGACTAGTGATGGCCTCGTGAGTAATGTACACTAATTATATGGTGCGGGATTCAAATCCGTATCGGGGAACACTGCACGCTGCCCACGAGCCGCCCGACTAATAGGAGAAAGTTTAGGAAACCGCTGAAATTACTATATTTTCCGGTTAGAATAAAGTGAGCAATTTACCAACTGGTTTAAAAGAAGCGCTCCCAGACGCGCGGGCTAAGATATAAAACAAAAATTAAGATTTATTTCGGAAGAATGATATATTTATCGCGGCGGTTCTCAAACTTTTTTGGCGACGGAACCCTATATTGAAACACCAAATATTTTACGGAGCCCTAAAATCCGCAAAACCGAGTTTTATGTTCATTATTGATGGTTGAGGTATTAGTTTTGCAAAACTCCATTATTATTTTATATTAGTAAACACGATTGTTTAGTGGTTTTACTGGGATATAAATTGTGACAAATTTGTTTCGCCTTGCGAGGGCATTCTCAAACTCAGAGAAAATTTCTCAAAAGTTTGAGAATGCCCTCGCAAGGCGAAAAAAAATTGTCACAATTTATACAATTTATATAAATTAAACCCAGTAAAACCACTAAACAATCGTTTTTACTATTATAAATTTATGTTCATTATTTAATTATAAACATTTCGTGAAAATTATACAAAAATAGGTGAATTATACACTGCTGACTTTTACAGTATACAAAACAAAATAAACATAATAAACCGGGTGGTGGTCTAGGGGATAGAACGCTTGGCTCCAGATCCAGGGGACAGGGGTCAGCCTGGACACGACCAGATTCCTTTTTCATAATAATGAGCTATTTTCTGCTCACATTGAAGATTGTAAATAAAAATTCTAATATCATTGATATAAATCCTTGATGTTATTATTATTTTTTTAATAAAATAAAAATACACATAAAATAAAACTGTACTAATTCTACTGTAAATTGATAAAATTGTTTATATTTAATGAGAGGTTAACTTGTTGACTGACGACATTGCGCAAACATCTGGAACGACCTGGATGCGGAGGTGACAAGACATGGATGAGTGGAAGAAAATATAATAGGCCTAATATATCCAGCAGAGGATAGAAGAAGGCTGAAGAAGAAAAAGAAGATGAAGCTGTCAGCTCGCAGAAGCCTTGCGAAGCATAATTTAAGAATCGCTGATTTATTGTAATTTATTCTCGGTTAATCCACCGATAAGTAAAGAAAACGTTACCTCGGTATTATGTCTCGAGGAACGGCAGAGATAAATAAAGAATGGGGTGATGGTATGTGTTATGACGAATTCAACACACGCGGCATCGATAGCTCCGCGCCGGCATAAGAGAATCTTGAAAAATACACATCATTAAAATATTCAACGGTTGTTAGGAGATGAAATATGTAAATTCGCGCAGAATCAATAAGGCGTTCGTTTAAAAACTCGTTAAGCATAAAAGCTTGCCATTCGAAAATAACGTTCGGATATTTACCGTCCTTTCACAAAAGCAAAATGAGCAATAAAAATAAGTTTATTACACGGGCGACGAAACAAGTGGCATCCGCGCCGTTTGGGTTCATATCTCGATTATAAATTTATTCAAGGGCCGGTACGCCGGAGTCTGGTATAAAATAAAAATGCATAATAGCCACCGGGTGAGCATTTATTGGGCCCGTCTCCTCCGAGCTCGCCTCTCAGTCCACCGGGCCGGGTCTCGGCTCTCCCTGCTTGATCGATCGGTAGATTCTATCAATCTCGCTGCTACCGGAATCTACGGAGGCAGACTGATTCTTTATCCCGTCTAAATAATTACACGCAATCCGAGAATACGTAAACAAAAGTAATATTTAAATACAACATTGTTGCTAACAAGATAAATTTACGATTTTTTTATATGAATTAAAACAATGCCTCAAGACTAAAGTCTTCAACCAATGCGTCTTGCAAGTCATGACGTACGGGGTCGAAACGTGGACATTGACAAAAGGTCTAGTCTACAGATTCAAGGTCGCCCAACGCGCCATGGAAAGACCCATGCTTGGAATAATCTTGAGGGACAGATTTAGAAACTAATTTATTCGACAACAAACCAAGGTGACTGAGGTGGCTCTGAAGATGGGCAGGCTGAAGTGGCGATGGGCTGGTCATATCTGTCGGAGAATCGACAGCCGATGAGGGAGACGGGTTCTGGAGTGGATTCCGCGTACAGGATTCCGCAGAGTTGGACGTCCCCCTGCCCGCTGGACCGACGATCTGAAGACGATTGCTGGACATGGATGGATGGGAGCGGCAATGGATAGGGGGCGGTGGCGTGCTTTGGGAGAGGCCTACGTTCAGCC
Source organism: Lepidostoma basale (assembly GCA_022606425.2). Taxonomy (NCBI): domain Eukaryota; kingdom Metazoa; phylum Arthropoda; class Insecta; order Trichoptera; family Lepidostomatidae; genus Lepidostoma; species Lepidostoma basale. The sequence continues at coordinate 376,629 of JAHDVF020000724.1, read as the reverse complement.
TTTCATTTTATATCATTCTCTCGATGATGATGGTGTACTGATTTGAGTTGGAGGATTTGGAAGAGTTGCGAGTTGGAGGAGGGAGTTGGAAGTTTGGAGGAGAGGTTTAAGGAAATATTTGAGGATTTGAGGGGTTTTAAGTATTCAGAAGGAAATTAAAATTCTTGTTAATTGAAGTACAGTTTTTTTATGTATAGAGTAATTAGAATAGTATTATGGGAAATTCAGAACTGTTTCCAGGAAACATATTACGCTCACAAAGGTTGACCAGACAGTGTAATGAACATGGAGTATTGTTTTAATACCAGCGAACGAGTTGTATGGAGAATTCATTAAGCACGTGTGTTGGGAATAAAAGCAAGTCACGTTAAAATATCGTATGATGGATATCTTAATACGCCATTAGAGATCTTAAAAACATATTTTTATATTTGACTGTCTCATGTATGATCAGATAAGCACACAAAGCAAACAGGGGGTTTGAGTGGTACCACGCTTTAACTAGCCAGAGTTATTAATATTGAAATGTTAAGGCCTCTGGCACACAGATACTCGGAAGCGAACCGAAAACGGATCGTAACGTACCGGTTCAATTTCGTATTGCTTTCGCGTAGTACGCCTATAAAATATGAAGACCGAGTAACACGTGGCACGATCAAATCATTCGAATATGAAATATCGGCTACATGAGGAGTCGAAGAAATCAACGTGCGTGCATGACACGATATATGAATGTTGAGGAATCAAGGCAAATATGTCAGGAAATAACAGTGTGGCGGTCCATTATTTCTGCCTACCCCTTCCGAGAGATGACACGATGGTTAGTTAGTTAGCTTTCTTATAGTCAAGGTGATTCATATCGGACGTTCTCTAAGAGATCAATTTTTCAGTTAAAATATCCATTTTAAATTGATTTTAAAACGTTTCAAATCTCCGAAAAACTGTCGACACGCGCGAATTTGTTGCGTACATCAGGTGAACTGAATTCGGTTCGCTTTCGTTCCGCGTGGTGTGTGCGGTGACTAATTCACAAACATGACATTCAAAATAATTAATGCAAATAAAAACGTCTGTTATCTAGAAGTTTTATAACATTTTATTGGAATAACATGTTTCGCCTAACTAAGGCATAATCAAATATCCTGGTAAGGTGATAAATGTAATGATGTAAAACTCCATAATAAATAATTAATACGGATGAAAAGTTATTTTCTAGAAGTTTTATTAAAATTTAAAGGACATTTGATAATGTGTTAGAAAGGCGAAACATTTTTTTCCCATAAATTATAATAAAACTTTTAGAATACCGACCATTTCATTCGTATTAATATTTTAATATAGAGTTTTACGTCATTTTTCAAGAAACAATAAATACTATGATACTTATTTATTGTTTCTTGAACAATGATGTAAAACTCTATATTTAATACGAATGAAAACGTCAGTTTTCTGTTTGATAATGCCTTAAAAGGAATAATGATAACATGTGATTCCCATAAAATATAATAAAACTTCTAGAAAACTGACGTTTTCATTCGTATTAAATACTATGATACTTATACAATATTAGCTGTTACATTTATAACACTATTTTGATAGCACAATTATTACTATTCACTTTAATATGATAGAGTTTCTCTATTCGCTAGAGTTTCGCGTTCGTTTCGGTTTCGCTGCATTGTGCTAATGGGGTAATATCAGACATCTCAGACACCTACGAAGACTACAGCGAGCGGGGCCTCTCAGTTTCGCGTATGGCGCTCGCCGCCCGGGACCGCGCCTCGCCCGCGGCCCGCCATAAATTAACTTAACAAAACCAGATTTTTTAATCTAACTATATTACAGTTATTACGGAGTTTTCGGGATCAAGATTAGCATTTGCGTACAATAATTACGCACCTCTCATTAAGGCACGCAGATTATGGATAATATTTAAATTAAAACGAGGATTACCTCTGTAAAGCCAAGATTTATAGCAACCGTGTTATTAATGCTCCAAATAACGCCGAATTAAAACTTGTTGTAATTATACTCTTAAATGTATTTTTACCTCTTCGCATAAAGGGAGGCGGCTTGCAAATGTGGTGTTACTATAACGATAACACCGGTGCCCCTGGAAACAACACAAAGTCGGCAAAACCTTTCACCACATTGAATTCCGGCATTTTATTATTGGCCTGGCGACGTTTAGCCTTTTGGTTAAACGTTGCGTTCAGCAAGTTGGTTAAGCGTCCGTTAGCCATGTCATTGAATGCTGCCATTTCATTATCAGCCTAGCCGTTCAATTGAGCGGCGTATTTAACTAGGTGGCGGCGACATATATATGCTCAACGTCACAACACGACACGCCAAATTGGTGTGTTTCTGCCTTTACTTTACGTGATCAACTGACACGGAACTCGTTTCGTCACAAAAGTTGGGATAAACTCGGGACTCGTTTGATAAATGAATTCGGAATTCAGCGGAATAAACCAAATTGATAAAATAGGCAGAGTGATTTATGAAGTTTGTATCAAACTTTCCACATAACTACATACATAATTAAGTAAATATTCTATGAAGCTCATAAATTATTTATTTGTTGTCTGTTTTCGGAATAAGAAAACTTTCTCGTGCCGGAGTTCAGAAGTTCGATAACCGTGGGACATTTATATATATTTTTCTTCCGATATCCTAAAAATAATATGAATCGAATAGCGACATTATACATTAGCATAATGGGGATTTCTGCTACGGAGTACCCTCTGGAAGCAGACTAAGTAGTAGTAGAAGGTACATCGCCCAGTTTTAGAATTTATGGAGAAGTATACTCTATTCTAGACATACATACCATAGATAAAAGTTCTTAAAGATTAGAAGGTAAGAAATACTAAGACAGAGGATGTTAAGGTGTAATGTGTGGTATGTTCTGTTATATGAGTGTGAGACATGGACATTAAAAGTAAACACAATGAACCGGTTAGAGACATTCGAAATGTGGCTTCACCGAATAATGTTCAGGATCCCATTGACAGACAGAGTGACGAACACAGAAGTCCTGAATCGTGCAGGAGTAAATAGAGAGCTGCTTGATCAAAGTCCGCAAGATTTCATATCTGGGTTACGTTTTACGAGGAGAAAAATATCGCCTGCTGCATCTGATTTTGAAGGGAAAAGTGAAGGGCCGCAGGGGGGCAGGGAGAAGGCGGATCTCTTGGCTGCGTAATGTGAGGGAATGGACGGGAATCGAAACTGTGGAGGAGCTGTTACAGACAGCGCAGGATAGGGGAGAGTTTACCAGAGTGATCGCCAACGTCGGGGGGACCTGACAGGGCACTTTAAGAAGAAAGATTAGAATTTAAAAAAATATATATACATTCTTAGAAAAAGTACAGCTCAATGGCATGTAGTAAAACTGTACTTTAAAAGCATGCTTGAAACGAATAAAAAAATCCACCCTTTTATAACGTGTCCCCGTTTTACAATCCCCCATTAAACAGTTTCATGGATATAACCGACAAGCATAAGTCCCTTACTCAGGAAACCGCTCGCGGAAGATATGGCAATCACACAGAAGAGAAATTTTCTATGGAGCGTCGAAAAATATTCAAGAACGGGTCTCGCCTCGCGCGAACAACGGTTACCTACATCTACGCGGAGTCTACAATTGGACCTTGATTATTTATTTAATAAATCATCGAACGTTTGATACCATCACTCAAAATGTCAAGAATCAAACACAAATTTCAACAGTTAATATTTCAAAGCAATTAATTTGGGGAATCGAATACCGTAGCTGGATTATTAATGGTTTGTCTCATTGTACGGCTGTTTGTTTTGCGTGTGTATAGAGACAAAATCAAAGCCTTCATCCATCACGGGCATCGATATCTCTTCTGTGTTCTAATAAACATGCAAATAAAATGGATTACCCACACACGAGTAACACCTGAAAGCATATTTATCTAGCACTTCTTTTTATGGAATACAGCAGAGTGTTTTTTTTATTTTCAAGTGTACACAAAACTCAATGAGTCACACAATATTATGTGTCCAAATTTGTTTCGATAATTTTATGAGGAAATATTTACCTTAATACCATATACATATACGTATAAATGTGAAGGAATATTTAATGTTGAGCTGAACCTTGTCACTCCTATAAAACACAATAAAACTTTTCGAAAACAGACGAAAATATCAAAATGTGATAACATAACTTTTCTTAATTGCAACACTATTGCAACGTTTAAATATGACATTTTAAAGATTATTTTATTCCATAAAACACAGATTCCTATCCCATAAAGTCATAATAGTTTATACAATGTTAAACAATTGTATGAAAGTGAAGGTATTACAAAAAGTAATAATATATGTCTGTATGAAGTTTATTTTTTTAGTGGAAGTAGTTAAAAAAACATCGTTTTATTTAATTATTATTATATTATCATTGTGGAAACATTGACTTTGTTCTGTAAAATGTATAGGATGTATGAAACAAAGTAGAAAAAAATAAGTAATATACTGTAGAATTTTGAGAAGTGAAATTTTAATCAAAATCCATAATACAACATTAATTTTAGAGAGAATTAAAATTTTATTTACTAGATGCTCGTATAATCTTTTTTGTCTCAATCGTTATGATCAGTAATTCAGACAAGATTAAAAACGGATTAATGTTTATATAAATACAACGTAAAATTGTTTACAAATAATTCTCGATTTACGGAAATAAATAACATACAAAATCAAAGTTTAAATTAAGAAGAAGAAAAAAAATCGTTACAAAAATAAATTGGCAAAAAGCTACCAGGAGCGCACGATGACACAAAAGATACGCAGAATTGTAAGGTTCAACGTCTTATCATTATGCAAATATGCGTCTAGCGATGGATTTGTGGCGGTGTCGGGGGAATAAAATCAATTATCGTCCGAGTAAATATCTGACGAAGTAATTGACGAAGAAACGCACGCAGCGGTGAGGTACGGGACCATTGTGCTCGGGATGCTGTAAAGCTTTCCGATACAAATTGATTGACGCAGTTAATGAATTTATGAACGTGCATATTAACAGATGTGATTGAAATCTCGACGCGTAATTGCAATGTGGTTATATTGTGCGGGATATAGATAACATACAATCCATCGCTATTTTAAAATAATTATTGTTTGTTTAGCGGAAATAATAACAGAAAAAATAAATACAAATGTTTTTTATTCCACCATTTTAATTTTATATTTTCATCACTTGTTTCGCCTTATTAGAACATTATCAATTGAATTTCTATTGCGTGATTATTTACATTAAGTATATGTTTTTAAGTTCATTTGACTAACTATAAAAATCCACGTAAATAATCACAGGACATAAATTCAATTGACGCTTTCCTAAAGAGATGAGAGTAGTCCGTAAAATATATATTTAAAAGATATAACAACATTTTGAATGTATACAAATTCTTGTAGACAAATGCTGGATTTCACCCATTGCGGATAAATTATTTTTATTTTATAAGGATTAATTGTATCTCAATAGAGACAAAGATGCATCGCTCAACCCAACCAATGACAGGTCATAAGTCCTGTAAGCGCCTCGGCCACCACCTTCTCTTCCCAGAAAACAATTTGCATCTTCGTCTCTATTGAGATACAATTAAACCTTATAATTTAAAAAATATGTTTATAATGAATTTGAATTAAATACAAAAATGCTTTATTTAAATCAAATCAAATCAAATCAGTTTATTTCATCAATAGGCATTACAAATTTAATTTTTAAGGCATCTATTGAGAACAGGTAAAATAATATATTGTGTATAGTATACTACCAGAAACGCATGGGAGATGGTTCGACAATAAATGTCAATAAATGCTTAAATGACAATACAAAGGTTTTAAATATTTCTATAAGTAACGTGGAATTCTACAAAATTAATTCTTGATTGGGTTGATTTTTTACATCAAAAAAAAAATTATTATTGCTCAATCAAATGACGAGTAGAGAAATGTACCATAGGTATATGTAAAATTATGAGATTTTTTTTTTGATTATGATGAAAAGTTAATTTTTTGGGATTTTACTTATATCTTAGCATTTGGGGCAAAACAGGTCACAATACAAAATAACTTTTATTTCTTTACTGTCTTCTTATATATAAATTCAATTCCAATAATTCGAATATTTAAAATCTGTTATAGAGATTAACACTATTAACTACTGTTGAAAAAAAGGTTATATATGAAATAAAACTTTAAATGAGCCTTTCCATCATACACAATCAGTATAAATTATTAACTCGCAAACAACCTTTATTTTTTTCAATTAATTTCAGTGATATGCTAAATTGTATATACAAAAATGAATATTGACTACTGGTAGCACTAATTTTAAGTAACAGTTAAATTTAAATAGGTACCCTAAGCGAGAAAATTGGTAATGCCCAAACACGGCGCCATTTAATTAACGATGGCAAAAAACGGCGACAGCGTCCACAAAAACAACATAACTCCATCATAATGATGTAAATAGAGCAAAAGTTTTCGATAGTCAGTTCCTATATATTAAATTGATAATGTTATGTGCGTTGAAACGTTTTGTTCAATCGCCAACACGAAAAAATAATTGAATGTTGAACTTACGAGAGAATGATATTCGTGGAGGGAGTACTACAATAAAATATTCTTAACGCTTTATCGATTGGACGTTATTTTTAATATTTACAATTATTAGTTAGCAACTATTTTGTTTACTAAATGTGATTTATAATTTATTTTTAACTAAGTTCACTTTGAGAATAACATATATTTTTGTTTTAGTAAGATATTTTTTATTAATGATAAGTAATTAATTTAATTTGATTGGTGTTCGTATTACTTAAAGCGATAATGAAAACGAAAGTTTATTTATTTCATAAAAAAAAGTGAACCAGTTTCCATTTTTTTTAAATTAAAAAGCAATCCACATCCCCTCTAAATTACCATTCTGATATCTACCAGATATTGTTATATATTATTAAATTTTTTGTCGAATTAAAAAAAAAAACTTAATGAGGATCCGTCAAATGTTGATATCAAAATGTCATAATAATGCTAAGAAAACGCACTCAAAATTAATACTTTAAAATAATACATATCATAGCTATAATTTTTTGTTCGTATTAAAACATATAGTAAAAATTCTAGAATTAAAGTAAATTATAACACTCTAAATATTTTGTCTTTTGATTGATAAAAAATACAATTATAAAATTCCATTCACTAACAATTTAGGTTGATCAAAAATCAAACCGTTTTCATGTCATTTTTTGACGTGCTGTTGTTTCATTTTTTTATGCGAAAGCTCCCGCTTTATGTTTGAATACGGTCTGAAAGCGCTGGCCGTCCTATCGGAATTCTTCGTGTAATTTGAAATCCGGGCCCCGCAGCCTTGGTGCAGCCTGCAAGTCATTTTCCTCGCGGTCCCGACATGTTCCGAGTTAACAGAACAAATATTGTGCCCGGGCGATCTTCCTCATTGTTTCTTTAACCTGTTAGGTGCATCAAGCGAGTATATTCGCTCTCTGGGGTCGAGCATACAAAATGAGCGAGTTAACTCGCTCAAGTTTATGTCTGTTTCTAAATAATTTCTAGTACGAATTCGAAAATACTAAAATATGGAACATATTGTTTTTTGGGATGACGAAAAAGTACTATGATATTACAGTTTATTGGTATTATCGATTTTACAGAGATTAACCAAAAAGCTTCGGATAACAGTCGACAAGTGTATTTAAAACAGCTTTATCAGCTTTTACGACAGTAGTGTTGTTATATTACGTCTTACAAAACTATCCGTTGAAATTTGAAGTAATATTATAGTACAATATAACTGCAATGCTTTAAAAGTGATTATTGTCAATTGTGCAAAGAAAAAGTAAAAGATTATTGTGATTTTTTTACGAGATTTTCATAATATCATTAGAGCATGTAGTCAAAAATATAATTCTATTAGAATTCGGTTTTTGAAAAATTGACGGCCCTCCGCAATCAGCCATACTAAAATCATCCGGCACTAAAAGGGTTAAGAGCTTTTTTGTTGCATCCCTCCGCACCCATGGGCCGCGCAAGCACAGATAGACAGGAAATTATTTTTTTCTTATTTGTAAATACGCTTCACGCTCTTGTAGTAATTATATTGTATAATATTGCATCACGTGGAAGACTGAACATTCGAAATTCAAATAATAATACAAGTCAATAAAAAAAGTATAACAGTATACAACCATTTTGTTTTGTGGGTATACGAAAATTGATTCATTTCGATTCGCTAAAATGTATTAGTCGGATATAATTAAATTGGGTAACCGCATTGTTGACAGTTTAAACAAAGTACAGTACAAAACTATATTTATATCTAAATATTTAATAATAAATTCCTATCAATAGATATTAAAAATATATTTTTTCTAAGATACTTATTAAATTTCTTAACAAAAATAGAATACCATTATTAGATGAAACATTTTTTTTTTAATAATATAAAACAACTTAGAAAATCATATACAAGATCTAAGGTATTATGTATGCTATTCGATTATGCCATAGCAAACATAAACATATACGTAAGTAATTTGCAATATACCTAATACAATTTATATAAAACGTGTGTTTTCCCGAAAGGGCACGCAGCAAGGATGAACTGTTACACTATTCTATCCAGATATACTTCATTCTTCCCTGCAACATTCACACATCGTTTTATACACGCACCAACTTGGAACTTAGAACTTGGATCTTCTGGCTTAAAGAGGTTCAGCTCTAATGGCTATTCCTCTTACGTCTGTAGGAAACATTGTTGGAATGTGATTCGGTAGTTGTTTTATGATGGGGCTAAATGTATGTATTAAATAATTAATATGGAATATAATTTACAACAATTATATATTTTGTTTTAAGACCATTTTATTTTGTTTTATCGAACGAACTTACAGTTTGGTCAGGTTACGAAAAAAAAATGTTGTTTTTTTTATAATTCTGACGAAGCTCCGGCGGGAGCGAAACCATATGGTTCGACAAAACAAAATGTTAAAAACAACAATATACAAAAGTGGTGTTAAAACAAAGTACAAAAGTGTTATAAATAATGTTTAATAATGTCACACCAATTTATAATATATGTTAGTAAACAAGATGGCTTAATGGTTTTACTTGCATTTAATTTGTATAATAAATTATATAAATAGTAGTGACAAATTTACTTCGCAGTGCGAAATTAATTTCTAACTTATATTATTGTATACTTAAGTCCAAGTAAAACCACTAAGCAATCGTGTTTACGATTATAAATTAATATGGGGTTTTTACGTAAAGGATCATTAATATGGATTATTAATATGATATGGAAAGAATGAATGAAGAAAGAATGGTTAATAAATTATATGTAACGATGTAAATGGAACCAGACATAGAGGAAGACCGAGAAAAACGTGGCACGATCAAATAAATCAAATAATGAATGTCGGCCATGTGAGGAGTCAGAGAAATCGACGCGCGTGCATGACACGATGTATGAATGTTGAGGAAGCGAGATAAATATGTCAGGAAAGAAAAGTGTGGCAGTCCATTATTTCTGCCTACCCTTTCAGCGAGACGGCGTGATGGTTAGTTAGTTAGTTAGTTACGTAACTAATACCTCAACCATGAATAATATCACATTATAAATTAAGTGCTTTATACGAGAATAGGTATAATTAATATGGAGTTTTACATCATTGTTCAAGAACATGAAATAAATATTATTAAAATAAAAAAAATATGTAAAAAGACGAGTGTTTCCAGCACTAATGTTGTCCAGTCATTTGTAGGTGGTAGCCATTTGCCGCGGTTATGTTAATATACCGACGCCAAGCGAAGCTTCTGTTTCTCCCGAAAGCGTGATCCGTTCCCGGACGAGATTTGAGCCACAATGTATCGTTAAACGAGAAAATCATATTAAACCCGATTTACTGCGGTTACCGTGAAGTCATTAAAATGTGTTTTTAGGTACCTGGATCTTCTTTTGTTTTGTCTCATCTCCAGGGGCGTACCGGGTAAACGCAACGCCCCGGGCGATCTTGTGAACGTGCCGTGCCCCAGATAATTTTCTTTCAAGTATAAAACAATATCAAAGATAATTTATGTATAAATTAATACAAAACTTTGAAAATGTTATAAAAAAAAATAATACAGTAAACTTGCATGTTGTGGTTTCTGAGAAAATTTCATATCAAATCAGGTTTTAAAAAAAATATCTTAGACCACCAAAAGATGAATAGGCCACCGAAAGGATGGAAAGACCACTAAAAAGATGGAAGTAGACCACCAAAAAGATGGAAAAACGAACCAAATTAACTGCGCAAGAGGCAAATAAATCCCTCTAAAAAAAACAGGCCACAAGATCTACACTAAGAAGAAAAAGAAGAAGGGCTTTATTAGCGCTTATTCAAAATGTATAATCGGTGTTCTATCACGTAAGATATCAAACCATTATAACGAGTTTAAAACATAAAACAATAAGTAATTTGTAAAAACATTGCATGACAGTAAAAATTTGTCTTGAAATGCTTACAGAAAAAAATGTGACAATTTTAAAATTTGGCTGCATGGGGCAATTCTGATCAGGGTGATCATTCTATCGATCGGTGCGCCACTGCCTGTTGATCTTCCGATCCACCCAATTCTAATACAATAGGTGTTTTGTATACTAAAAAGGCCAACCGCTGGCGGAGTGCATTTTTTATGGTTACCACAAAAATAATCAGATACAAAAATTGGTTATTCAACATCAAGAGACTGACAACCGATGAATCCGGTGCAAAAAACGGAACAAATTATTTTTTGACACGTTAAAGGTGTAATTATTTAACGAAATGAGTAACTACTCAATCAGTAGGAAGATTTAATAAATAGGTACCTTTTATAAATTATTTAAAAAATATATTCAAATAATAAAAGTGTTCTAAATTCGATTATAACTACTTCTTGAGTTGGTGCAATAAATCTTCTAGTACAAATCTTGTAGGCTTTTACCGCTATTAAGATGTCTTCCTATCTCAAGTAATGTTGCAACTTATGTTACAACTTATACCTACAATAATAATTAATATGTTAACTGTACCATTTTGTATGAAATAATATATTTTTAATAATGAAACTCAAAATTAATTTATGTTTTTGAATGTATACAAATACTTGTAGACAAATACTGGAATTTACCCATTGCGGGTTAATCATTTAAGGAAAGTAAGAAGGGCGGAATGGGGAATGTTGTATTACATAAAGCGATCGCTTAACCCAAGCAATGACAGGTCATAAGTCCTGTAAACGCCTCGACCACCATATTCTGTTTCCAAAACAATTTACATCTTCGTCTCTATTGAGACACAATTAATCCTTAAATAAAATTAATTGATTTCATTTTTTGCTATGGTAATAAATAAATTCTTATAAAAATAACCTAAAATGATCAATTAGTCGTTAAATTAGTACGCACGTTTTATTGAGAATCAATATTTTTGCTACTAATTATTATTATTTTCAATAATAATAATAATTAGTAGCAAAAATATTGATTCTCAATAAAACATGTGTACTAATTTAACGATGCGAAGAGACAGCGAGCACATTGTCCAAAAAGCCCTCAGCATTCCCACAAAACCAAGAAGAAGAGGTCGCCCAATGGCAACATGGTGGGCCAACATGGAAAAGGAGCTCCAACGCGAGAACCAGACAGTGGAAATGAGTGAAAATAGGACAGTTTGGCGTTTTCGTACGAGGAGGGCCGACCCCAGATGATGGGAAAAGGCAAAGAGAAAGAGAGAAGAATTATTATTATTTTCAATATTATAAGCATAGCATAAAAGAATATTCAAATATTAAAATGCGATTTTTTGTATTATACAGAATTATGTTTTCGAATAATTTCAAATTTAAAAATGGAAAAGAACCGATGTCTCCGTATCGATACAAAACATTTTGTAGTAGCAAACAAAAGCCAGTCGACCGTTTTGAAAATGAAGATAGCCTACCCGGCTAGCATAATAGATCAACAACAATTTAAACTTAATGCTTGATAATCGTTTCCATAATTTAACATGAATAACGCGGGCCTTTATCGGAGCGCGGTATCAGGGAAGCGTCGAAGAGCGCCCAAGAAAACGCGGCATTGTCTCTTAGGATGACGTGTCAAATTTGGAAAGACAGGCAGCGGGCAGCCAAGCAAGCACGGAAGGCGGGGAGCGGGGGAGCGCGCTGATTGGTACACGGGTGGCGGCCCGGGGCCAATAGCCGCCCAGAGGAGGTTGGTACCTACCTGTAATTAATTCGGTAGGTACCTACCGGGTGATTTTAAATTTGGAAACGCAAACACATCGAGAGGCAGCGCAGTCATGTTGTCCACGTCATTGCGGAAGGAGAGAATATTTTAAAACAAATCAGTTAGTACCGAGATCGTCATTCTTTATATTGATGAAACAATGCTCAAAAGGAAAATACTCGAAATATTGGAAGGTATTCATCCTATGACATGTATGGACATCTAATTACCCATTTCTTTAGATTAATTAGGGGATACTTCGAGAACTCGGCCGTACTGGAGGGTGTTCGGCTTTTTGTCCTCGATAGATATCTCCGACAGCGACAGCACAGATTGTTTTACCTACCGGCCGCCAGAACCAATCTGCCTCTGGTGACACCGGTGGGAAGAGCAATTAGTCTGCTGAACGCGGTCTCCTCGGAGATCGACTTCTTTCATGTTAGTGAAAGTACGTTCAGAAGGCAAATACTCTTAATTCTGGAGAGTATCCTGTCTTCCTAATGTTGAACCATCTCTTATGCGTTTTAGGTAGTTTCCTATACATAATATATTATTTTACCTGTTCTCAATAGATGCCTTAAAAATAATTTTTGTAATGCCTGCTGATGAAATAAACTGATTTGATTTGATTTGATTAGCATGGTACTTGTTCGTGTGTCACTATGACGATGCATTCTTCTAAATATATTTGTAATGTATTTAGGAAAATAAAGAATTTGAATCAACAAGAATTCTCAAAGTTTGACAGTAAGAAGTCGCACAAGGCGATTGATTCAACTGCCTATATAATTGGTCGTATCAATGATGATCATTTACGCAAACTTAGACATTTTCTAGAGTTTCTAGAACGCATTGAAATATTTTTCTAGCGCAGTATAACTGTCACTTATGGCTGATATCACATCCTCGCTGGGGAAAATATTAGATCAGTCACGCGTTGGCACAGGAACCAGTTTAATTTGTCGTGTTCGAGACATAAAACCGAACACATGATAGAGCAATCATCCTCTCATTTTGATTGCATGTAATTTTCGCTTAACTTAGAAATTACTTTAATTATATTCTGCTTGTACTGCAGTGATCTTTGAATATATATGAAATTCCCAGAACAAACAGTACCCTTTGCAATACATTCTGTAAATAATGATTCCGGGGAATCATAACAGCGGAGTGGGTATGTTCACAAATTGTATAATACACAAGTGGGGTTTAAAGCAAATAGTACGACAGTTAAACGTACGTTATAATTGGAATTTTTAACAACGTAAAATGTACGTAGTTATCACATTCTCATTCAAAGAGGTTAGTTACAAAATATGCATCCGCATAAATACGTAATACGTGTACGGAATATCCAGAATCGAAAATTTAATATACAATAATAAAATGAAATACAAAAAAAATACGTAATGATTTTACATTTGTTAGCTTATTTTTCTCGACATGTTTCGATGGTTTAATACCTTCATCGTCGGGAGTACTGTTTTTTCAATTCAAAAGTTAATTTATAAAAAAACCTCCATTGTGGAATTCGAGTGTTAACGACAAAAGTCTATAAAATAGTAGGTAGAAGAAATAGACCGCCACACTTTTATCTCCTGACATACTTCTCTGGATTCCTTAACATTCATACTTCGCCGAAATTGTATATTCAATTAATTTGATCGTGCCACGTTTCTCGGTCTTACTCTATTTCTTGTTCCGTTTGCATATAATTTCTTTGTGATTCTTTCCTCATTCATTTTTTCCGCGTGTGCAAAGCATTTTAATGACATTAATTGTTTTGTTCATTACACTTTCATTTGTACTGCATTTACCTCATATATTTGTATTTAACTCTATCATATACAGATTTACTATTTATAAGTAATATATTTCTAATTCAGTTCCATGCTTCACAATGTAATTAATTTATAATTTAACGAGAATAGAGTGAACGTTACCTTTTTCAGTTGAAAAGATTTTTTTTTTGTTTTCGCGGAAATTTTAACGAGAGTCCTTAATACATTTTCTTTGAAATATAAATCCTCCGGACATCGTATAAAATACTAGGAAATATTTTAAATAATAGCAAATGCCGTACCGCGCTTCAAGCAATATCAATATTGATCGTTGGAAGTAATTGTACTGGCACATTGAAAACGCTCGTTTCCACAAAGATTCATGTTATCAAAAGTCATAATATCGGAGAGCGGGCATACAACACAATATTTAGCATTGAGTTTAGTGATAATGTACGGCAAAAATACACTATCAGATTTTCACGGAAGGTATCAGGGCGGCAGAAAGACGAGAGCGTGTGTTTACGGATTGGTCACACTCGTGGAGACCGCGTCTAAGCATAAACTAAAACATTGTAATGAGATTTAATGAAAGACTGTTATACTCTTCATGCCTTCTGCTACCCGTTGCCGGCCACGATCAACTGTGTTTAACAGAGGAGAATCGTGAATCTTTTATACACCACAAATATATTTATGCTGTACAAACTGTGACTTTTTGAACCAAGATGTGTGGCTGACAAGGTGTACAAGTTCCAGGTCATAGAAAGAGCCATGCTTGGAATAACCTCGAGGGACATTATTCGAAACGAATTCATTCGACAACAAACCAAGGTGACTGAGGTGGCTCCGACATTAGGCGGGCTGAAATGGCGGTGGGCTGGCCATATTTGTCGGAGGACCGCCAGCCGATGGGGAAGACGGGTTCTGGAGTGGAGACCGGGAACAGGGTTCCTTATAGTTGGACGACTCCCTGCCTGCTGGACCGACGATGTTATAAAGATTGCTGGACCTGGATGAATGAAAGTGGCAATGGATAGGGATAGGGCAGTGGCGTGTTTTGGGAGAGGCCTACGTTCAACTGTGAACGACATACGGCTGACAAGTAAGTAAGTAAATACAAAATATTTAAACTTAAATTAAAATATTTCAATACTTAAGACTATCAATTGTGTAGTTTATTTTGCTGTTGTATAGCTATGTGTGTACGGCGGGGCATCGAGGGAGAGTAACGTAGCTTAAATGTGGTCTGGGTCCCCCTTGGTTGCAAATATACATTATTATTTTTTTTTTAACGTAAGTTCCGCATGGACGGGGGACGGACCATGGGAGTGTACGAGTGAAGCTGACGAAAGGTTCCGCTGCGCCTATAACAGGTTCGGGTAAGCGGAGGGAGCCCTCTATGGCTCGGCCATTTTAAAACAAAGTTGGACGTCTCCCTGCCTGCTGCACCGACGATATTATAAGATTTGCTGGACCTGGATGCATGAGAGTGGCAATGGATAGGGGGCAGTGGCGTGCTTTGGGAGAGGCCTACGTTAAACAGTGAACGACATACGGCTGATAAGTAAGTAAGTACAAAATATTTAGACTCGAATTAAAATATTTCAATACTCAAGACTTTAGTGGTGTTAAATTTGTCTTTAATGGCTATATTTGAAAGCTTGAAGGTATTCAAAAGTTCGCGAGACGTCCCTGATCGACAGTATGTGGGAACCAGTATACCCCCAACCGCAAGCAGCTTTTAAAATATAAATATGCATTTCCAAAGCTCCAAACAAAGTTTAATGCCGAACATGCAACTTCGGAAATAACTTCGCAGGAAATAACACTGAGTGTATAAAAACAATGTACTCGTAAGTACACTGAAAACTTCTAACAAACAGTCGAGATTATAGGTAGGTAAAATAAATGTTTCTTGTGAAGCGTCTTACTTAACCCTTGGTTGCGGGTAACGAGTTAACTCGTCATGAGCTGCATGTTACGCATATCTGTATCCTATCTGTTATACTATGTAATTGACAAGCGATTGTGTTAAACTGTTCTACTTCAAGATATTCTTACCATATTATAGTAATAATTGGTTATAAAAATTACCTCACTGCTGCTTAAGTAATTAATAATGAACAGCTATATATGTAATGAAATAATTACAGCCATTTTTAATGCCAATTTACGTAAGTAATAATTTATATAATATAATAGTTACACGAGACGGTTGAAAATCATTGCGCATATAATATAAAAGACTTACTAGTAATTGGTCATTTATTAAAACGTTATATACAATATTACACGAGTTAATAAAATCATTTTTTAATGTATGAAATTAACTGAAAACTTATTGGATTATAGGTATTTAAAAATATACTTAAAAGTACAGTTTGTAAGTATTATTTAAAATAACATTAAATTCAGACATCAGTTACTTATTATTTTTTTTAACTTATTATAGTTGTCCAAATGCTTACTGCTTTCGATGTTCATCGTGACAAATACTAAAGTGAAATGACCTATTTTTTATGTTATAGAGTCTACGTTACTTTTAACCATTATTTGTGTGTACTCTTATACTCGTATGTTCAAGTTAGGCATTTCAGAAGAGAGTGATTCTATATTGTCTTTGCGAAAAATGATTGTTTATATTTTACGTTAATAATTAAAGCAGAAGTCCTGAGAAGAGCCCGTTACACTAGAGAATCATTGAAATGTATTGAGGTCTGTCAATCTGTAAACGTCTTGACTGAGCAACATTAAATATTGGACTGGAATAAGGAGCATGTAGGAGTTATTCCGAGCGGCGCAAGACAGAGTAGCCTTCACAGCAGTGATCACCCTTGTCGGGAAGATCTGATATGGCACATTAAAAGAAATTGATTTATTACATTATTTGATTTTGAATGGAATTTTTAAATAAAAAACCAAGCCACAAATTCTACTGGTGAACTAGACCTATATTATTCTAAACTTTGTATTGGACAACAATTCTCTTTCCGCTCTAGCTCTTTGTAACACCTCTGTGTTGGTGACCATATCAGTCCATGGGATACCCAACATTCTGCGATGGAGCCACATTATGAATGTTTCTATACGGCTCATTGTGTTTACTTTGAAGGTCCGGGTCTCTACTCCGTGTAGCAATATGGACCAAATATAGCAACTAATCTACACGTATGATTTATTTATGCAATCTTGGAACATAAGCCCTTGACTGATGCGTGTGTTATGTAAGTATGGGGGCATGAAATATGTATACCCGTTTTTGAAAACACAAAAAGCAGTGGGCAGAAGCGAAGATCTGTGACTCGAGAGGAGGAACAATGTCAAACTAGCAGGATGTGTTTTTTAGCCCGTGGTCCGGATAAAAGGGTATGATATATGATTCGCTTGCAGATGTATTAATCATCTCGCGTAATCCATTAGTTAGTTTTATATCCACAGCCACAATCCCACCGCGCGGGAGATATATGGGACACAATCTGGAGGAATAAAAGTAATTGTGGAAAAGAGCAACGAAATCCGTCCATTGTTGTTTAGCATTCTAAAGCAAAGTGTATCTGCTTCGTTGACAATTATTTTACGCCATTCCTTGTGTATAGAAGATTTTTTTAAATCATTTATTTATAAGCAGAAGTTAATGGAAAGTTGAAAGAGACGTTTAAACACTTTATCAGAGAGAAATAAAATCTCATTTCTTTCCTACTCACACTAGTTTAATTATGAATTAAAACGTCTGTTTTCTAGAAATTTTATTATATTTTACGGGAATAAGATTTTCGCCTTGCAAAGGCATTATCCAATGTTTCTTATCATTCTAAAAACTATAGTAAAACTTATAGAAAACAGATGTTTTCATTCATATTAATTATTAAATGGATTGCTTGCGATTGTTTATTGAAGGTTAAGCCAGTCGAATTTCATTGTATTTTTTAATATAATAGTTATGAAGATATACCGGAGGATGTCAAAAGTGTGCAGAGCATAACATTTTTTAGAATAGAATTAAATAAATATGTAAACAAAATGTAACCTATTATTATAACCTTATTATTATAATTGAATGTTTAATTGATTTTATTAGAACATGTGTTGTGTACATGAGTACTATTTCAAGTAAATAAATAAATATAATATTTATACCTGAGGATGGGGTAGGTCACTTATGAAACACCGTGTGATTAATATTTTATTCTGTAAAAATATTTTATAAATAAAAGTGGATTAATCAATGTAATTAATTCTGTTTCAGAATGAAACTAATTGATGAATTATTTTTTAACATGATGGTTAATTTTAAATTAAATTTTTAAATGTCTGTACGATGATAGATGATTACTTGAATTGACTATTTATCGGTGAGATTAGCCAATCAACGAGGTAAACGCGTAATACATAACCGAAGGCTAGTAATAAGTATCATTATCTATCAATCCGGGGACGTAATATGTTTATTCAGACGGAATTCGTCTGTAGAACGTAATTATGTATTGCAGCCTACACGGCGTAGGCATAAATCAATCTCTTTGCAACGTGCTTCCCTGGCATTTAGTACAAACACAAGAGCCATCAATCAGACTGTCCAATCACTAACCCCCGGCTTACTCCTTCTGCTCCGAGATGAAATATACAGAGTAATTAGAAAGAAAAACACACCATAGCAGTCGTAAAACCGATGTTTCCATCACCAAATGTTGACAACACATTTTACGTTTTTATCAGCATTTTCATTTGTTATTAAGTATATTAGGCCATTATAAAATTAATTAAAACGCATTCAAAATTATATTCATTTTACATAGTCTATTGTTTTGGACGAAACACTATGATACTTTAACATTTAACTGGTAATGAAAAATTTTGCTTTTTGCATCACAATTGTATTTTATTTTACGACAGCTGTTTCATCAAGCAATGTTGACATCATCAGGTGTTACAATAATATTATTGTAACACCTGATGATGTCATCATTGGTTGATGAAACAGCCGTTGTAAAATAAAATACAATTGTGATACAAAAAAACAAAGTTTTTTTCATTAACAGTTATAAAATATTCATTTTACATTTATTATAAAATGTTTGAAAATGTCCTAGCAAGGCAAAAATGAGACATCTTAATATAAAATTATTTTCAAACACGTAAACACGTATTGTTTCTATAAAATAATCAGAATTTTATGTTGGCCCTTTTTAGAACATGATTACCTATTACCTATTTAGTCTTTAACAAAAATTCTAAATATAAAAATTAATGGTATTTTAAAATATAGCTAAAATTAAATTTACAAGTTTTAACTGTTTGATTATGAATTAAAATAAACGTACGGCGTTAACACTTTTGGAATTTCATAATGGCGTATTTTTCTTTAAGAATAATACTTTTTTTCCACTTTTGGATTTATTTTTCCAGACATATATCGAAGGCTTTACAGTTTTTATCATTTTCCCGATGATGAAGCATTCGAAAAAATCAGTTAAATTTTGTAATAAAAATCATATTAAAAAACAGTTTATCGTAATCTCTAATATGTTCCTGGTATTACGTTGTGTATAATATTTTACCTGTACTTAATAGATGACTTAAACATTTATGCTATTTGTAATGTCTTTTGAGTAAATAAACTGATTTGATTTGATTTATGTATCAATAGACATAACCAACATAATTAAGGTATAAGGCATCTATTGAGAACAGGTAAAATATAATATGTAATACCAGGAACGCATGAAAGCTGTTTTGACTTTAGGAATAAATTATAATGCTTAAGGTATGTTCTTTACCAATTCATTTCTTAAATATGTTTCTACGGGAATCAGAACCAGAGCCTATTTATTCTGCTATAATATAATACCGGTAGCTCTCTTTAGAAAATAATATCAAATATTTCATGTGTATTGTTGACTGTTTTCGTTGCGATAATAGATGTATCAGCAAACGT
The DNA here is from genome assembly GCA_022606425.2 of Lepidostoma basale. Classification (NCBI taxonomy): domain Eukaryota; kingdom Metazoa; phylum Arthropoda; class Insecta; order Trichoptera; family Lepidostomatidae; genus Lepidostoma; species Lepidostoma basale. Next base: position 356,597 of record JAHDVF020000724.1, on the reverse strand, counting down.
TTTTTGAAAATGGTGAAATGAAATGGGAAAATAAAGAAAAAAGAGAAAAATTAATGTAAAAAAAAACAATTAATAATATTTTTATTCATACCCTTCCATTATTTAAATTTGAATGAAATGTGTCTACGGGATAATTAACATTGGTTAAAATAAAATATCAATATAAATAACGACAGCTAATGATACAACATGTCAAAACTGAATACAAAAATGTAGATATAAAAAAACCCATTCAAAATCACCCTACAATATTCATCTCTACCGTTAGAATGCTTTTATATAACGCATTAAAAGCTCATAATTAATAAAACCTACCTAGTACTAGAAGGATCCCAGAGGGGGATGGTAATAGCGAAATAGAATTAGTGTGAAGGGGATAGATGAACCGTATTAGTAAGGGTTGGGTGAATATGCCAAAACGGTAAGTAGGCAACCAGTTTGATAAATGTTAACTTTTTTTATTATTTTTGGAACCCGCAATAATGACTTGAATCCGCCATTAAGGGTGAACTTTTTTTTCATATTAATGAGAAAAAAACTATTTTTAAATAATATACAGTGAAAATATAGCCTTCTATATTTACCATAACTTTGTGATGCTTACATTGTCAGCCTTGAAAAACCTTTACAAGTTTTTAATTTATAATTTGATCTTAATATTCCAAACGCATTACATTTTAAACAATGTTTATTTTTTGTAAATAACACTTTCTCTATTTTTTTTTAATTGACGTGAGGTGTCAGAGAAATCGACGCGCGTGCATGACACGATGCATGAATGTTGAGGAAGCGAGAGAAATATGCCAGGAAAGAAAAGTGTGGCAGTCCATTCTTTCTTCCTACCCCTTCGGGGAGAAGGCGTGATGGTTAGTTAGTTAGTTAGTTTTGTGATGCTTAATAAGAACTATAAAATTTTATTTTAGTTCTACGAAATATTTGTTAATAATACGAGTAATAAAAACAAATGCATAAACGATCTAAAAAAATCATTTTAATATCTTTATATCGTTCTCCCGATGATGAAGGTGTAAGCCTTTGAAACATGTCGAGAAAAATAAACTCAAAAGTGGAAAAAACAGTGTTTTAATTCATAAAAATTCGTCATTTTAATATCTGTCAAAACAGACCACATTCATGAAAAAATTGTTTAAATATTTATTTTGTACATATTATACAAAAATTAACTATACTGATGAAAGGCTTCTGTGTCCGAAACATGTTTGTGTTAATTTAAATTAAAAATGTAATAGTTTATTCAATAGTAATTTAATAGTAAATTTAAAGTTTATAAAAAAATAAACATTGTTCAAAATATAATGCGTTTGGAATATTAAGATCAAATAATAAATTAAAAACTTGTAAAAGGTTTTCAAGGCTGACAATTTATTTTAACTAACTAATTAACTAAGTATCACGCCGCACACTGGATCCATATGGCAAAAACTTGGACTTAGGGGTCGAACTCCGAATTTTGCACTTTTTTTAAATTAGGTCCTTTGTGTGATTCCAAACAACTTTTGTATTTTAACTTTTTTTGGATATAACTGCTAATTTCCAAGAAAAAAATTGATGTTGTTTTTTTTGTATGAAGCAAAACTGATTTTCGCAATTATTTCGAAATCAGGTGGATATGTCAAAAGCAAACTTAGTAAAGATTATAGAGGGCATAATCTTCTATATTACTTGTTACGACATCTACTTCATATCTCTGCCCGTTTAAAAGCAGCAGACATTATAAATTTTAATTAATTGTTACGAGTATAAAGTGGTTTCGGATTTTTCGTTAGATGCATAAATGATCACAATTATGCTAAAAAGACTCCATTCTTTTGTAAAGGAACGCTCGAACGCGAAAAAATAAGTACCGGCGGACACTGGTCCCATTTGGCAAAAACATGGACTTAGGGGTCAAACTCCGAATTTTGTCCTGATTTTTTCACTTGCCTTCCTTGCTAGTGGATACTTGGTTTAAGAGACGAGCAGGAAACACAAAACAAATGGATTGAAACTGTCCACCGGGGCCCCAGATAGTATCAGTGAAACGGAATTCAAATGTATGCCACCTACGGGCCGTCATCGTATAAGATAGTGTTTGAGATTAGGCTTAATTATTGTAAAGAAATATTGTCGGGATGGAAAAAATGCCTGTGCAAACAGAAGAAAAAAACATGATTTATGATCGGAATAAACAGTCGATTATCGGCGACAGACGGATGCAGCTCTCTGTATTCGATCTCTGTACAAATTTACATAAAATATTCGTTACTCCAATACCAATAATTCAATTAATTGTATTTTTTTTAATACCAACGACGGTTTTTAATTGTTCTATGAATATTTTAAGTGTCACATACATTTTTAATCCGAAAGATAAAACGTTTATATGTTTTATTAAGCATATGATGCAATAAATAAATAATTATTCGTTATCGGACGCTAACTTTTGTATATGTTATTCTATCAATATTTAATTTTAAAAAGGCACTGTGTATGTTAGTCTCTCTATTAGTAATATTCAACTGACAGAGTAATTATGCGCAGATTCCACAAACAATAAGGTTCATCATGGTCACCTCACACGTGCCATACGACTGCAGCGACAATGTTGTCACTTCAGAGGTGACATACGTCCGTTAAAGGTTAACAAAATTTTACTAGTTTTTAAACCACTTTTTTTTTATATTAAAATCAGCCGGTTTCATTTCCTCTGGAGTATCGTCAGTTTATTTTGTTACCGTGACGTAGCTCCAGAAAGCGATGTAACAACTACTAAAAGTGTGTTAATATTATTTTGAATATTGCCATACCACAAATTAAATCTTTCGTACGAAAGCAAATAAATATTTTTTGATAAACTTAAGGCGTTAAAAAACTAACTAACTAATAACGCCGTCTCCCCGAAGGGGTAGGCAGAAATAATTGACCGCCACACTGTTCTTTCCCGACATAATTATCTTGTTTCCTCAACATTCATACATCGTGTCATGCACGCACGTCGATTTCTCCGACTCTTCGCGTGGCCGACATTAAATTAAGGCGTTTAAAAATGTAGAATTCCATATGTATTATTTATGTAATTAATGTTTTTAATTTAAATTTATTGGTAGAAATTCATTTTAAATACTGAAAACAAAAAAAAAATGTACACAAAACTTCTTTATTTTGATGTATTCAGTGTGCTTCCACTTGTGTTTATGTTCGACCGGTTTCGGCAGCTTGCTTCCATCGTCTGGTCTGATTAACCAGACGATGGCAGCAAGCTGCCGAAACCGGTCGAACATAAACACAAGTGGAAACACACTAAATACATTTAATAATAAATAAAGTTATATGGTTAAACAACTTCGCTTCGATTTATGTTGAATTATAATTTGGAGCCATTAGTCCTTTGTGAAACAAAATATGTTTATATATTAACAACTCAAAATGGCGGAGATTGGTCACGTCATACTAAATTTAAGTGTATTACAGATCTACGAAATCTCCGGAATTAATACAAATCTTTGGTCAAAGAATCCGCCAAGTACGACTTGGTATAGAATATTATATTTCACTGAATATTTTACGGGGACGCAATGAAGATTTCTTATCTTGAAGTTTCGACTCATAACGCACAAAGACTCCAATGTGTTCGACTATTAAACAGTTATAATAAACGATCATTCCCAAAATGAAATTGCGAATAAATATCCCATTATTAACTTTTACGATGCACATTTAAATTTTATGGATATTATCCAGAATTTATAGTGTTCAAAATCAATAGAACGCGATTGGTTCGCACCAATACTGGTGGCAGGCTTCGAGAGAAATTGTTTTTTTTTTTATCTTTAATGTGCTTTCGAGAAAACGGTTGCCTTGTATCTGCTAATGGTCAGATAGACAAAAATGGCAGGCAGTAAAAAAAGTTCCCGATAATAGACATAGATTAGGCACTTCGGAAAGGTCACTTTAAATCTTCATTGACAATAAATTCAATTAATTAGTGGACGGTCGGCCTTTAACTCTATACGAGGGGAAATAAAAACAAAAACCTTATCTCTATTTTAGGGTCATTAGGAGCGTTATTTTTTAATGGTGTTTTTGTTATTTCGTATACAGACCGGCACTAGTAGTGGAGTTGGACCTTGATATTATTGTATGAACGCTGATGCTAAAGGTTCGCTGTATCTAGATCGTATTTACGATGTGCACACAGCAACAGAGTACATTTTACGTAGCATTTTTCATCTCGATGCCTTCGGAATAAAATCAAATTAAACGTGTCACGGATTTGTGTATCCACCAATCCCACAATCCGCGAAGTGAATTCTATGTTTCGAAATCCGTAAATACTCCCGGACAAGTGCAATAAATCATCGGGGCTCGGAGATAACCGTCTCACTTCACGACTCAATCGAAAATTGAAGTTGGTTCGATTATTGGAAACGAGCTACGCTTTCATCAGTTCCTCCGGTGTGCGGAGGTGCTCGAAGGGCACCTCGATACAATCCTTGCGCGAATTTCAATCGTGAGTCACGAATATTTTCATGGTTTCTGTTAAAACAAATGTTTTACAAGCGGTACGAGTCACATTTATTAACCTACATATCGCATACTTCAGCCATCTTCGCCGGCAACGATTATTGCGCTAAGCCCGAAACAATTTAATTTATAGCGCTCGCGTGCAATGCGAACAGTTAGACATTACGACATTTTATTTATAAACCGAATGGCTTCCGGGCGAAACTTGGGCGGACAAAGTTGAATAATATACCCCTTCGAACTGCCGGTATCCTGATACGAAGGGACAAGTATGTTTTCGCATAAATTACGATCATTACATTCTGACAGCGCAGCCAGCCTGAGCCTAGATACTCCCGTCCACCTCCTCGCCATTCTGCGCCCCGGGCATCATAAACGAATATTTCAGAAAATGCGGGTAATTCCTATACCTCGGAAACTCAGGCTTTAAGAACCACTTTATCAATTTATATTACTTATTTATCCGAGACGGTTCTGTCAGCGAGTCAGCACTGCGAAAGTGCTTACACAGTACAGATATTTCATAGATTTATTTCAAAGTTGATATGTATCTTTCGATCAGATTAGTAATTTTACAATACTTTACCACAATTCAGCGATCACTGTCCAGAAGTAGGTGGAGAATATGGCACTCTTACCTGCAACAAAATAAAAATATATTTATTATTTGAATTACTTTTTGATAACTTTGTATCACAACACTTTATTACACTTTTTTCAGACATGTTTCGGGACACAGAAGCCCCTTCTTCAGTGTGTATAAATTTTAACAGCTAAATGAGACAAAATCGTTACTTATATACTAAATAAAATTAAAATGGTAAAGGAGGAGTGGGGGTGGTTCCAAGAAATAGTGTTAATTATATTTTAGCCGGAATAATGGGACAGGGGAAATAAATCTAGTATCGGACTGGAAGTTAAATTAATTTGATTATTTATAATTTCTTCTTTATTTTTTATCGACTTTTTATTTCTAGGATTTCAAGGTTGTTTAATGTTACTTTTCTATTACTGATATGCAAAACTTCAACGCCGTTATTTTTATCGAAGGAGTGATCTTTTTCTATGAGATGATTCGCGAATTCGGAAAAAATATTATTTGAGAGACACCTAATGTGTTCCTTCATTCTTAAATTAATGTTGCGCGTTGTTTTTCCTATATAATAAGATGGGCAATCGTCGCATTTAAGTTTGTATACTCCCGATTGGATTAGTTTGTCTTCTTTGTCTTTATTATTTATTAACAATTTACCTAGATTATTATTGGTATAGAACGCGGGTCTAATGTCTAACGGAAGATCTTTAGAAACTATATTTGTTAGATTATTAATATATAAAATTCTACGCCATTGATTATTTTTCTGATTATAGTTAGGTGGAGTATACAAAATTGTTTTAGTAAACTTATTTTTGTTTTTTTTTATTTAAAATATTATCGATTAGATTATCACTGTAACCATTATTTTTAGCAATATGTTTTATTGTAGTTAGTTCTTTATTATATCGATAATATTTTAAATAAAAAAAACAAAAATAAGTTTACTAAAACAATTTTGTATACTCCACCTAACTATAATCAGAAAAATAATCAATGGCGTAGAATTTTATATATTAATAATCTAACAAATATAGTTTCTAAAGATCTTCCGTTAGACATTAGACCCGCGTTCTATACCAATAATAATCTAGGTAAATTGTTAATAAATAATAAAGACAAAGAAGACAAACTAATCCAATCGGGAGTATACAAACTTAAATGCGACGATTGCCCATCTTATTATATAAGAAAAACAACGCGCAACATTAATTTAAGAATGAAGGAACACATTAGGTGTCTCTCAAATAATAATTTTTCCGAATTCGCGAATCATCTCATAGAAAAAGATCACTCCTTCGATAAAAATAACGGCGTTGAAGTTTTGCATATCAGTAATAGAAAAGTAACATTAAATAACCTTGAAATCCTAGAAATAAAAAAGTCGATAAAAAATAAAGAAGAAATTATAAATAATCAAATTAATTTAACTTCCAGTCCGATACTAGATTTATTTCCCCTGTCCCATTATTCCGGCTAAAATGTAATTAACACTATTTCTTGAAACCACCCCCACTCCTCCTTTACCATTTTAATTTTATTTAGTATATAAGTAACGATTTTGTCTCATTTAGCTGTTAAAATTTATACACACTGAAGAAGGGGCTTCTGTGTCCCGAAACATGTCTGAAAAAAGTGTAATAAAGTGTTGTGATACAAAGTTATCAAAAAGTAATTCAAATATGAATCCGCAACACAAAGTAATGGCGAATATAGAAGAAATATATTTATTAGTTTCACACAAACAAAAGAACTGTAACTAGACAATTTGAAGGAGAAACTTTAAGTGGGCACTCTGGGCATTTACTACGTTAGAGATAGGTTTCACAAAACTTGTGTCGCTCATTTTGTAACGGATATAAACGTGTAATAATTTATCTTCAAAGTACGGTTTCGCAACGGGCATACTTTTCACCGCGATGTGACATTCCCATTGTGAATTTGTTATTGTCATTTTTTGTGGCGTGAGTAGACACGAACTTTCATGCGCCTGCTCTCTCGTGATTTATTTTTTCTGTAATGAAATTACAACAATAGCGACACACTTTCGGCTGCTCGACATGAACTAATGCGGTGGGCGGATCCGCCCGATACATTATTTGCATCGCACTTCTCTCCTTTGATGCGATTCCATCGCCTTTTGTTGCGAGACCGAGAACAACCTTAATTTCGAGACGTTATGTAAATGCGTGACTATTAGAGAGATCTATTAGAAAGCTGTCATCGGTTTCGTATTCCGCCATCACGGACGAGTGAATTAAATTACTCCAGCCGGTACCTCGGAGGATTGCATAGCCAATGACAGCATTATAAATAATTAATGTCGAGCGAGAAGATAATCGCGGTGCTCCGATAAAAGGAGTGTTTGCGCTCGCGATAGATGAATCAATGAACGTATAAAACAATGTAGCAGCCAACGGATCGCTCGGGACCTACAAATCAAACGCTGCTCGCGCCCATTGACATTTCGCCGCGCCATTTGCCAACAGCAAATATTGGAACGAACAATCCAAACGAAATTGTCGAGCCGCAAATCCAACAAAGATCTAATGGGAACGCATTCATTGCTTTCTCGTAAGTTCCTGCGGTTTCTTCCCGTATCGAAACAGTACATTGTTCTAGCGGCCAGGTACCAGGAGAGGATGCTGGAAGGGGTACGTGCGCTTTAGTCGGACAGTGGGGTCAAATCCCGGCTGCGGTGAAGTCACTTTGTAAGAAAGTACGTGATGTAATTCACTTCGAGCGGTGTACCCCCGCTCTTGTCTCGGATAATCTGTGTTACAGTTCTCTTCGACCATATTTAATGATACAAAAAACCTATTTATCTGTTGCAATAACAAAAAAAGGATCACGCAAGGTGGTGCATCATATTTTAAGTATTTACGTAATTTATCAGCATTTAAACTGGGGTATTATTCGATCATATTTCCAGGAGATTAGAAAAAAAATCCGGGTAACCTTAAAAAATGCCTCTATGGAGACACGCGATGACGAAGCAGAAAATCCTATAATATAAATTACCTTCCTCATTTACAAGTTAAATTAAAAGTTAATCCCTTAAAGCGTGGGGGCCTCACACCCCGGTCCTTATCCCTTCCGGAACTTGAGAGGGTTTACGACTAATAAAAATAAAATTGAAAACAAATAAAATGTTTCTCAAACTACTTAATTTATTATACAAAAAAATTAAGAAGTTATAAAAAAAAAAAAATTATATTATAATATACATAGACTATAATTATAAGTTTTATGTTTGATTGAATTTAAAGAACATTGTAATTTATATTATATAATTATTTTATACAACAAATTAAAATTTATAAAAAGTTTTGAAGAAATATTTTCATTAAATTGCTTTACAAGTTCACAGAAGTCGGATTTTTTTAAATGTAAGGTTATATAGAGATAAATTGTTTATGAAGACTATTTATGACAAAATACGATTGTACTCTTTTGGTGTTGAAATTATATGAGTTAGTTTCGAGAGTTTTTCTCGTGTGTTATATTAAATCAAATATACATAGACTATAACTATAAGTATTATATTTGATTGAATCTAAAAAACATTGTAATTTATATAATTATTTTATCTATCAAATTAAAATTTATAAAAAGTTTTGAAAAAATATTTTCATTACATTGCTTTACAAGTCAAGAGAAGTCTGATTTTTTTAAATGTAAGGTTATATTGAGTTAATTTGTTTTGAAGATTATTTCACAATCGAGTTCTGGTTCCATCCCTTATGTATGGAAACGAAGCATGGAACTGGCAGAAGAAAGATGAGAGCAGAATAAATGTGGTAGAGATGAGGTCCCTAAGACGTATGTGTGGTAGAACGATGTACGACAGAATCTCAAATGCTGATATTAGGAAGGAATGTATAGCGAAAGAAGGTATTATGAACAAAATTATGAAAGGTTCGCTGCGTTGGTTCGGACATATGGAGCGCATGGGTGAAGAAAGAATGGTTAAAAAGTATACGTTAACAATGTAAATGGAGTAAGGAGTCGAGGTAGACCGAGGAAAACATGGCATGACCAAATTAATCAAATATTAAAAGTTGGTCATGTCAGAAGCCGGGAGAATCGACGTGCATGTGTGACTCGATGTATGAATGTGAAGGAAGCTAGAGAGGTGTGCCAGGATAGAGTAGTGTGGCGGTCCATTCTCTCTGCCTACCCCTGCGGGGAAACGGCGTGATATTTTTTTTTTTTGTTAAGATCATTTATGACAAAATACGATTGTGCTTTTTTGGTGTTAAAATTATATAAGTTTTTCGTTTCGAGAGTTTTTCTCCACATAAACGAACAACTAATATGGACTAAGTAATTTTTGTTTGTGTATTTGTTCTGGGTTTTGATGATTATGTCTCTGCACCCTGTGAGGTCTACAGACCATTATGGTTATTGGGTTGAAATGTTCCTTCCGGATAAAGGATGTGTTTGGACCGCGGAGGCAGGGCTTGTTATCCGGGCGACAGAAAATAAAGGAATCGACTATATTTCATTAATCGTAATTGTGATGGATCACACCCCAGCGGGGCGGCGGCAGGTTTAAGGATGGAACTGTTGCCCAACACAAATGATCACACAAGTCCGAGTGTGCCGGGACGCCGCGGTGTTGTGAGTAACGGGTGTGTCTTGTATTTTAATGGCGGTTATGAACGTTATTAATTCAAAACAATTATTTTACTTCTTCAATGGACAGGAAGGTAATCCATAAGCACGCACAATTAATAAATTACATCATTACGAGTTCATAACGACAACAACAAACCATCACACCGTTTCCCCGCAAGGGTAGGCAAAGCAAGAGCGACAATCGTATTTTTTCAACAACAAAAAAAAACTAAACTTACTACTTACTAACCATCACGCCAACTTCCCGAAGGGGTATGCAGACATAATGATCTGCCACTTTTTTTATTATATGGCAGTGACACTTGGAACACAACCCTCACGTATGGAAGTGAAGCTTGGAGCTGGCAAAAGAAGAGTGAAAGCAGGATAAATAAATAATGTACAGGAAAACGTTGTATGATAGAATAACGAACGATGAAATATGAAAGAAATGTAAGGCAGATGACTGCATCACGGATAAAATTAAAAAAGAATCCCTGAGATGGGTCCCATAAATTAGGTTTGGACATATGGAACGAATGAATGAGAGTAGAATGGTTAAAAAGTTGTATACAAGCAACGTGAATGGAAAAAGAGGACGACCGAAGAAAACATGGTATGACCAAATTAATCAATTACTAAAAGGCGGTCACATTCGAAGTCGGAATAATCGACGTGCGTGCATGGTACGATGTATGAATTTAGAGGAAGCCCGATAGGTTAGCCCAGGACAGAGCATTGTGGCGATCCATCTTCTCTGCCTACCCCTCCCGGGAAATGGCGTGATGGTTAGTTAGTTAGTGACACTTGGCGAAATGAAATGGCGTGATGGTTAGCCTTACTAGAGAATTATCAAGTTAATCAAATAATTGAATACTGCTTCAGATTTTGAACCAACGCGTTGTATAGGACTCTGAGCACATTGGGATCTCTGAAAACTCTTCCGGTCCGTACGATGAACCCCAATATCCTCAGTGCAATGTCACAAATCCTCTCGATATGTGCACGAAAAGTCAGCCTGCTCTCATAGATGATCCCGAGATCTCTCATCGTAGATACATGTGCTAGTTGCTGGTTGTTCATTGTGTATCTAAGATATACAGTTCTCAATGCTCTAGTAAAAGATAGCAAAACGCATTTCGAGACTTTTTTTTTTTTTAAAGACTAACACCAAAAATTCAAATCAATAATATTATAATTTATTTTACAATCTTTGATGTGAGCAGAAAATTATTATGAAGAAGGAATCTGGTCGTGTCCAGGCTCGAACCCAAGTCCCCTTGATCAGAAGCCAAGCGTTCTATCCCCTAGACCACCACCCGATTGTCATTGAATTGCATTTGATTACTGTGACTCCAGTTAACAATATTATTGATGTCCGACTGGAGGCGAAGACAGTCTTCAGGATTTTTAATTTCCAGGAATAATTTCAGATCATCGGCAAATCGCGAGAATATAGAAGAAGCTGGTGAGGAATCATCTCTGCCTACCCTGAAACGGCGTGATGGTTGGTTAGTTAGTTAACATATCTAAAACTAAACAATGGCATGCGATAAATATTTGTTGTATATATGGTATATATCATAAATTAGCTTTCAAATTTGACTGATTTGTAAATAGTCAAACAATTTCAGAGGAAACGCGCCAGGAATCTTGGCATAATTAACTGAAATCCGTTCATTTCACATTAGTCATTCTCTGCAGGGCTATACAGAAATGAAGACACATGCGGGTATTCAGAGTGATACGTCTAATTCAATTTCGGGACGTGACAGCAAATTAATTGTGAAGGATTGATGGAGTTATAACCGCGGGTGCATACATGGCCGTATTCAGGGACGTGAGGGTAGGTATGGCAAATCTTCGAAACGGGAATACAATAACAGAGAGTATTAATCGACTGTATAAAATTGAATTTGGAATAGTTTTAGTGTGTAGCTCTTTGTGAAAGCGTTAATCGATGTGAAAATATGAAAGCACTAATAATAGAACTAACCATCACGCCGTCTCACCGGAGGAGTAGGCAGAAAGAATGGACGGCCAAACTGTTCTGTTCTGACATACTTTTCTCGGTTTCTTAGAGCACAAAATCTATCCTCCTTCAGAGGAACACTACAGGCCACATAAATCAAGCAACAGGAATCAATCAACAATCAGAAAAATCATATTTTCAACACTGTTTCCTTCAACGTAAGAGGAATAGCCACAAAATCATAACCTCCGTTACCCAGAGCAAGAACCAATGATCCAATTTCAAATCCGAGCATAAAATTATTTTAAAATGCCAAGACGACATTCGTGGCCGAGTGGTAAGTGTATTGACTGCCACCCCGTTTCGGGTTCGATTCCCGGCGAGGGCAGTGTGATTGTCACACTGTCTTTGGTCTGGTGTAGAATTCACGTGACAATAAAATGGCGATAGATTAGCTTCCTATCACATGTCAAGAGAATCACTATGATAGCTATACCCTTTACATCGATTTGGCTCATGCTGTCAAGATGTAAAGAGCGATTCAACAAAATAATATAATAATAATAATATTATAATAATAATAATAATTAAAATACGAGATTTATTCGTTTGCGTTATTATTAATAATGAACATTTTTAAAACCGTTGAATAGTTAAATATTAAGGGGAGACGTGGAGTTAAATTTACATAATTGTGAGGGCAATATTTTCACGGATCGTTTACGAGTATTTCAGTAACGTTTTGAAAAAAATGTTTTTAAATAATGACTTAGATATAAAGCCACGATGATATGGTGTGTACATTTTACAAAAAAAACAGCCAAAGAAGGCAGGTGATTAAAAAAAATGCATTTTGCACAGCAAAAATAAAACTGTTTTCATTTTTTAAATATGAGAATATTTAAGAAAACTTGCTCGGTCATATCAATTAGGTAAAATACAGAGAAGTCTTAATGCCAGTCAATTTGTATGCAAACTCCGGACCGGCACTAAAGTAACATCAACAGCTCCATAAAGTCATCTAGCTCTTACGTGCTCAGAATTTGTCCTTCGCTTAAATTATCACAACACGACAGGAACGAGAGTTTTTACTGACACTGTTTTATCCTCGAGATTAATGGTCGTCACTTGTAGATATGTAAATATACGTGACATTCAGAAGAGCACTGCCTCACTGTGCACATCGTGGCCATGCTTCCAAGATTATTTTTACTATATTTAAAAAATACATATTTATATTTAAAATATACAGATTTAAAAAAAAAAGTCCGGATCGTCCATGTCAACATGTGCAACATCGAAAAAAACATTATGTGCTAAATTAAAAAACGACGGATTCGTGGAACATAAATTAAATAGACAATATGTGCACCATCTAAAAAGAACATTTTGTGTTAAATTATTTTTATTTTGTTATTTTATTTTATATCATTGTATTTTATATTATTTATTTTATTTTAGATTTATTTTGTGGGTGTTGCACGATCAAAGTGTGCGCGGGAGATGCCTATTGGTGGCGATGAGGTTCGCAACCCATCACACCGCGTCTCCCGCGGAGCAAAAAGAGAAGGATGGAATGCAGCATCCGTAAAAGTGTGACAGTCCATTCTTTCTGCCTACCCTTTCAGGGAGATGGCGTGATGGTTAGTTAGTTAGTTAGTTTTAAAAAATACATATTTATGTACCTACTCGTATTCGCCTAAACTGTGTTGGAAAACTCAAGATGTTTAAACTTTTGATCCCAGTGCCAAATGAAGTTATCTGGGACATGAAGTACGAAAGACCAATCAGAGAACAAGTTCTAGATGCAAATGCCTATGGAGTAGTCACACCATGAGACATAATCCAACCTGAGGACCGAGCGGAGTGGAAGAGGAGATGCGTCGCCTTGCTGCAGACCAATCATTAGATCGGAGAAGAAGATAAGTTTCGATGATGTCTTATCTTTATCATCAGGAGAACGATACAATTACATAAAAGTTGAATTTATCAATAAGTATGATACTAATTGTAGAGCGTACCTACTATTTATTATAAGAACTCGTATACAGAACTCGGATGTCCTGAGTGATGTAGGTCTATTTGTCCCTGATAATTACCTTCGTCAAAGACAGCACAGATTGTTTTATTTGCCACGCTGCAGAACCAACCTGCCAATGGTTATGCCTGTGGGTAGGGCAATCTTATTGCTTAATCGGATCGCCTCGGAGGTCGACATATTTCGTGATAGTGTGAGTTGCCCCAGGGATGCAATATCAATGTGATGACTTTTTCTTATTCTTAAGCTTAATTTTTATTTTTTTTAATGCTTCTTTGTTTGTAATGTTTGTGATTATTATCAAAATAAATTAAATGAAATGAAATGAAATATTTTGTCATATTCTGTATTTTACGTCTGAGATTGTAATACACGACGATCTATGGCGTAAAGCAGATAATGACAGATCGATCATGCCCGCGAATGGCAGTGACAAAGCCTGCAGTTCATTGTAAAACTGATTGAATTTCTTCAGGTAAATTAACTATGATAAATGACGCCATTAATTTGTATGCAAGCACGCGTGGGAATAGCGAGCCGCTTGCAAAAAAAAAAGAATTGAAAATTGTAATACGTAAAATTTTAAAAAATTATGCATGTAATTATCCATTATTTTGATTTCGTTCCCAGACCATTAACCTAACAATAAATTATTAAGAATAATTAATAATTTTAACGCTCTATGCGGTAATGATTTTTTTATGTTGGACTCGAATACTAGTGTATGATTAGAAGGTGTTCCTTATAAACTTGTTCCATAAATTGGTCTTAAATTAGATTCCTAACAGTAGACAGCAGACACACACTTTCTTGATATCGTTTTTAATTGATCAGATGAGTGAAATGAGTTACGACTGTACATCGCATTCGTATACGGTATTCGACAACAGTACGCAGTATGCAGCGTGATATCGCTTGGACTTGGATCTTGTGGCTTAAAGAGGTTCAACTCATGTGGCTATTCCTCTTACGTCTGATGGGAACATTGTTGGAAGGTGAATTGGTGGGTTGTTAGTTTATGCGGGTGCATGATTTGTGTGGCCCGGTGTGTTCCTCTGAAGGAGGATCGATTTTGGGCGCTTGTGGCTGCATGAGGTGTTTGGGTCGTAATTTGAGAGGTCTTTTATTGTGGGGTTAGGATGTGAAGGGAGTCCTTTGTAAAAACGTTCGGCAAGTTTCAGATCGGCAAGATCATCTATCATCGGGATTCCCGATTCTAGATGCAGTTTTTTTTTAAAGGAACATAGAAGTTCCCGCCATATACCCGAGGCTGTTATAGGGCGTAGCGGCGCCCTTTTGTCAGCCTCTCTCGTACACTCTCTGGGCCTGTCCCCGGTCCATCCGGGACTTACATTTAAAGACGGCAACAACAAGGGGGTGCCAGACCACATTTAATCTAGGTGCAGTTGTGTGATCCTGGTCCATGAAGGCGCACCAAGCGATAAACGGATAGCCTTATTTTGCAGGATTTGGAGTTTTCGTATGCGACTCGAAGCTGCATAGCCCCAGATCGGAGCTGCATAAGTGAAGATCGGCCTTATGACCGTTTTGTTGGCTAGCTTTACGAACGAAAATATTGAAAAGCGTTCTCCAACAGAGAGCGGATGACTTATTAGGGTAATTGCTTGGGATACCTATAATAACAAGCACGCGTATTTCCGACTGTTGCATGTTAAAGATAAAAAGCCAGCATATGATTAACGCAATCTGCTAAATTGGCCGAGACCATCTGACCGAAAATACACGCCGCGTATGAGGAACGCATCGGCATTCCTGATTTTAATAGTAAATAATGAGGACATTCCGTTGATTGCAGGTAATTATGTGTTCAACGACAATCCCGAGACGGCAAAACATTACGTTTTCATGGCGGGTAGCCAAGCGTTAAAAGCAGTTACAAAAAAGTTACATTGGCGGGACAATACAAGTTGTGTGTTAGAGTTATGAAGTAATTTGTTCAACAAATCGTTGGCACAATGTGATAACTCGGGTGGAATCCAGGAATATTCCCTCAAATCTTATACGACAACGTGTTTTTGTAAAGAAAATGTGAGATATTTGTAATAATTATTACAACTGTCATGTTATACGAAAAATACACATAACTTGTATTCACTAAATATAATATTAGTATTATTTAAAAAAAATACAAAATGACGTAAATGGAACAAGAAATAGAAGAGACGGGAGAAGTGTGTCGGGAAAAACAGTCTGATTGTCCATTATGTCTGTCTATCCTTTCGGGGTGACAGCGTGATGGATAGTTAGTTAGTTTAGTTAGTTAATTTTAGTAAAAAACCTTGTTAAATAATATTTTGTTTTATTTGACTTGTTTTTACATTGATACATAAAAACTTAAGCAACTGAAACTGGTTGGAAATAGAGAAACATTTTTCAATGAAATAACGAATTCAATCGATGCTTAGTCAAATGACAGCAAAATACTATGGCTAATTCAGTTAACCGGGGTAATTTAAGAGGTCAAGTTGTACGAACTGTTGTACGTTGTGGATGATATAAATTAAACTACTATAGATGTATTGATTATGTTATCTTCGACAGCGTCAGCATATATTGTTTTATCTCCCAGCATTCAGAACCAACCTGCCTCTGGTTATGCCGGTGGGGGGAGCAATCAAACTGCTGAACATGATCGCTTCGGAGATCGACGTCTTTCATATTAGTGAAAGTACGTTCAGAAGACAAATACTCTTGACTTGGTAGAGTATCTTATATTCCTAAAGTCGAACCGTCTCTCATGCGTTCCTGGTAATATATATTCTATTTACATTTATAATTGTAGTTTTTAATATCTCTTGAGAAAATAAACTGATTTATAATTTATGATTAGGGCAAAACCTCCCAAACCAAAAATGATGAACACACCAACAAAATGGCCCCTAGTTCCCGGTAGCCCTTCTATTCCTGGTCAAGGTAGCGACCACGGTAACGGTAGGGTAGGGGGTGCGAAGAATCCCCGGGTTACGGCCGGCTACCAACAACGACGACTACATCTGGCAACTTTCAACGGACGAACGCTGAGATTGAATGAACACATTGAGGCACTCGAGGTGGAACTGAGTAAGATAAAGTGGCACGTTCTGGGACTATCAGAAGTCCGTAGAGAAGGAGAAGATACGATAACCCTCGACTCTGGCCATCTACTCTACTATCGAGAGGGAGGCGAACAACTCTCCCAAGGCGGCGTTGGCTTCCTGATCAACAAAGCCCTGATCAATAATGTAGTGGAGGTGAGCAGTGTGTCGGGCCGCGTGGCATACATGATCCTCAAATTAACGGATAGATACTCTCTAAAGATCATACAAGTATATGCACCTCAAAGTAAATATCCGGATGAGGATGTAGAGGCCTTCTATGAAGACGTTACACGGGCCCTAGATAACACCACCAAAACCCACTTCAGTGTTGTTATGGGAGATTTCAACGCCAAAATGGGAATACAGAAGTTTGATGAATCGTGGATCGGACCATACGGTATTGGTAACAGAAATTCGAGGGGACAAATGCTAGCAAATTTCTTGGAGCTACGGAAATTATCTCTGATGAACTCTTTCTTCAAGAAGAAGCCCCAAAGGAGATGGACCTGGCATAGTGCTGACAAAGTTACCAAAAATGAAATCGACTTCATCATTGCGGACAAGAGACACATAGTTGAAGACGTCACGGTTATCAACAGATTTAAAACCGGAAGTGATCACCGTCTAGTAAGAGCCTGCATAAATATCAACTATAAAATCGAGAGAACTCGACTGATGAGATCAACTATCCGCCCAAATCTGCTGGAAGCCAATGTGAGCTCCGATAATTTCCAACTAGAACTTAAAAACCAATTTGACGCGTTAGAAGATACCGAAAATGTTGACGAGGAGAACACATGTATAACAAAAATCCTATACGAAACCGGACGTAAACACTTTCCAACGAAGCGTGATGGAAAGAAGTCCAAACTTTCCAGCGAGACACTGGAACTCATGAAAAGGAGACGAGAAATAGCTGGGTCAGATATGGCTTCAATTACTTCCCGAAACTTGAGTAAACAGATCAATTCGGCGATTCGAAGGGATCTTCGAAACGCAAACACACAAATGATCAAGGACGCAATTGAACAGAATAGGGGGTCCAAAGTGTTTACACAAAAACTGGGCAGAAGCCAACTGACTAAACTGAAAAATGAAGACGGCAATATCGTTACCTCCAAACCAGAGTTACTCGCGGAAGTCGAAAAATACTATGGACGTCTCTACTCTAAACACGCTACAAGGCCGGTACTACATGACGAAGATGGTGATCCCAGAGCTAAAATAACCCGCCACCATACTGACGATCTCCCAGAGATAAACATAGATGAAATTGAGATGGCCCTGAGACAGCTGAAAAACAACAAGGCACCAGGAGAAGATGGAATCACCACAGAACTTCTAAAAGCCGGAGGACTCCCAATTCTATGCGCACTACAAAAAATGTTTAATTCCGTACTGCGTAAGGAATGCACACCGAAAGCGTGGAGCGAAAGTATCGTGGTCCTCTTTTTCAAAAAAGGAGACAAGACTTTGTTAAAAAACTACAGGCCGATCTCACTCCTAAGCCACGTTTATAAGTTGTTCTCAAGGGTCATAACAAACCGTCTTTCCCGCAGATTTGACGATTTTCAGCCTCCGGAGCAGGCTGGGTTCAGAGCAAACTTCAGCACCATAGACCACATCCATACAGTTAGGCAGATTATCCAGAAAACAGAAGAATATAATCGACCCCTATGCCTTGCCTTTGTGGACTATGAGAAGGCCTTCGACTCTGTCGAGACCTGGGCTGTTCTGGAGTCTCTGCAGCGAAACCAGATTGATTGGAATTACGTACAGGTGTTGAAATGCCTCTATAATAACGCCACAATGTCCGTTCAAATCCAAAACCAGAAGACCAAACCGATTGAGCTGCAACGGGGAGTCAGACAAGGGGATGTGATATCTCCGAAGCTGTTCACTTGTGCTTTGGAAGATATATTTAAAACTTTGGACTGGTCTGAACGTGGCCTCAACATAAATGGCGAATACATGTCTCACCTTCGTTTTGCGGATGACATTGTTATTCTGGCGGAATCTGCTGGGCATCTAGAAGGCATGCTAGATGAACTGAACACTGCATCCAGACGAGTGGGTCTCGGGATGAATTTGGACAAGACGAAAGTCATGTATAATGAACATATTATCCCGGGATCAGTAACCGTCGATGGGTCGGCTCTCGAAGTGGTACAAGAATACCCATATCTTGGCCAAATCATACAATTAGGACGAAACAATTTCGAGAAAGAAGCCAACCGAAGAATTCAGTTGGGTTGGGCAGCCTTTGGGAAATTACGTCATGTTTTCACTTCCAAAATACCACAATGCCTCAAGACTAAAGTCTTCAACCAGTGCGTTTTGCCAGTCATAACATACGGAGCCGAGACGTGGACATTGACAAAAGGTCTAGTCTACAGATTCAAGGTTGCCCAGCGCGCCATGGAAAGAGCCATGCTTGGAATAACCTTGAGGGATAGATTTAGAAACGAATTTATTCGACAACAAACCAAGGTGACTGAGGTGGCTCTACGGATAGGCGGGCTGAAGTGGCGGTGGGCTGGCCATATCTGTCGGAGAACCGACAGCCGATGGGGAAGACGGGTTCTGGAGTGGAGACCGCGTACAGGATTCCGTAGAGTTGGACGTCCCCCTGCCCGCTGGACCGACGATCTGAAGAGGATTGCTGGACATGGATGGATGGGAGCGGCAATGGATAGGGGGCGGTGGAAGGCTTTGGGAGAGGCCTACATTCAGTAGTGGATGACAGACGGCTGATAATGATGATAATTTATGATTTATGATATTGAATTTAATACAATGAAATTATCATGGATTACGATTTTAATAATAATTAGTAGAGAACAGTGCGTAAAACTATGCGACCAATCCAAAAAACAAATCAAAATTTCACTAGGTAAACCAGGAGAACATAATGCAAGAACTATGTTACGATACTGGACATGTGTCACGGTTTTATCTACAAAAATGAAAAATGATCAGCCGACCTCCTGTGCTGTTCTGCGCGCCTGATCCACAGCAGGTAATTGTTGAGATAAGAACGCTGCATTTTGCATCCATCATCCTGCAACCGAACGGCGCACCGAACACTCGATTACGATGTTTAGCTTCTAGCCGAATAGCTCGCGGTGGAAAATATCTAGAAATTGGATAAGCGCCTACAATATTTTCCTACTGCTCTTCAATGATGATGCTATCTCGCCTTATGTAGCTTCTTTAAATATTACCCGAATCATTGAATTTCCAGTACAATAATACGGTGGATACGTGTAACATAAATTAAATAAACACAAAAGTCCGGATCGTCCATGTCAACATGTGCAACATCGAAAAAAACATAATGTGTTATTACATTATGTGCTAAATTATAAAACAGTGGATACGTGAAACATAAATTAAATAGACAATATGCGCACCATCTAAAAATAACATTTTGTGTTAAATTATTTTTATTTTGTTATTTTATTTTATATCATTGTATTTTATATTAGTTTTAGATTTATTTTGTGGGTGTTGGACGATCGAAGTGTGCGCGGGAGATGCCTATTGGTGGCGATGAGGTTCGCAACCCATCACACCGCGTCTCCCGCCGGGCGAAAAGAGAAGGATTGAGTGCCGCATCAGTAAAAGTGTGACAGTCCATTCTTTCTGCCTACCCTTTCGGGGAGACGGGGTGATGGTTAGTTAGTTATATTGAAATAAAATGCGTCTTTCCTCCATAGATACCCCGGCAAAGAATAAATCAAGATTGCTTCATAATATCGTATCCGTAGACCCTATTATATATGTATTTTATTCTATCAACAATGAAAGCAATGTATCAGGATTACATAATTGGAGAACAGTCGATGTTTACCATACTCGTCCTGCATCGCATGTGAAGCATAAATTTGATCAGATACACGGCACGTTTTGTTGACAATGTTGTTTGTCGCATCCGTTAGGTTCTAGGACTGAAATCAAGAATCGTCGGAACTGGTTTATTGGATATCCAAAGTCACAGCTCAACAAAAATAGGAGAATAACCGTTTATATAATGCATTTATTCCTTATTCAAAAGACAGATCGCATTATTCAGTTTTCATGATACATTCGGGCGACTTATTTACAGTATCGAAGACTATCATTTATATTTATGTATTGATCACGCGACAAGCAACGTAAATAAAGTGCCTATAATTTTAAAATCTGAAATACAAAACTAATGTCAAAAACATACTGATGTGTCGTGGTTATGGCGCGACATGACACGTTAAATAAACTCGAATGCCAGCCTTTGGGAGCGCACGTGTATATTTTTGCAAGCAACGCACAATAACTTGATTGAACTTGTTCGCCATAATTTTCAATCATATAAAAAACTTACTAACTAACTAACCATCACGTTGTTTCGTCGAAGGGATAAGCAGAAAAAATGGACAGCCACACTGTTATTCCCTGACATACTTCACTCTCGATTCCTCAAAATTATACCACACAATAATATGTATCGTATAATTTTGTTCACGAATAAGAAAAATGTTGGAATATGTAATATACCAAAGAAAAATACTGTTTTATAATGGTTTTATTATATTTTATGAGAATGACATGTTTCGCCTTCCTAAGGCATTTTTGAATGTCATTTAATTCCCATAAAATATAATAAAACTTCAATCGTAAAAATTATTCAATACGGAGTTTAACATCATTGTTCAAGAAACAATAAATATGCTGGAATATCCGTGTAAAATGCGGAACATATCAATCAGAGAAAACAGACATGTGGGAAGTGTGAGTTTCCATGATTTTACATTAAATTTTAAAACAAATAAAAAACGCAAGAACTGCTTCTCTTAACCTTTTCATGGCCGCAAATAAATCACGCCGCAGTGCTTATCAAACCAAATATTTTTTGTCAAAATAAAACTGTTAGTGTTAGAAAGAAATTATAATTTACTTTCGAAATAAGATCCTGCAACAATTGTTTTAGTTTTTTCTTGAAGTTAAACCAGTTTCAAATTTTCATTGTTAAACAGTTTTCGAAATTTACCGATAAATCGATTAAAAGTATTTGGAAACTAGATAAAATATTTCGGGATAACTAAAACAGATGTCAGTGTATGTTCTGTTTCTGCCAAATTGTCAATACAAGTCAATACGGCGCAAGAATACGTCACCAACAGTTCTTCCGAGATATCTCGTCTCTGGCAATACGAGCACTGCGCCATTTGCCGAGATATCTCGTCTGTGGCTACCATCGAGTTAAATAGATGGATACGTCAGTAATAATTATATACTCATCTAGTAGAAAATACACATTATAAAAGTGCGTCTTTCATACACGTAACATTCATAAAGACTAAGTATAGGTTTCATCATAACATCTCGGCTACCATACGTCGGATAGATTATTTAACACCAGTAATATGAAAAAGCCCGATGCAGCCTGTCCGGTTTAGTTTTTGCTACGAATCCGTTTTGAAATGAGATTTCTATGATTTACAAGCCATAAAACATAATGATGAATAATTTTATGGATACCCGACAATTACGAGATTTTATTTCAATATTCTTCAACGGAGTGTCGCGTATATCAAATTCCACAAGCAGGGGGCTAGCTGGCGAGCAATAAAAGTCGTAAAAGTTTTATGAATGCTTAGCATAAAATAGCCGAGAATACAGGAATTGATAATATAATCACAGAGTCCCAGTGGAGGGAATTACTCCTCGAACCGGTATTCACACGGGTCTTCGTGGAGGAGTGGGCGTGACCGTCCCAAACCAGAACAATTTTTCAGAAGTAGATTTGATAATTTAATGACTTTCAGATAACATTTAATAGCCATCGATCTGAATTGTAAGTAAGCAAAAAGCCTTTTTTTCTAGCACCTGTTTTGCGACGGGTAACGAAGCTGATACACAATTTTAGATAATTTTTAATTTATATTCATGTTGGTAATCATCGAAACCGTAAACATTCGGAGTTCGTTTAATTCTAGCTTGGCCGAGGACGGCTGTGCGCGCGCGCGTCGTACGCTGTCCGCAGACGGGAATATGATGTTGGCTTTGATTGGTTTTATAAAAAAACAGTACTTAAAAATGGCATTCCGTCGTGACACAATTTATTACCGTGAACTCGCTCCTTATATCGGACGAAATTTTAATTATTTCTTTATAACGGGCATGCTTCGGAAGCCTACGCATGCGTAATTCAATTACTTTTTAATACGTTTGTTTATTTAAGCAGTCATTATAATTAAAAGCCTGGCATCGTAACGTATCTACGTAGGTTTAACTATTCACAAAGATAATAAAGTTTCGTTCGTAAAGAGAGGCGAGCGAACTAAATTAATATCGTTAAATAGATCCGGTTAAATTTTACAACTTCGGCAGCATTCCTTGGAAAATATAATACACAAAGAACTTACAGACTCGATCTTCTAACTTCTGTTGCTCGGGCAATCATGAAAAACTCTATATTTCGTATTGAGGTAGACGCGCTTTATCTGAGGGTTTTATTATGTTATATAAGCGCGGTGTTTTTCTTTACAGGGGTGTTATGTGAATTTAATGTCATTAATAAATGATAATATACAAACGACTCACACTCAACCACATTAAGTTGAACAAATCCTGAAGTTAAGTCAACATAGTATTAATTTAAACATCGTAATAAAAATAGTCTCTCCTTTCTAATCCTACTCCCTGTGATTCCTCTGTGCCTTTATGTACTGTTATTCTCCACCTAGGTCTGTCTTCTGCAGTCTTTTCCCAATCGATGTTAGTCCTTTGGAGGTTTGCTTTAAGGGATTCGCTTTAAGGGATTGAAGCGTTTCTTCTGAACATTTACTTTGGGTCAGCTGAGAGTACCTACATAATTTTCCTTGGGAGTCTTGTCTCAGGCATTCTAATGACATAGCCATGTTGACTACCAGATGAAGACGGCAAAATCTAAAAGCTTGAAGAAGAACGCTAAATGCACTCTGAACTACACGCAACTGTTCTAGAAGAACATATGGCGTTCGTAACCAAGTAGATACTCGTCGGCGAATTATATACATCAAATAAATTCCCTTTGCGCAACAGAAGCGTCTAATAAACAAAACCACATTATCCACGCTTCTCGTCTAGCTGGGCATGTCCACAATTTAATTACTGTAGAGCAAACAAACGCTTTATTTATTTGTGTACATAAAGAAAGACAAAGGAAACGAAGTCTATGAATTAGTGCTGAGAATACTCGAAATGCCTTCATGGTACAATATGTCGGGGAGTTCGTGTTGATTAATCCCGTGTAAGAAACAAATCGCGCCGAGGTTAAAGAATTAACGCAACACCTTCTATCGGAACCATTCGAGATGAGCAAATTTAATGAGTTTAAGAGGAAATTGATTATGTAACGGGGTTTTGGTTCAATTTAGAATCAGACACTCAAGGAAACATACGAGCCAGACTGGAGGATGTAATGATAGACTTGCGTTCTCACAATTAAAATGATGAAAATTACGATTATGGGAAAAATTCTTTGGTACTATTAAAAGACTTTGCATTCAGCTAGATAATTATTTCATGTCTAATGGATGGGATACGACCGGCAATTATATTCAATGCGTCAGTATGAGAATAAATATTAAAATTAAAGTAAGTACGTACGTAATGCATTTTGAAGTAATTTAACTTGGATTCGCTGTTTAGTCATGGAAAAACACAATTATTATGTGCATAATTGAAAACAATCATTCCGCACGAACGAAACAGTAATCAATCATCATTAAGATCAAAAATTGTGCGACAACACAGGGCGGATTATAGTAAGAGTTGCTTCCAAAGGTGCAGCTTTTGGTAAAAACATTTTGTGTTTACACTTGGACAAGCGTCAGACGGATGTCAAGTTTATATCGCATGTATTTGCTGGTATCCTGGTATAATTAATTATTATCAATATTGTGACATTTTAAATTATCAAATATATAATTACGAAAGGATCACTGCGATCTCTTTGCGAGAAAAACGTGACTACGGAAAAAAAGTGTTTTTTTATTCGATAATCAAATCCGCCGTGTTCAACTTTATTTTTTACAAAAACATGGTATTTTTAAAGCGAAAAACAGAAAATTTATGAGGGAAAGAGACAACACAGCAGTGGTATATTGCGTTGTCGCGTTGTCTCTTTCAGACGGGTATCTTGTTTAATTTTTCAATATTAAAAATTTTTCGAGATAACACGTTATTCTCGCAAAGAGGCGATATGGAAAGCATGAATAAAGAAATAACGGTTAGGAAAATATTGTTTAATGAAATGAATGGATTGCGAAGTCGAGGTGGACCGAGAAAAACATGACATGACCAAATTAATAATATTTTAAAAGTCGACCGTGTTAGAAGACAGAAGAATCGAAGTAGGTACGTGTATACGAGTATATGTGAATATGGAGCAAGCTAGAGAGGTCTGTCAGGATATAGTGAGGCGATCCATTCTCACTGCCTATCCTTTCGGAGAAACGGCATGATGGCAACAATAAAGTCAAATATGTTTGAAAAACGAAAAGTACAGCATTTCCCAATCTGAACACAAATATATGAACCCGTGGTCAAATTCCACGTTAACAAACTTCGTTCTTCCTCTGTTTTTGGAACTATGTGGTCAATCTTCGTGACCATTTACTGTTTTGTTTCGTTTAAAATATTGAGCAATATCACTGTTAAAAAACATTTGCTTAAAAAAAAAAAAAAAACACCACATTAAAGAGCTTTTGTTACAGATTGTTTTCGTTTAAAATTGGAACAAAATTGGCGGTTTTCAGGTGTTCGTATTTCGAACATAAATACGTACACAAAGGTAAAGAATATTGATATACGCCGAAATTGTAAAAGGAACCTTGCCTTAAATAATAAAGGTCATAATTAGTACGGAGCTAGGCACTGCTCGCGTCCAAGAAACACCCCCGTCCGGGTATAATTAACCGAAAGTGTATAATTATTTGTCAAGGCGGCCGCGGGGGCGCGGGGCGGGCGGACTGCGGGTAATTTGTGCTGGATGTGTATTAAGGGTGACTTCATTTATAACCATGTGATTTGCCGGCGCTTAGAGCTCTAAATAATTTATTGGGCACGTTGTAATCACTAGGCGGGGGAATATTGAATTTTAAATTTCGAATTAACACGATATTTTGTTTACTAATTTTTCAAGTAGGTACAATCAATGTATCGATCAAAATAAAATAAAACAGATAAAATCTATAAGGGAAATATTACTATCTTTCACATTCAAAAGAGAGAAAAAAAATGTTGAGGAAGCTAGAGACGCATGTCAGGAAAGAACAGTGTGGCGGTCTATTATTTCTGCACAAACTTCTTGTCAAACTAACTAACTAACTAACCAATCACGCCGTCTCTCCGAAGGGGTAGGCAGAAAGCCAATCTCTCACAAAAATGGCGCTATATAAATCATCATCATCATTATTCTTCCTACCCCTTCGAGGAGAAGGTGCGATGATTAGTAAGTTAGTTAATTTAAAGAAAAAACTAAGCGGACGGAAGGCTAGTGAGAAGAAGAAGAAAGAGAAAAATCTAATTAATTCGATTTCAAATATTAAATAATCTTGTTTAACTTAGAAAAGAATGAATAAAGAAAGAATGGAAAAAAGGTTAACGATGTAAATGGAACTAGAAATAGAGGAAGACCGAAGAAAACGTGGCACGATCAAATTAATCAAATATTGAATGTTAGCCACGTGAGGAGTCAGAGAAACCGACGCGCGTGCATGACACTATGTATGAATGTTGAGGAAGCGAGAGAAATATGTCAGGAAAGAAAAGTGTGGCAGTCTATTATTTGTGCTTACCCCTTCGGGGAGACGGCGTGATGGTTAATAATAGTTTAAATAATATTATTCTATTATATAAATATAAATACCTTTATATTTTAAGGATTTGTTTTTTTATGAAAGGATTTTTTTTAGAGTTTATAAATAAATCATACGCTTTACAACATATATGGAAATTGCAAAACGGTTTATGATTGTTTCTATGTATGAAATACATTAATACAAGATCAATAAACCAAAAGAAACATGGATACAATAAACTATTCCAAGTCATGTCGTATTCTCCCATCTAGACTATAAACTCTTAGAAAACGTCAATTTTCAAACTCTATATCGGCGTTGTTACTAGCTTAGAAACCATAAACATTAAATGTGCGAACTCGGAAAAAGAATCAATTTCAACATAACTTTATTGAGTAATAAATTAGTTTGGATTGCCCCTTTCTGCCTGGGCCCCTGCTGCCCAGCCCGTGTACGAGAGATCTAATGTTATTTGCATAATCGAGAACAAGTTGTGCACTGGTTCGTTAGCGAAGACCATCTCATATTAAATCCAGGGCCGAATTTTCAATGCGTGGCGCCTGGTATAGTATTTATTATTTCCACTCACCATATTGGATGCGTGTATAACATAACTATGTATGTTCGAACGGCTTGCTAATTATAATAATCATATAAGTTAAATGTGAATTGAAACGCTGTATAAATAAAACTAAATAAAAACATTACTAAGAGAAAATAATAATGCACCTACGTTGTGTAGAAATCGGCGGAAGATATCATGAATTTAGTATTGAAAAAAAATTTAACTTATGTAATATTATGGTAATGAAATATTTAACCTTGCTAGGGCTTTATCAAATTGGCATTCAAAAATCGCTCTAGCATTACAAAATATATAACTCTGATAAAATATAATAAAACTTCTTAATAACTGACGTTTCTATCGTATGTTTTATATTATCTTATATCACTTTAGGTTGGTATACACGTTTAAATTACTCTTGAAAAATAATGTATTTTCACAACAACACAAAAAAAAATATTGAATTTTCTACACTAAGGGCGTCTGCGGTCCGAAACATGTGAATGAAAAATGCAACAAATTGATAAACTTAAGGATTAATGAAAAATGTAGAGAAAATATATTTTGAGTATGATAAATAAAGCATTACAAATTGGTGGTTACTGTTATCAAGAGCGTATCAACTTCATTTAGAAATATGTACTCTGATTTAGTGTACATTTTTCAGGTCGTCGGTATAACCGGCTCTGTATACCGATTCGATTAATCTCAGCTTTTTTGTTTTGGCCGTATAAATCATGCACCGTAAAATTTTTAATAGCGCAATTTTGATTTGAACAATGAAGCAACCTTTGCGGATGCATTATTCAACGAAAATTCCCGATAGATAAGTTCGGATCTCGGTTTCCTAACCTATACTTATCACATCTCCTGATGGCGCTCACTTTTTTTCAATCAGTATCTGCGCACGGATCGAAGCCAAGTGTTATGAAGTCATTCCACCGCGCATGTCCAATTAAACTTAATAAAATCATCAAACTGACAGGCTGACACGAACAATGTAATGGCTGTCGTGAAAATGAGATCTTGGTTGATTTCGAATTAATTCTTAAACATAAATAAGCCCGTCGTATCCTACATATCGTCATCTGAGAGTAAGAGGGTTCCAACTAACAAAATTTCACATTTGGCTTTTTTCGTGAAAAGGGTTCTTACTAATCTATCTATACGTACAATTAAAAAAAAACATGTGATAGTATCGTCATTTTGATGTTACGAAAATAATCAAGTTTCATCTGATCATTCAAAACACACGATTCACTGAAGAAGGATTCATTTAAACTTAGAACTTTATTATTCCAACTGTTACCAGACAAAATTTACACGTTTCTCGGTAAAATAATCTCTGGAAATTGGAATAAAACTCTTTTATTCCAAGATACACACCCGAAACCAACAAAACTTTGACTTCATTTTTCTCAGCTTTTTACTTTTGTCAGTTGGAACCTTCTTACTCTCAGGTGACGATATGTATAATGTCTTCTTCTTCTTCTTCGAATTGAATTTCGTACTATATTTACACTACACGTATAGAAATAATAGTTTTAACTTGAAACCATGTACGTTCATGAAGTATTTAATTTATGCGACGTATTCGGGCCAACTGTTGGGTCTATAGTTTACGTTTTCATACCCTATAGCAGGGGTAGTCAATTTTTATGTACATAAGGTCTACTTTTATCTTAAAAATGTGTCGCGATCGGATTGCCATATACGTAGACTGAAACTAGGAAAGCACGGGTGCCATGGTATACGTTCGATCTCCGACTGAATTACAGTCCCGGTCTAGTGCATCGTAAACAAAACGCCATTAATACGTAATACGTTGATTGGTGATAAATGAAACATTTCGCTGAAGCAACAGCATCATATATGTTTGGCAACATGTAAATAATTATTATATAATAATAATAATAAATGAATTCAGTATTATATTTATAACTGTACATATATTTATTAGTTATAACTTGAGACCATTGAAACTTTTGAGAACATTGAGACCACTGAGACCATTTAGACCATTGATACCATTGAGACAAATGAGACAATTGAGACCATTGAAATAATTGAAAAGTTATTATACTGGGCTCTTAAATTAGTGCTATGTTTAGCGTGTTATTTAATCGGTTTCTATGTTAAGACATCGCGAGAGATCGACCAAAATTGGCTTGATTGGCCGCTCGATCGCGATCGACTTGGCCACCCCTGCCCTACAGCCTGTAGCCTGTAATGTCCGTATTGTGAGCCCTGTGCGATGGTAGGAACGATGCTTACGTACTTCTCGTTAAATAACAGGCGACAGCCAACACTAACGGCAGATGTCATTAGGAGCGGTACATGGGTACGTAACCTTGGCATAACGCTCCGAAAACATTTTCGTGTAATTCCAACCAGTTCGGGAGGAAAATGGTCTACCAAATCGGTGTGAACCACAGATTTTTATTTAAATGAAAGTGTAAACGGCTCCATTTTTTTTAGTTTTAACATCTTGTTTCCGCAAGCAAATGCTGCTTTAAATGCTACAAATAATGCATAAAAATCAATCAATGAATGAAATTAAAATTGAAATATTTCGAAAAATTGAAGTTAATACGATGCATGACACAATTTGTAATTTTAAAATCGTGATAGAATATAGAAAGGATAACGGCGTGGCTCTGGACGCATGAAATGCACGGATGAAGAAAGCATACGTTAACGATCTGAATGGATTACAGAATCTAGGAAAACATAACATGACGAATTTGATCAAATTTTAAAGGTATTACTCGCTGTATGATCGTGAAGGAAACAAGAGAGATGCCCTACAAGAGGATAGACTAATGGAGCGGTCCGTTCCTTCTGCCTACCCGCTCGGGAAAACAGCGTTTGTTGTTCAAGATGCTGGATACAAAAAATGGAATAAGCAATCGATGAATATATGTAATGTAGTATTATGTAGTATAATTATATATATATCTTCAACGTCATCATCATCGGCTGTCCCTCGTATCCGAGGAAGACTGTCCTACACGGTTATGGGTCCGCATGTGACTGAAGAGCCCGATCCTGGACCCACAAATTCTGAGGCATCTGGGGCATATGGGGCAGAAGAAGGCGCTTGTAATGGAGCCGTCACCATCTCCCAGTGGTCTCTCATGTCTCCTCTATGCGACGTTGTCTCTGCGCTGTGCTTCAAAGTCTTGCGTGCCTTTATGTACTATTCTCCACTTAGGTCTGTCCTCTGCAGTCTTTTCCCAACAATCACAGTCGATGTTAGCCTTAACCTCAGCATACTTGCTGAGGTCAATATGACAAGTATTGAAGCTGCCATTATTCAGAGACAACTGCGCTGGGCTGGTCACGTCATCAAAATGCCTGAGACAAGACTCCCAAGGAAGATTATGTACTCTCAGCTTACTCAAGGGAAACGCTCACACGGTGGTCAGAGGAAACGCTCTAAGGACTCCGTTAAAGGAAACCTACAAAAGACTATCTACAACGTATATAACGTTCAGAAGACAAATACTTTTGACTTTAGAGAGTATCTTGTATTTCTAAAGTAGAATCATCTCTCATGCGTTCCTGGTATTGTATATTGTATTTTACCTTAACCTTTAATTATTGTTTGTAATGTCATAGAGAAAAATACTGATTTGATATTATTATGAATTGACCATTTGTGCAATTTCAAGTGCACATATCGGCAATCTCTCATGCGTTTCTGGTATTATATATTGTATTTTACCTGTTCTAAATAGATGCCTTAAATTTTCATTTTTGTTTGTAATGTCTTTGAGAAAAATACTGATTTGATCTTATTATGAATTGACCATTTGTGTAAATTCAAGTGCACATATGGCCAATCTCTCATGCCTTCTTGGTATTGTATATTGTATTTTACCTGTTCTAAATAGATGCCTCAAAGCTTTGAGAAAAATACTGATTTAATCTTATTACGAATTGATCATTTGTACAATTTCAAGTGCACATATGGCCAATTGAAAATAAGATTCGGAATCCAAGGTGCATTACAGGTGTGCGAACCGCTCGTACAATCGGCATCAGACTACGGGGCGATACAATTTGAATCGGATTTAGATAAAGGAGCGCGTAAATAAAGCCGTAAACAGAACGGTTCTCGGAGCAAATGGATTTTCCAACGTTAACCCACGAGGGGTCATCCGGGCTCTTGAAAGGATAAGAAATATGCGGTAAAAGCGTATACGTATGTAGATCAAAGTTTAAATATTCCCGCAATGCTGTGTTGCTCGTGTATACCGCAACGGAACCGTTTGAGATTGCTACAATAGATCTTCCATACTAATAATATTATTTCGATTGAAACTATAAAAACGTTATGGACGAATAGTACTACAACGCTGGGAATTACAGTTTCAGATGACCCAAAGCATAAACATCTGATGATATTTGAAATAACATACACTATATTTAGCTTTGTACACTTATATCAAGTTCTTTATTAATTTATTTTTCTTATTAATTAGATAATAAATTATATCCAATATAATTATTATTATTATGGTGCACTCAAAGTCATTACTGCAAATATAAATATATCAACTGAAGCAAAGATGGCAGTGCACAATGGAGTTCTAGTCCCGACCCTTATGTATGGAAGTGAAGCTTGATGAGAAGGAGTTGGCAGAAGAAGGATGAAAGTAGGATAAATGCCGTAGAAATGAGGTCACTAAGAAGAATGTGCGGAAAAACAATGTATGATGAAATATCTAATGATGAAGTAAGAAAGGAATATAAGGCGGATGAATGCGTGATAAATAAAATTAAGAAAGGGTCACTAAGATGGTTTGGACATATGGAACGAATGGATGAGTGAAGAATGGTCAAATATATATGCAAGTAGTGTGAATGGGAAAAGAATTCGAGGAAGGCCAAGGAAGACACGCATAACCAAATTAATCAATTACTGAAAGGCGGCCATGTTCGAAGTAGGAACAATTGACGATCGTGCATGTCACAATGTGTGAATGTAGAAAACGCGCGAGAATTACGCCAGGATAGAAGAAGATGGCAATCCATCCCCTCTGCCTACCCTTTCGGGAAACGGCGTGATGGTTAGTTAGTTAGTTATTTATTTTGTTGAATCGTTCGTTAAATCGATTTAAAGGGTACAGATATCATATTGGATATTGTATTGGTACCTAATCTATCACCATTTAATTGTTAGGTGAATTCTGCACCATACCAAAGACAGTGTGACAATCACACTGCCATCACCGGGAATCGAACCCAGGACCTTCGGGGTGGCATAATGTGGTCAAAGCACTTACCACTCGGCCACGATTTGGTTGTCAATAACGCTGTTTGTTTAACGTTATCATATTTAAAAAATATATTATCAATGACACAAGATTAAATCAATAAAAATCATCCAGGTAGAAAATAATATAATTGACACAGAATGTGTTTTCGAATATTTTACTTGAAGTGTTATAAGCGGTCGACGTATTGTTTCATAAGGCATGATAGAAATACCATTCGGTGATTGTTCCTTCAAGATTGTCGGTTAAGGTCAGCCCAAAAGGTTAATTGTACAATCATAAGTCGCGACTCGCACTATTTCAATGTAGAAATCATCGCAACGGCTATCTAGACTCCCAACAAAACGATGAAATCACTAAGGGAACACGAAATCCCACAATTGCGTGTATATCTCTGAAACGCCTCAACAAAATGTCATATTACAGTGTAGATGAG
Organism: Lepidostoma basale; assembly: GCA_022606425.2. NCBI lineage: Eukaryota > Metazoa > Arthropoda > Insecta > Trichoptera > Lepidostomatidae > Lepidostoma > Lepidostoma basale. The sequence goes on along the minus strand of JAHDVF020000724.1, from coordinate 323,640 downwards.
TTCTCAACTTTGTATTATATTAAATCATAAAATGTAACACAGGTGAACCGTAATAAAGAGAAACGGGTACATACAAAATGATATTTCTCAAGTGGAACCTAACCACAAAACGTAGAAATAACGCACGTGGCAAGTTGAATAATATATAAGACAAATAAAGTAATTTCCTAAACGAATTTCACGGAGGTTTATGATATTGAAATAACATAATATGATTCTAACTAAGCTATGTCATGTTTCTTGAGGAATTTACACGTATCAAATTATATATTTTTTCTATCACAAGTTTTGTTCCTTCGGCCATATCTCGCAGAAAAGGGTCACTCTAAAGTAGGGTTGCCACAATAGTCTAGGTACTGACCGGGACACAAATCAAAACACAAGAAAAATAATGTACAGAGAGTTCCACGCTGAGTAAGAATGTTGTCCGTTGGTAGGTACCAACCTAACAAGAAAAACAGATAAATATGACATTTTTATTGACTATGTTTATTTAACTAATAATAGAATGACGTAGAGCACGACATAGATTTCAATTCAACAGGAACAATATTATTTTCATTACATTTTGCATTCAACAGATCGAAAAGATACAATTCTTGTACTTTTCTGTCTTTTTGACCAGCTTCAGAAGCTCTGGTTTCCCCATAACATAAGTTGTGAAGTTCTTGACGACCTTCGTGGCCGAGTGGTAAGTACATTGACTGCCACCCCGAAGGTTCTGGGTTCGATTCCCGGCGGGGGCAATGTGATTGTCACACTGTCTTTGGTCTGGTGTAGAATTCACGTGACAATAAAATGGCGATAGATTAGCTACCTATCACATGTCACGAAAATCACTATGATAGCTATAAATACGCTTTACCTACATCGATTTGGCTCATGCTGTCATGATGTGGAGAGCAATTCAACAAAATAATAATAATAATAAAAGTCTTGTTGAAATTAAACTTGCATTGAATGATGTTTTTCACCATATTTTTTAAAATACGGCTTATTTCTTCCGACTGGGACATTTGATGGGCCAAACGGGACGACCGGGACAGAGTTTCTAAACCGGTGACATGTCCCGGGACGTATGGCAACCCTACTCTAAAGACTATAGTGATATAAATATTACGGTAATCAGGAGTATAAATAATTGAGTAAAAATGCTTTTTTTTAAATATACATAATAAATACGATAAAGGCAGCAAGGAAATCACTGGCATTTTCCTATTCATAAGGTTCTATGCATATTTCCTTTGAAATTCTTTTTTTTTCACCCTTTACATCGATTTGGCTCGCGCTGTAATGATGTAAGGAGTTTTTTCAACAAAATAATAATAATAATTTCGATAAATTTAAGGCATTAACAGTCTGGAATTCCATAATGATGAATTTTTAATGCATTCAATCATGTTGGTTTTTTTCCAATTTTGAGTTTATTTTTCTCGGCGTGTTTCGATGGTTTTACGCCTTCATCATGGGCAGAACTAATAGAACCACAGTTTTATGTATATATTGTATATAATATATTTAAAATAACTAGTGAAACACCCAACAATGCGGAACAATATAACTTTGCCGTAATAACAAACACTTCAACTGAACACAAAAGACAGAATAGAATAATTTTTAGCATAACATTTTGAAAATGTATTCAAGAAATTAAACCATTCGTATTATTATTCATACCAAAATAACGTAAAACGGGCACACTTAATATTTTAAAACTACAAAGGAAATCGTTTTTTGAATACAAATATTTTTGTAATAGTTAAAAGTTTTTACAATGGAGTTTTCCGTCTACATTTTTTTTAAACTAAACAGCACCTTAAGCAAACATTGTATAGGCAGCGCAGTAATTTGACAGCAATTTTACGCAGAATAAAAATGACAATGCAATATCATAAAGAGCTTTTCGTGCCTACGTTCAGGCATGTATTTTTTTTACGGAGAAGTTGGGCTTATAACGAAATATCTACCATATGTGACGCACACTTAAAAAAACTGCCTCGCTGAATAAAAGACGCCCGCATACACACAAACACACACATTAAAGTATTACATTTATATATAAAATTTATCGTTGGTGTGGTGAGTGTTGTATGGATAACATAACAAACACTTAGTGGTTCACATTTACATATAAACACGATAAGAAAAGGGTTGAATACAACGTATGGACCAACACACCACACACTAATATTTAATAACGTTTTCGAAATGTTCGTATGTCTCTAACGAGATTTGTGAGTGTTGGTGTTTATTATGAAATAGTGTGTTAAAATATGTGTTTATAGTTAATATAAACAGGATCATTAAGATGATTTGGACATATGGAAAGAATAAATGAAGAAAGAATGGTAAAAAAATTCTATGTTAACGATGTAAATGGAACCAGAAATAGAGGAAGAGCGAGGAAAACGTGGCACGATCAAATAAATCAAATATTGAATGTCGGCCATGTGAGGAGAATCGACGCGCGTGCATGCCACAATGTATGAATGTTGAGGAAGTGAGAGAAATATGTCAGGAAAGAAAAGTGTGGCAGTCCATTCTTTCTGCCTACTCCTTCGAGGAGACGGCGTGATGGTTAGTTAGTTATTTAGTTTTAAAAGGGGTTCGTAAAAAAGGTAAATGCAGGAAAAATGTGGAAATTATTTTATGCCATTTTGGTAAAAGGCATGTCTTCAAAGACTTGTTTATAAGGACAGCTAATTGAAGTATAACAACACTTCTACATTTCATGATTTTTAGGATTTATATCAAAACAAACTTATTTTTTTATATAAATTTAACACCGTGGAATTCTCCAATGAAGAATTAATAAAACTATATTTTTTCCCTTTATTTTACTCAACATGAATGTTGCTATGCCTTTATTACAAGGATAACAATATAAATTTAGTTTATATCGTTTTCCCAATGATGAAGGTGTAAAACCTTCGAAACATGTCAAAAAAAAGCTAATACTTCTGTAAAAACGTAACCGTCAATATTTTTTTTCTAGTCATGCTTCTCTTTATCAAAGATTCCTTTATACATTTTATGGTTAAAGTGCATACTAAACCTTTTTTTGACATATACCTCTTTACCCAAATGCCACAAAATTAAAGATAAATAATTCAAACAAAAAATGTATATAAAATTTGCACACCTATTATTGAAATCCGTAAACGTTAACGTGTATTGGTGAATCCGTGTTACGAAACTTAATTTAAAAATAGAACTCGTTACCAAGGCTTGTAAGTGATTTTACGTAGATTGAATTTCATTAAAGATAATCTTAGAAAGTGTTCCAAAATAGATTATCGCCTGTGATAAAAGACAGGGTAAATCAGGGTAATATGAACCGCTCCCATTTGAGCCACTGTGTAAAATTACACACCATAAGCTGAACATACAGCATAACCAGACTTATCTCTGTTAATAACGCAAGTGTCATATTCCATTTTATGAAATGTGAAACTGTTTACGTATGTTAGAATGCATTTTTTATTATTATAACGACATCTTATCTTTTTTGCAATGAGATATTACATTTAAAACTTGAGACTGTGTTCATCAACTTAGATAAACGGCGTTGCATGGAATGGCACCAGCTTGTCTATCTGAACTCTGCATCAACGAAAACCTGAATGCTAGACAGTCTACACTGCGATCAGCTAAGTCTTCTGCGATCGGTAGATTGACTGTGCTAAAACGCTGTCCAAGCACAAACTTTGGCGACCGAGCCTTCGCGGTATCCGGCCCTTCAGCCTGGAACAGTCTTCCAGCAGAACTTAAGTGCATTGAGAATCAATCAGAGTTTAGATCGAGACTCAAAACGCACGTTTTCAAATTATCATTTCCTGACAAGAAGGGCTGATCGACTTCGTCAGGTGCAGCCCTCATACTAAATATGTTTATTATTTTTGTTATCATTATTATTATTATTTTTATCTCGTTGATAAAACGGAGCATGTTCTACAGCGCCGGACATCAATAATATTGTCAACTGGAGTCACAGTAATCAAATGCAATTCAATGTCTTTAAATGCGTTATGCTATCTTTTACTAGAGCATTGAGAACTGTGTATTATAGATACACAATGAACAACCAGCAACTAGCACATGTATCTACGATGAGAGATCTCGGGATCATCTATGAGAGTAGGCTGACTTTTCGTGCACATGTTGAGAGGATTTGTGGCACTGCACTGAAGATGTTGGGCTTCATCGTCCGGACCGGCAGAGTTTTCAGGGATCCCAATGTGCTCAGAGTCCTATACAACGCATTGGTTCGGAGCAGACTCGAAAGTGGTTCTGTGATATGGAGTCCTCACGAGGCGAGATATTCCATTATGCTGGAGAGGGTTCAGAAAAAATTTCTGAGGTATCTCTACATGAGGGAGTATGGTAGCTATCCTTGGCTCTATCCCACGGCATTTCTTTTGGGAATGCTCGGAACCAATTCTCTACAGCTTCGAAGAGATGGACATCTAATTACCCATTTCTTTAGATTAATTAGGGGATACTTCGAGAACTCGGCCGTACTGGAGGGTGTTCGGCTTTTTGTCCCCGATAGATATCTCCGACAGCGACAGCACAGATTGTTTTACCTACCGGCTGCCAGAACCAATCTGCCTCTGGTGACACCGGTGGGAAGAGCAATTGGTCTGCTGAACGCGGTCTCCTCGGAGATCGACGTCTTTCATGTAAGTGAAAGTACGTTCAGAAGGCAAATACTCTTAATTCTGGAGAGTATCCTGTCTTCCTAATGTTGAACCATCTCTTATGCGTTTCTGGTAGTATACTATATATAATATATTATTTTACCTGTTCTCAATAGATGCCTTAAAAATAAATTTTGTAATGTCTGTTGATGAAATAAACTGATTTGATTTGATGATTTGATTTGATAAAAATGGCGCTCTATAAATTATCCAATTTATTATTGTTATTGACATAAAAACAGATCTGCACCTGAGAGCCATAATGTTTTAAGTGATTTTTTGTCCGAAATGAGTAATTTACAGGTCCATATCATTTGATGAGTAATGTTAGCGTCCCTGCCCGATGACAGCCCACCGTTACCACACTCCTTTGGTACATCAGAATACTGCGACTCCAGCTCTATTATTCCTTGCACTACTCCAACTTCATCTCATTCATTTCCAGACCACGACCTAAATTATTACCATCTTCCTTATCAATAATGACCCTTTACCACCAAGTTATCCACCATCATTCAGTCCTTTACCCCTCCCGCAATCAATGCGAATAAAAAAAAAATTCTCCTCGATAGCCCACTACGTACTCCGCCAAACAAAATAGTCTCACGCAGGATGCTATCTCCTACCACAACTCCATCCAGGCACTGATCCTCTTATATTCCCCTCGGGAAGAGACTTTTTTATAAATACAATCCCAACCCTAACTAGTCTTCCATTCCTTGACAATAATGTAAGCCTTTATCATAAACCGTAAATCCTCCTCGCCCTCTTTCGGAGGGACACTCCGGGCCATACATTTAGCCCCATCATAAAACAACTACCAAATCACATTCCAACAATGTTTCTTAGAAACGTAAGAGGAATAGCCATTAGAGCTGAACCTCTCTAAGCCAGAATATTCAAGTCCAAGTCCAATCATTTCAGTGTGAGCCAAATCAATGTGAAAAGTGGATGTGTGGATTTACGTACATATGCTGATATCATCGACACAGTATCCAGTAAATACTATATTATATACATCACAGTATAAAGTATAGTAAGAAGTAACCATTACAATAAGCAGTTGCCCTGGACATACTCAAAACATTATGAAAAACTGACGTGACCATCTTAACTCATTTCGGCTAAAAAATCACTAAAGCATTATGGCTCTCAGGTACAAAAAAGGTCTTCATAGCGTTAATATTATCGTATTTTATTTCTAGCAGTATCGAATATTTTGTGATACATAAAAAAACCGTGAATAAAGCCAATAATCATGCATTCTATCCGTAAGATAACCACTCGAATATGATTCTCACTAATCGCTATCCTTAGAATAACTTTGACACAATAGTACATCACTCTCGGATACCAATCTGTTAATTATCACAGATATATTTTATATTTATTTGCCTCGTTTTTTAAATGAGCAATCATCACGCAACCATGTACGAGTACGTACCTCGTCAACACTATTATTTTAGTGATGGGAACATTATAACAATCGAACAGGAAAATCAATCGACCATTTAAACGAAACTAAAACGAATGCATTGTAAAATATAATATACTAGTATATAATGTAAAAAAATATACTAGTATATAATGTAAAAAAAAATACATAATGTAAATATAATGACCAGTCTGTCGATGCCAGCGAGCCTGGCAAAACCGGTCGCTGTCGAAAAAAAGACAAAAGTGGAAGTAGTTAAAAAAACATCGTTTTATTTAATTATTATACTATTAATTCACTAACGATCTTAATACTAATCTATGAACACGTGTACATAGATTAGTATTAAAGATATCATGGCAGGTTGGCAAGATCTTTGAATGCTACATCGAAGGTACCTGGTTCGAATTAACAATTAAATTGTGAAAGATTAGCTACCTATAACTTGTTTAGGACATAAATCCATTTAAAAATTTTATATAATAAATTGAATTGTTTATGAGATTATCGACGTAATTCAGTTTAAATTGAAAAGTATTCCGATTCATTAGCATATACCATATGTGTTGCTTCCCTTAACTGCTCCCTAAATTTGTAAATTATATTATATATTGAAATTATATAGAGTACTAGGAATGCCTCCCTAGAACGGGTTACCCCAGTTGGGAGGTATTAAAACCATGTACTTGGTAAATGATCAATAAATAAATAAAATAAATAAATAAATATATTGAATATAACATTTAAATAATCGAACAATTAATCGAGAAATCGAAATATTTCCGAAGGTAGGCCACCTCTATTCTCTATGGTTCAAGCTCTTAAAACGATAATTAAAATCGCGAGAGATCAAACAATGACCCACGGAAAGATAATGAGAGTGATCAAAAAGGTTCTTTGAATAATTAAATTCTGAAATCATTCCTTAGTTTATGGTCCAATGTTATATTTATTACTCGGCTATATTTTATATATTTTTAAACGTTGTAAACAATATAAAACAAGAAAACGTATTTAATAACTGTGAGAAAATCGCCGGATAAGCTGACACATGAACTATTATAAAACAGTGATTCCCAACGGGGTCGGAACCGCCCAAAGATGGGCATCGAAGAATTCTAAGGGGGCGTTTTCTTCATTAATTTAGGGGGCGCCGAGGACCAACTTCCTTCCCCTGATCTATACTGGCTAGAACGCGCAATGTTTGAATTATACTTAAAATATAGTTTATTTCACCAACGAGCGCCATCAGCCATCGAATCACTAATTGAAAATGTGGGCTATGACCCAAAAATGGAAACGATATTGATTTCAAGAACGGGAGTCCAGGGGGAGAGCAATGATTTTTTTACGAAAAGGGCGCAGTATGGTCAAAAAGTTTAGGAACCTATGAACTTTTTTTGGAAGCAATTACTTTTTTGGTATGGCAATATAATTTTTAGATTATTTTAAACAGCGCATATAATAAAATAATCTATTGGTACCTAAATCGGACAGAAAATAAAGTAAAAATATATCAGTTTGTGTATAGCCCTGACGAAGCTCGTTACAGAGTGAAACCGATTGGCGCTCCTGACTCAAAATAAAGTGGTTTTAAACAACGTTTTAATAACAAAATAAATTCTAATTTAAAAAATATATGTTGTAATATAATTGAAATGTCTTATCTGCAGTTCATACAACAGATGTACTAAAAACATCAGCGTTTCTTTAAAGAAAATATAATTATATATATTTTAATGAAAATATATGTCTTATATTAAATTACCAATGCTTGCTTGAAACATAGTAACGCCCAAAGCAGGAACTTAAATCCTTAAAGATTTTTTTTTAAAAGACTAACATCAGGGATTTATATCAAAGATATTAGAATTTTTAATTACAATCTTCAATGTGAGCAGAAAATAGCTCATTATTATGGAAAAGGAATCTGGTCGTGTCCAGGCTTGAACCCATGTCCCCTGGATCAGGAGTCAAGCGTTCTATCCCCTAGACCACCACCCGATTAATTATTATATATCCCTCAATACTAACTAAGGTTTAGTTCGCAATAAATCAATGCAAAATAAGTAAGTACCTCGGTATAACTGTGGAAATAATTGAATGACGAAATTGGTGTCAGTGTGGGAAGATATCGCTGCTCCATTTGCGCGGGATTAACAAACGGATAATGAACCGACACGATCTTCGTGCATTTTAATTCATCAAGTGTGGAAATGCTATACTTGGTTCTTAATTAATACCACCGGCTCTTGGCCCTACGCGGAGGGCCGCGGCTTCAAGCGGATATCAAGCGGAGAGTTCTTATCGAAGAATGTCAATTGGAGCGAAGATTTACACCCATTCCGAATGACATGCGTAAACGTGAAGAGGATGCTGATTGAGTAACAGACTTCGTATTAGTTATATTTAAATAAGGAACACATTTAACAGCAGTTCAAAGATAATATATAGCACTAAACATATTGAAATAACGTTCATTCGAAATAGAAACAGATGACACATCTTCGTACAAATATTGACATTTCTTCAATATTTTTTCTCGCTTTTGTTTCGAACAATTTCTTTGAAAACTGACAAAAACGTCAATAAGTACTTATAGACTTTCAAATCGTTGTTCGAGAAGTAGTAAATAACAACGTTATAATAAATAATACGAATAAAAACGTCTGCAAGTGCATTATTAAATGTGCATTAAAAATAATGAAAATAAAAATAAATAAATTAATAATAATACATATTTATTTTAATTCCACCTCATTTTATTACTTCGAACAGTTTCGGCAAATCGTTGTCATCTTTTGGCGTGTTCATTGTTTCTAATGTACAAGTGTACATTATTTTATAGGAATGACAAGATTCAGTTAATAAAACTTCTAGAAAATAGACGTTCTCATTTGAATTAATTACAAAAAAACTTAATATAACTCCTTATTTTCTAAATTTCGAAAGTACGCGTATTTACAACGTACCCCAACACAGCATCTCAAAGAACTCCACTGGCAGACTTAAGAGTCCAGAAAGAATCCAGTATAAATTCTGCTGGACAGTCTTCAAAGCGCTACATGGAATGGCTCCAAATTATATCGAAACTCTGTATTACGGACAGCATAAATACAAGGAAATCCACACTTCGCTCGGCGAACTCCTCGGCAATAGGAAGATTATTTGACCCAAAGCGTTGCCCTAGTACAAATTTCGGGGATCGAGCGTTTGCGGTAGCCGGTCCATCAGCATGGAACCATTTTCCTTCACACCTCAGATGCATAAATGATCCGACAGACTTCAGATCTAAGCTGAAAACCCATATTTTTCATATTTCATACCCAACATAAAACTTATTTTGTTATATTAAAGGCGGGCCAGACTGTGTAAAAACATCGGTTTCCAACCAACGAGCCAGACTATCTATCTCATTCTACGCCGGGTAAAATAATGCGAGGAAGAGAGATAAACGTACCATGTTTGTTGAATAGTTTGTTTGTTGCACATGGTACGTTTATCTCTCTTCCTCGCATTATTTTACCCGGCGTAGAATGAGATAGATAACTGTTTGAATAAACACGAATCCCTATGGATTTCACGTGTTTATGCGGTTTGTTTGTCACAGTGTGGCCCGCACTTTATACTTTCTAATCGATCGCGAATATCAATCAGATGCAGCGTTCACATTTAGATTTAAAACACGTCTTAATGCGCCCTTGAAGTGTTACACAATCACAAAAACGGCGCTTTAAAAGTTAGCATATTATTTTTATTATTATTATTACCCTATTTAAAGTAATGTGGATTCTGCGTTGCTTGTGTTACATCTTAAATCTCTTGAGGCAACAAGGAGGACTTCAGAACTAGTAGAAAGTCCTGTCAAATATGATAATAACCCATCCCTAATCGTCTCCTTTACACTCGCGCAACCCAATTTTCGGGGTAAACTAACTTTACCGCCATTGCGAGACATATTCTGGCAAGTTTAATTGTTTGTATACGTACATATTTATTTACCTGTTGGAATTAATGCGGGGCGCGGGGAGGCAGGGGAACCAGAACTTGTAATTTAATTTCAACAAAATGGCGGCAACTAAGTAAATACCCTAACGCCATCTGGGGAGGGCTGGGTTAGATAAGTTTCTCGTATTTAAGTAATTGAAAAATACCTTCTGTAGACTTTGGACTCCCCCAAAGAATTTCTAATTCAGGTTTCAGTAAACAATAGCATCGCGAATAACCACACATACATATTTTTGTTTGTATTTAAACACGTAACTTTTTGAATTTACCTACATGTTTACACGCATGCGAATATATTCGAGCTGAAAATATATTTTTATTTACATAATAGCATGTTTTATATTAACAAATTATTATATACAATTTCCTTTTATGTACTTTTTGAAAGTACTACGAAAAATTCGTTATTATAAATTCATACAGATAAGACCTGGACATGTTTATATTGATTTTTTTTTATGATTATAGACCGTTTTCGTTGTCTTATTATTAGAAGTACTATAGAATTAGGCTAAAAATATACATTTTTTAAATACTATGAATAGCTTTTAATCATCGAATGTTAATTTCCAAATCATTATGAAATGTGTTTTTTATATTATTATATTAAGACATTATTGTTGTTAATTAAAATTTCTTGGTAGAAGTTCACTGTGAATAAAGAAAAATATATATAATACAATATGCAAAACCTATAAATTTATTTTTATTCCATTTGTTTTTTAATTGCGACGGGTTTCAGAATCAATCGGTGGCCGGTAGGTAAAATAATCTGTGCTGTCGCTGACGGAGAAATCTATCAGGGATAAAAAGACTAACACCCTCTAGCATATGAGATGGCCATCTCTTCGAAGCTGTAAAGAATTGGTTCCGAGCATTCCTAAAAGAAATGCCGTGGGATAGAGCCACGGATAACTACCATACTCCCTCGTGTAGAGATACCTCAGAAATTTTATGAAATTTATAAATGTTGAATAATGATTAATTATTCCCTAATTAGTTTTTAGACAAACTAAATTGTAGCATTAATACCGAGACTTAGTCCGCTTCTGGTTTATATCTAAGCGTTATCTTTTACATTAAAATAATTAAGAAACCGCTGCGAATGAGAATAACAATTATAAAAAAAATACAAGAAGCTAAGAAGAAAATAATTTAGGTAATGAGAAAAAAAAATGTTTACAAAACGGAGGCACGTACGGAGCTGCGCGCATTGTGCCGAACGGCTTAAGATATTTAAAAAAGCCACACACAAAAGAAATCATGTTGTGAGGTTTGTAAATTGAAAATGATTAATGAAAAAAAAAATCTCACCGAGTTAGTATGACTTCAATGTTTCGAGCGGACCTAAGCAAGGTACTTACGTATAAAGCCTGTTACAAATAAACGGCCGCCGTTGGGTAGAGCCACCCAGACACGGTCAATAACATTGTCAATATGTTTACGTATTATATTTCATTCTGAATAAAAAATCGATAGTTGTGACTTTAATCGACGCAAAAATAGTTTCGCCACTATTGATTTAGGAATGATTACAGAAATAGTAGGAACTTACAGTGTGTTAACGGTATGAATTATGACAAAATGTAATTTTACATGTATGTGCTAAGAGGCATAAAGTCCTAAATTTTGTCGGAATGGTGGTCATGTTAGATTTTCATAGTGTTTGAAATGTGTCCAAGACAATTGTCTGTCTTGATGGTTGCTTCTTACTATAACTACGATATTATAATATGAAGGACAAAAATCACTTAAGACTTTATGGCTATCATGTACAGATTTAATATTGATGAAAACGTATGTATCATTTGATACAAGGTGGTGGTCTAGGGGACAAAGTGCTTGGCTCCTGACCCGGGAGTGTAAGCCTGGACACGACCAGATTCCTTCTTCATAATAATGAGCTATTTTCCGTTCACCTTGGAGATTGTAAAACAAATTCTAATAACACTGATTTAAATAATTTGTATTAAGTAAGTATAAAAGACGAAACTAATCTCCCTTATGTGTTCAAGATGAACTTCGAAGGATTTATATGATACCTAGTAATACTTCTCTAGTTTCCTCAACATTCGTACATCGTGGCATATTCACGTGGCTGACATTCAATATTAGATTTATTTGATCGTGACACGTTTTCCTCGGTCTTCCTCTATTTCTAGTTCCATTTACATCGTTAACATATATATTTTTTACCATTATTTCCATGTGTCTAAACCATCTTAATGTTCCTTTCATTATTTTGTACATAACAATTTCAATCGCACTGCATTCACTTCTTACGTTTTCATTCGACACTCTATCATACACAGATTTACATCGGCTAAGAGATTTCATTTCTATATAATAATTGATGATAGATAAAATACGGAAACGTTTCTTATAGAAAAAGTCAGCGACACGCATACATGCAAGAACCAAGAAATGATTCCACCAACCATTATATAATCAATGCACATATTATTGTATTGCCGTTTTCAGTATAAACTTTGCTCCCGCTTCACCACTTGGCGGCACTCGAATATATAGCGGTACAGCTGTACATAAATTAGTACCCATTGATAACGCATCCTCTAAAGTAAATATACGTTGCAGTAGACACCGCTTGAAAGTCGCCGCTCATCACCTTGTAGCTGTTGTCCATAGATTTCATACAATTACGCCCATTCAACGGGGAATAGGGCATACATCCGGATGTTTACCGCCGCAAGTTTGATTACCGATTCACAGCTATTTAATTTCTAAACCAACACACCAGAGACAATTAGATCACACAATTACCGCTAAGTTGACAGCCCATAACTGAAGCGCCGTTAAGTTGACAACCGAAAGTAGAGAATTCGGAAAATGGAATAGAACTTCAAAGAAAATAATAGGCGGTTTATCCTGGTGGTGGTTTAAGCTACTAAACATTTGATTTCTATATAAAAAAAGCGGAAGTGTGTTATTGTGAAGACTTTTTACTCGATAAATCCGTAACAGATCTTTCTGAAATTCTCTGAATTTATTAATATTCAAAATATAATCGTTCAATCCTGGACAAGATCCAAATCATTCTTCATTGTTTTTTCACGCCCTACGCCAGGTTAACGAAGGTTGAGGGTTCAAGTCTCGTCACGGATAACTTAATAATCATTTTCTACGAAATACTGTAGAATAAATATTTTTCTACTTCTTATTCTAGATTATTGATCTGTCTTGATCTTGGGAAGTGCAACACCAGATCTTTATCATATGTTTGGCTGTCTTCCTGGCAGACGATGTCTCATTTAATATGATATATAATATTTTGAGTAACCACGTGGAGAATTCTCGCATACATTAACTTGATTAATTGAACTTTTTACATCAAGTTCTTGACTCCTGATCTGAATGATTTGGGTTCGATCCAGGGCATGTCTCGAGTTCTTCTACACAACACAAGTGCTAAATCTGAACTGAATATAGAAAAATTACTACTATAAAAAATACTTCAGATATAAATATTTAGTAATTTAAACAATAGCAAAATCATATTTAAAAAAAAAAAAATAACCTAATTAAGGCCTTTTAAATAAATACATAATATTTGTTTTATTCTGCTTGTTACATACTCAAACCGTAAATGAACCCAGAAATTGAGTAAGTAACAGATATTCATATATTATTATATATGAAAATATTTAGAGACAAACATGTGATATAAACTATAATGCTTTACGCAATAATTTTACTTTTATTAAATTATATTTATATATCCAGATAAATTTGATCTTATTAAAATCTTCTAAGAAAAAAAAACATGTTACCAAAAACCCTTGTAACTATATATTTTAGATTATCTAGTTTCGAGCATCAATATATAAATAATAATTAATATTGTGAAATATCTTATTAAGTTAGAATATTTATGGATACAATATTCTAAGAATTGAAATCTGAAACATTTCAATGAAGTATGTAAGAAGATAAATTTGAATTATTGAACTAATTCCGAGATCCGTAATTTAATATTCGGAGATAATTAGTAATCAAATATATTCATAATAGTTCTTGGGAAATTCATGTTATACAGAGTTTGTATAAATTTAGCGAATTCTGTACTAACTATAATAACTAAATAATTATTAACATTCATCAAAAAACGGAAAAAAATGTTACTATTTTTTTTAAACATTTAACGTTTATATTTAATACGAATGAAAACGTCTGTTTTCTAGAAATTTATACAATAACTAGCAAACCCGACAGACTTTATCCTGCCCTAACGTTGGCTTGCCCGCTATTAGCTGGTTTAGCAAACGTTTTTTCGATATTCGTATTTTCGATAAACTATATACTAAATGATAAACTATATACACAATACGCACGCAATTTTGATACATGACATACGTGGAATGAACTTCCCAGAAGGTTTAAACAGTCACCTACCGAGTCCAATTTAAACTAAACCATCCAGAGACCCACTCAAACACACACAATAGATTTTGTAAAAATCGGTCAAGCCGTTTAGGAGTAAATCAACTTCATAACCCGCACAGAAGAATTATATTTATAAAGATAACCAAAAGCTTTTAGTATAATTATTTATATATTTAAATAGTAAATTCTCGTATCTTTCTTTATATGAATATAATCGCTTGTATGATCAAAATATAAATGTAAAAACCTAACTAACTAACCATCACGCCGTCTCCCCGAAGGGGTAGGCATAAATAATGAACTCCCACACTTTTCTTTCCTGATATATTTCTCTCGATTCCTCAACATTCATACATCGTGTAATGCACGCGCGTCGATTTTTCTGACGTGACCCACATTCAATATTAGATTTATTTGATAGCGTCACGTTTTTCTCGGTCTGCCTCTACTTCGAGTTCCATTAACATCGTTAACATATACTTTAATTAATAATTGTAATTTTATCTTAGATAAAGTAATTTCAGACATTTATAAAGCGGATTTCGTAATTAACTTCATCTCATAGAGTGGTAGTGCACATATAAATAAGATTTATGTTAATAAGATGATTATAAACATTGATAATGATCATGAGACCGTGTGTGGACAGTATGAGGAAAGCTAAAATATGGGGACAGCTTACAAAGCACCCGGGGCGAAGGTGAGGACATGCCTTATCAAAAACACTGCATTCATAAACCGTGAGAGAAAAGTTGCGGATATTTAGTTGGGGACTTATCTGCGTTGGTCATTGTATTACTAAATTAATAAAAGTAGCCAGTAAAAGGAAATCCAATCGGCAAGGAATGATCTACGCGTAATGGCAACTGGGTTAACTGAGTGATCGTCGTCATAAAGAAACATTTCAAAATATTATATCAACATATAACGTGTTAATGTTTTTTGCCGCCATTTTCATCACTGAGATTACACTTATTTTAATAGACTTTAAATAAATACAATTTCTAATACTTAAATTTTATAGAATATGATATCCTTGAGATGATTATTTTGCTTTCCGACATTAAAAATAAAACATGGACGGGTTAAGAAATTAGTAAATATCAATCAATCGTGATAGATCAGTGTTATTAATAAATAAGTGATTTTTCAAACCATAGATTTTACGAAAATAATAACCAACCATAATTTAACAATCATAATTTAACAGGGTATATGTTTAAAATTTCGTTCTGCCTCAGTCCGTCCTGATTACATAAAATTATTTAAAAAAAAAATTCGATTTCTTCCTCAAATTTCCGGAAACATTTTAAAGATATCATAAAGCGTGTAAACACTGCATAAATTGAATAAACACGTAAGAAAATAAAAGGTGTAGAAACAATTAAAATAAGTGTTTTAATTCATAAAAAAATTGGTCACTAATTGAATAGGAATTCCACAGTTTATCAAAAAATAAGTCTATAAGTATTATATAATTTGATGTGAATGGATTCAGGTAACAATTGTCTCAGCCTTGGTAAATAAAACCAAAATAAATTAACTTAAAATTAATTTGTTAGTATTAAATTGAGCAAAAATCTTTCCGTGCGGATTGCTCTTGCCGCTGGTAATGAGTGCCGTGTGGCGTCTGCGTGCGCGTCCTGGCGGCTGGAAGAGATTCAGCTTCAGGTATGGTGGTGTACAGGGCGTGGGTGATGCCCCGACACCGATCGTGATCTATGCGCCCGGGACTTGAAATAATAAGAAGACTGTCGTGAATAATGGACTGACATTTTGCCTCTGGTGTCGGGCGTGTGGGGGATAAGCGAAACAATATAAACATTCATTAAATGCAATAATTAACGGCCAAAGCACACAATCTCCTTGTGCGGAGTGTCGGAGGTGATTCACGAACCAATTAAGAGAAAATAAATTTAGAATGTGCTAGGATAACTCATCTAAAATGGGTGTTATTTATAGTGTTTGCAATTTATCAATACCGACGCATCACAAACTAAATGAATAACAATACAATGTTGCCATGTAACAAAACTTGCTCAATACTCGATATCATTTTAATAAGAGACTTCACTTTTTTTTGTACCATTTGATCAGAACAAATGAAACCTTAATGAACTTTTAAACAAAATCTGCACATTGAATTTGAATATTTTGAACGAGATTCGAACCGGAGACCACCCGGCCATATCAATCAAAATAAAGATGCCAATTTATCCACTAGCTAGCTATATACTGCGGCTAAATTTCTAATATAAAATATAAGTAACGGAGGGATTTAAAAAAAAAATAGATGGCATTCTTACATGAACGACTCTTAAGTAATAATAATAAAAATAATTTGGCTAATTTGTATAGCACCGTTTTCGTGAATAGTTCACCTCAAGGGCGCTTTGAAAATGTTTTTAGTCATGAGAGCTGCATGTGACACCAGCAATCAGATAACCGTTGTTTACATTTTATGCGATATTTAAAAAAAAAATGATTAATTTGGTCATACCATGTTTTCCTCGTTCTGCCTCGACTCCGTACTCCATTTACATCATTAACATATACTTTCTTTCCATCCATGCGCTTCATTTGTCCGAACCAACGCAGCGATCCTTTCATAATTTTGTTTATAATACCTTCTTCCGCTCTACATTCCTTTCTTATATATCAGCATTTGAGATTCTGTCGTATATCGTTCTACCACACATATGGTACGTCTTAGGGACCTCATCTCTACCGCATTTATTCTGCTCTCATCCTTTTTCTGCCAGTTCCATGCTTCGCTTCCATACATTAGGGTTGGGACCAGAAATCCATTGTGCATAAAATTATATAAATTTTTAATTAAAATAATTTTCGTAATGTTTGAATATGGCAGTGGTAGCAGAATGTCACTCTACGTATTAATTGAATATTCCTGGAATCGGCGTTGAAACCAGAAGCTGTGGGTCGTTCTTAGAACGAGGAACAAATAAAATAAGAAGCGGTGAGGAATGTTCTCTTGAATTAATTGGGATCAGCATTTTAAAAATCATCGCGGAAACGAAAATCTTGTTCGGATTTCAACGGAACAAATTAAGTTCTTAGCATTTTTCTCGTCACGCGAAGAGCCCCGTTGACACGATCAAGATGTACTCTTAATTTATTTAATTATCATCTCGAACATTGCGTAGGGCCCGGACTAATTACGGGAAGGCGCTTATCGCCGTTCTTATCGAATATAATAATCCGGCACACGTTTCACAACTTTACATACTATAACTTAACATCTAAATGAGTGGTTTAGAAAACTTTTCCTGGCCTGCTCCCCGGGGCTAAAACTTTACCACTTACCGTGGAACAATGCTGCGCTTGTTTTCCGTAAGAAAATTAACAAAGTAATCAACCCTTTTAATAGTCAAGATTCGTATGAGCACGGATGGAAAATATACGATAATGATGATATATTTCTTTGACAATCTCAAGGCGTTACCACTGTGGAATTCCATAATAACATATTTTTTCATGAATACACACTTTCATCAACAGAAGAACTACGACGACATTCGTGGCCGAGTGGTTAGTGCATTAACTGCCACCCCGGAGGTTCCGAGTTCCCGGCGAGGGCAGTGTGATTGTCACACTGTCTATGGTCTGGTGTAGAATTCACGTGACAATAAAATGGCGATAGATTATCTACCTATCACGTGTCACGAGAATCACTATGATAGCTATAATACCTTTTACATCGATTTGGCTCATGCTGTCATGATGTAAAGAGCGATTCAACAAAATAATAATAATATAAAATAACCAAAAACATTTGAACATTTATTTAAATAGAATTAAAGTATTCATGGTTAGTGTATGTTTATATCGTTCTCCCGATAATAAATGTGTAAAACTTATGAAACATATCGAGAAAAATAAAATTTGAAGTGGAAACACGGTGTTTTAAGTTACCAGACTACTACCTTAAATCATCAAAAAAATCGTGATAAACTATTGTAGCTTATACAATGATATTAAAATCCGTTTAAGAAAATCACACGTTTTCATCAAATCAAAATCTTTAAAATACATATAAAATATATTTGGCAGTGAAAGCTCCTTACATCAAAAGTAGCTGAACTAGGCTACAAGTTATGATATATTGAAATCTATTCCAACACACACAAAATCTTTCTTGCACATTCATTGCGATGTTACTCCCGTGGTTTATCCGTCAAAGTACATATGCATTGATGGACTAAATATATGACGTATCGATGAATAAATAAAAGGTTAACTAATTTAAAATAATAATAATGAATTTACATTTTAGATGGCTGGAAGGCACCCCAAAGATGCCTGTGAGACCCCCCAAAAGATGGAAAGACAGCTAGGAATCCACATCGCAAGACGCGGGAATCTCCACACAAACAGGCCCCAGCAGCCTCCGAATAATAATAATAATAATAAGAATTTACAGCTATGAACAAAAACGCATTAATTTTTATTGATTTTAAACAGAAAAATAGAGTGTTCAGATATCTCCATTTTACCTTACTAAGAGTAATTAATAGCTCCCATCACGTAAAAGACTGATAAAAAAACATCGAAATAAAACCATTTTCCTGGTATGCAAGAGATAACTAGCGGGGTGTCTTTAAGCCGGAGATGTCATCCCACGCAGGCCTGTTAATTATTACAATTTCATGCGGAGAGCTTCTGTGCCGCCTGATGGCGCAATTAATATAAACAGTATGCCGACCTCACGATGAGAATGACCCCCGCGAATCTTGTGCAAGACTTCGATACATTATATTATAGATTGATCGATTGATTTTGTCTGTATAATAACTGTTTGCAATATAAGAAAGCACTGATTTAACGCATTTCTGCGGGAAGGGTATTAATACCCGTTTACTGGACTGGTGGTGACCGGCGGAAAGATTCGGCGTGAACTGTTGGAAGTGTAGTTTAAGGCCGTGCCACACTGTTTGAAACAAGCTCTCCACAGGGGTGACCTTGGTGGAGAGCTGTGGAGCCCACGGTTGGTGTAGCGTCCACATACTGTTGTAAACAATCTCTTCACATGTGGAATGCGTGTTTAAACGGTGGATCCACACGCATACTATGCGCGTCCGTCCACAAAGTTTGTTGAAGGTCAAACGAATTTTGGTTTCAAACAAGTGTCTACACAGTTTTAAACCGCCGGTGGAGACCAATGTGGAGAGCTTGTTTAAAACAGAGTGGCACGGCTTTTAGTGTCATATTATATAATTTAATCTTATAATTGTGTTTCAATTACAAGTCAAGCGCGCTAATTTACCTGCAGATAATGTGCTAATAACACATTTGCATAAAATCTTTTTAGTTATCTTCTTCTTCTTCTTTCCCCTCGCCTCCCCGTTACTCGAGGTCGGCTTTTCTTATCGTTTGGCGTCAGGTATTAATTTCATAGGCAGCTTCCTCCTTAAGGCCTAGGTTTTTCATATCCCTCTGCACATTCGTCAGACAGGTAGTTTGAGGTCTTCCTCTCCCTCTCCTACTAGACACGGAAAGACAATTTTTCACTACATGGTCGTGAGGTCTCCTCATCGGAGTCTTGTTTCTGACAGCTTTTATTTGATGGAGGCTACCTTGAAACTTCCCCTTGCTAAATCGTTCTAGTTATCATGTTCGAATAATAAAACTAACTAACTAACCAACACGCCGTCTCCTAGGCAGAAATAATGGACTACCACACTTTTCTTTCCTGGCATAGGAACTTCTCTTGTTTCCTCAACATTCATTATTTGATTTATTTGATCGTGCCACTTTTTCCTCGGACTTCCTTTATTTGTAGTTCCATTTACATCGTTAACATATATATTTTTTTACCATTCTTTCTTTCCACGTGTCCAAACCATCTTAATGATACTTTCATTATTTGTTTATGACATTTTCATTCGCACCGCATTCACAAGAATATTATATTATAATTTAAAATGTGTCAAGAAATATTTTTGTAAGAGGAATCTTGGAAAAGTTGTGTGTTCTAGCGTTTATGATTACATAATTATTTAAGTTTAATCAAGCGAAGAAACAACGAGAATTAATTTGTATGCGGTGAATGAAATAATGCCGCCTCTGTTGAGTACGTTTACTAAGCCCTAGATCAAATTATTTGTTTTCGCGTAATGCTGCGAAATAATTAAAATCTGAATGGAACGAAACCCCCGCAATATACGCGCCGAATGTAATGTCTTTGCGGGTAACGCAATATTCGACGCCTCGATGGTTTAAAACACACCCGAATTGAAGGAGAAGCTTAACAATATATCAAACAGATTTGTTTCCAAAGTCCTTTACTCCCGAAGGAAGCGGAGGAAACCTTAAATTATACGAATAGTTTCCTGAACCCGCCACTTAAATACAGTTTTCATCTGAGATTTCATTCTGGAGGAGGCCATAAACGAATACAACATTCGCTTACGTAAAGAGACTCATCCTTCCATCGGACCCTAAAGCCCGCAGCGGGCGCGGTCCTTAAGGAAAAATCCGTTCAATATTCCCTAAAGATTTTACCTTCTCCCCGCGTATCTGTTTTAGCAAAAAAACCAACAACTTATGACAGGGCCCCATCTGCATACGAATCGAGTATTAGTTCCGGGAGCGCCGTAACGATAGTCCCCGTATATAAAAGCATAAAAGCTTTCGCAGAAAAAGGCTTAAAAAACAAATAAAACACCTCCTCGTTACCTCCGAATGTCTTCCAACAAAATTGAGCATTATTCGTTTTTAATGATGTTCGAATTTAATTATAATACTGGATGGCATAAAATGACCTTCATGTTTTAAATTCGTTTCAACAACAACAACAATAACAAACCATCACGCAGTTTCGCCGCAGGGGTAGATAGAGAGAATGGAAGGCCACACTACTCTATCCTGACATACCTCCTTAGCTTCCTTCACATTCATAGATCGAGTCAAACTTACTCCATTTACATCATTAACGTATACTTTTTTAACCATTCTTTCTTCACCAATGCGCTCCATATGTCCGAACCAACGCAGCGATCCTTTCATATATGTTTTATCTAATTTCGTAAACATGACTTACGGGATAAAACTCCATATTCATTATTTTAAGATAATCGAATGATTTTACTGAAATCTCTTACTGATTAGTCTGTAGATGCCAGCGAGCCAGGCGAAACCGGTCGCTGTCGATATAAAGACAAAAATAGACGTAGTTAAAAAAACTAGTTTTATTTAATTATTATCCATATTAATACTTAATAAAATGGTCCATTGTTTAGGCCGAAACTTTATGATACGTCAACATTATAAACTGTTAATTTTTTCGCGACAGCTGTTTCGTCAACCTATGTTGACATCATCATATGAAAAATAAAAATAGAATTGTGATACATAAAACAGAGTTTTATAATTTAACAGTTCATAATTGTTTAATGTTGATGAAAACATATGTTTTCTTGAAGTATCTCTTTACTTTCTAGAAATTATATTATATTTGTAGGCATATCGACTGAAGCAGAGATGGCAGTGCACAATGTAGTTCTAGTGCCGACCCTTATATATGGAAGTGAAGCTTGGAGTTGGGAGAAGAAGGATGAAAGTAGGATAAATGACGTAGAAATGAGGTCACTAAGAAGGATGTGCGGAAAACAACGTATGATAAAATATCTAATGATGAAGTAAGAAAGAAATGTAAAGCGGATGAATGTGTGATAAATAAAATCAAGAAAAGGTCACTAAGATGGTTTAGACATATGGAACGAATGGATGAGGGAAGAATGGTTAAAAAGATATATACAAGTGTGACAAGAAAAAGAAGTCGAGGAAGGCTAAAGAAGACATGGCATAACCAAATTAATCAATTACTAAAATGCGGCCATGTTCGAAGTAGGAAAAATCGACGAGCGTGCGTCACGATGTGTGAATGTAGAAGAGGCGCGAGAGTTGTGTCAGGATAGAACAATGTGGCGATCCATCCTCTCTGCCTACCCCTCCGGGGAAACGGCGTGATGGTTAGTTGGTTAATTAGTTAGTTTTGTGGGCATACATCCAGGGGATAAAGACTTTTAAGGGGTTTGCACAGATTATTTTGCGCCACCCTGTGTGGCATATATAGATAAAGCGTCGGCATTGAAGTGTTCCGAGGCCAATTAAAAGACTTTCCAGCGTAACATTTATATTCGTCTATTGAAGTAATTAAGCTCGATGGCACAGTGGGCGGATTTTAACTAACGAATTTCGTGTAAGGTTTTATTGTCACATAAATTGTGTACAGATTTTTCGAGAGTTCGCCATCACGACTAGACCGAGAGCCGTCCGGCCGGGCGCGCCTTACATTAATTCCGCTTCAAACGTTTTACGTCAATTTACTTTGCAATTTAAATATCTTAAGTGAAATCAAATGGTGATACAAATATTATAATGAAACATTAAATTAATGGACGCAGTATTCAAACAAATGCCTGGCGTCAATAAAATTTTAAAATAATGTTAAAAAAAACGCTATTTAAAACAGGTCGAATTGGGAAACCAAGGTGACTGAGGTGGCTCTATGGATAGGCGGGCTAAAGTGGCGGTGGGCTAGTCATATATGTCGGAGAACCGACAGCCGATGGGGTTGACGGGTTCTGAGGTTGAGGATTCCGTAGAGTTGGACGTCCCCCTGCCCGCTGGACCGACGATCTGAATAGGATTGCTGGACATGGATGGATGGGAGCGGCAGTGGATAGGGGGCGGTGGCGTGCTTTGGGAGAGGCCTACATTCAGCAGTGGATGACAGACGGCTGATGATGATGATGATGATGATGATGATGATGATGATGATGAATTGGGAAACCGAGAACGAAAGCAAAACTATGTTTACATATTGTGAGTAATGTAAAAGGCTAACTGAATGTTGCAAGTTAGCTAATAAAATGATATACGTTCGAATTATGCAATTAATTTATGGTGTGGCATTACTTAAAATTTAGTAAATTATAATTGTCGACCTTCGTCGAACTTCGAGGAGTGGTAAGAGCTCAGAATTCCATACCGAAGGTCCCGGGTTCGATTACCGGCGATGGCAGTGTGATTGTCACACTGTCTTTGGTCTGGTATAGAATTCACGTGACAATAAAATGGCGATAGATTGGCTACCTATCACATGTTATAATAATGTATCAATTGTGTATTTTCTTTTGTTGTTGTATTGCTTTGTGTGTACGGCGGAACATCGAGGGAGAGTAGCGTAGTTTAAATGTGGTCTGGGTCCCCCTTGGTTGCAAATATAAATATATATTTATTATTATTATTTAACGTAAGTCCCGCATGGACAGGGGTGGGCCTAGGGAGTGCACGAGTGAAGCTGACGAAAGGCGCCGCTGCGCCTATAACAGCTTCGGGTATGTGGAGGGAGCCCTCTATGACTCGGCCATATATGTCATAAGAATCAATATAATAGCTAAAAATAAATTGTGTACAGTAATTGGGTTCAAAAGACCTGTTGTATAAAAAAAAAATCTATAAAATATAATAATAAGACCACCATACACTTCGAAAAACAACCTGCAAAAACTCATGGATTGTAAAAAAAAACGCAATGCAAGGTGACGTTTGAAGGAAACACCTGCATTATTCCAATCACTAAAAAAGGTTTTAATATTTGAAGGCTGGACATTACAAAGGTGCCAAGTGTAAAAAAAGTCAATAAATGATTTTTCGATGCCAATTGGTTTTAAAGATAAAGGCCAATAACTGTGCGAATGTGCGTAATGATTGAATAATATAGTGTAGTTCAAACGTAACCCTGAAGTGGTATATAACATTTGGAACAAAAAACAGTTTTTTCTTATTTTCTCTGCTTTATGTATAAACTTCATTTATAATATTACATGTATACATAGTATAAGACTTACTTAGTATCAATACAACTTACCATCGGAGAATTCACATAGTTAAGATGTCTGGTTGTTATATGACTCACCTGGAACAGATGGAAAAAGCATATTAGTAAAAGGTAATACAAATCATAATAACTATTTAACCAACACGTCGTCTCACTGAAAGGGTAGGCAGAAATAGTGAACAGCCACACTATTATTTCCTGATAAACTTCTTTCGATTCCTCTGCATTCATACGTCATGTCATGTACGCACGTCGATTTTTGGGCCTGCTCACGTGACCGATATTTAATATTTGACTGATTTGATCGTGGCACGTTTTCTTCGGTCTTCCCGTTTGACTCATTCATTATTCGCACTGCATTCACTTTTTTTTTTATTTGTATTTAATATTTTATCACACAATCATCTTAGAAATTTATTATTCTTTCATATTTGCTTTGGCAGTTCCATGCTTCACTTCCATGCATAATAATCGGTAAAAGAATACAATTGTGTACTGCTATATTAGTTTTTTTTTTAAATATATTGGATGATTTGTAAATCCCTGTTTTTTAACGGGGCTTTACAAATCAAATAAAAAAATTTATCTTGAATATGTGGTAAATCTGTATTTGATAAAATGGCAAATGCAAATGCAAATATAAGAAGTGAATGCAGTGTGAATGAAAGTGTTATGAACAATGAAAGGGTTAATGTTAGAGAAAATATATGTTAACGATGAAAATGGAACAAGACATAGAGAAAGACCGAGAAAAACGTGACACGATGAAATTAATCAAATATTAAATGTCGGCCACGTAAGGAGTCGGAAAAATCGACGTGCATGCATGACGCTGAGGAATCGAGAGATCAGAAAAGAATATTGTAGTGGTCCATTATTTCTGCCTATTTATTCAGGGAGAGTTAGTCAGTTCGTATAACGTTCTTATTTCAAATTAGTAAGTTAGTTAGTTCGTATAACGTTCTTATATCAAATTAGTAAGTTAGTTTGTTCGTATAACGTTCTTATTTCAAATCCGCCATCGCTGATCCGCGGCGACCCCTGTCCAATTATATTAAAGAAAAAGTAAAGATGGCCGTGCGCGGATTATGCTTATCGCCCCCAAACGGGCAGTTTCCCGCCGAAATTACAATAGTGCGGAGAAGTAAAATGAAAGAGAAATTTGGCCGACCTAGACCGGGGATGTTGTTTATATACATTATTTAGGCGGGAACGAATGTAGGTGAACTTAACCTAAATTGGCGTTTATATCGTCTGTATGCAGGTGGTTCGTTCGAATTACGAATAAGTAAGGTATTTATTATTTATTGAACAATAATGTAAAAGTCCATATTAAATAATCAATACGAATGAAATGGTCTGTTTTATAAAAGTTTTTTTTTATATTTATGAAAATGATATGTATCGCTTTGCTAAGGTATTATCAAATGTTATAGATTTCAATATGAAACAATTTTATAATAGACCATGGCGAAACGTGCCATTCCCGTAAAATTCAAGTCTAGAATTTTTTTATTAAAATTAAATAAATAATAAATGTGAAGTGTTACATCTTTATTCTAAAAACAATTAAAGCACAAAATTAAAGTTGCACAACGGGGCATGAAAAATCCATGTTGGGTATCTCGCTTAGAGACCCAACATGAAGATCCAACGTGAAGATTAGAAAAAGTATTATGATAATTGTTATCAAATATGAATGCCATAATTGGATGTTGTGGAATTTGCGTTTTTTAAATAATAAAATGTTATATAACAACACCAAGTGAAGGAGTTTTTCGAAGATATTTTAAAAATCGCATGAAGTCAGACTACCAAGTGAGTTATTCATGAAAACAACGCTTTAGAAATTAGCCTGATTATTATTATTGTTATTAATATTATCGGAAAGACCATTGTAGTACTACATTAACACTGCTGGCTTGAAAAGGTATGAAAATTGCGTGTTTTTATTTTATTATTTATTCTTTGTTATTTTTTCATTTAAAACAAAATTCATTATTCAGTATTCAAATACACGCCGGAACCGATGGGAATATTTTTCTTGTAGCTTTGTTAGGAAAATCTATTATTTACCATACAAGAATGGCTGACTAATGAAGATGGTCTGCGCATGCTCAGATCTCGAGATTCTTACAAGACAATCAGGGGTTTAAAACGCCCAAGGAAATCAAAATACAATTATTTACGGAATATCGAATATCGATATATTTACATATAAAATAAGTTTTGTAAATGTTGGTATTCCCAAAATATAATAGTACCGAATGTTTATTCAAATAAATAATAATTTTGGTAGTGAAATAAACCAAAAATTAGTTGTTCTTAATAATATTGTATTTAATACCACACCAAAACGATTCAAAGTTAATCAGTAAAAAAAATATTAAAATTTAAATATTCGTATGATAATGGTATTATGTAAAAACCAAAGTAACTGATTATGAAATTAAAACTAAACATAAAAAAATATTTATGCAATTATAAAGTCTGGTAAAGTTTATTAAATTGGATTATAACTAGACGATGGTCGCGAGCTGCCGAAACTGGTTAGAACTACAAGACCAATTAGTAATAAAAATAAAAGCCAAAGAATACCAAAATATATATTTGGTGATAAATTAATAAATGGCATAAATCTATAATATTACAATATTATGAAATAATTTAATACTGGTCATACAAAAGGATATTGTATAAACCATTTAAAACTGTATGATTTATTTGAAAAATAGTGTAGATTCGTCAATTAATGGAGGCAATGAAAATAGTTTTTAGAATCTTGTAAGAATCTAAGGATAATTCATTCAAGGAAGTGAAACATGAAACTGGCAAAAGAAGGATGTAAGTAGAATAAATGCAGTAGAAATGATGATTAAATAAAACGATGTATTTTAAGACTTTAAGAAGATACCAGCCTGTCGATGCCAGCGAGCCTGGTGAAACCGGTCGCTGTCGAAATAAAGACACAAGTGGACGTTGTTCTTAAAAAATCGTTTTATTTAACAATTATTGTATGGTATAACTTGTGAGAAAATCTATGAGTCATGAAGTATTTGTGGAGTTTGTTTAATATGATGTGTAGCTGTCTGTCAAAGCGCCCTTGAGGTGAGCTATTCACGAAAACGGCGCTATACAAATTAGCCTAATTATTATTATTATTATTATTATTCCAAACTGTTATTTGAATCTCGTGATATTAGTCAAATCTAACCAGCCCTGGAAACAGAGAACAACTAACATAGTCCTAGTTAACTCCATCATCCACTGAATATTCTGAAATATTTCCGCCGTAAATTGTGTTCCTCTCGAACGGAGCTGTCTCCGGTCAGCTCTGTTTTCATTTGGCTAAGAGACGATCATCTGTAATAGAATATTCATGTAAATCTCCTCACTAGAAGCAAACACGGAGATGGATGCTCTCGACCGGTCAACAGTAATATTCATATTTTTTACCCTGGACCGCCGCGTACGTGATCGCGGGCTGCGGTTTTCATCTTGGAGCAAAGGCTCTCAAACAGCGGCACGAAACGTACCATTTTAAATTTCACACAATAGTAATATACTAAGAAATCGCTAAGGAACACCAGAATAAGAGAGATATGTGAGGCTGAGGATATTATACGATTGAGTAGACAGCGAAGGAGAGACTAGTACGATCATGTTCAAAGAATGGATACCACTAGACTCCCCTATATTGTACTGTATAATCAGCCTCTTGGAACTCGTCCTCGTGGAAGACCTTCTTAAAAATGGAAGGTCCGCTGGGACTCCACATTTAGAAGAGAGAGGCACTTTTAGAAGAGAAACCCTTTGGAGAACAGACCACATAGATCTATAGCAAAAAATAAGACAATGTAAAAATGAAATTAATCCCCGAGTTCCACAAACCTTGTTTTCAATTCATATTACATATAACTTATTACGGATTGAATGAATGTTTCGATTTTCATTTTATGGAATTGCATATTTCAAACACATCTCACACAGTTCGTAAGCTTCACTTTTTTTATTTCATCGCTAACATATGTTGAATTTTAATTTTAATTTTTTTTCAATCATTTCTAAAGTGACACTTGTTAAAAGACGTTTTGTAAATCTTATGCGATATGTTTTACAGGTTTTTGAAGAAATCAGTTTAAGAAAATTGATTCCCATAAATAAATTAGACGCATTATTAAAACAATTAAATTTGACATCAAATCATTAAGATTGATATCATGTTTTGTTTGTGTTTACAAGGCAGAAATCCAATAGCAAGTTACGAAATCCATGGCAATTTGTCTGATTTACAATGCGAGTTAAAATCATGCAGACGTCGGCAATATGAGAAAGTGATGTGTTCTTTCTTACATTTTATGACACGCTCTCCGATAGGAATCGTGATAAGAAAAAATTGATGGGAATATAGCCATTCAGATATTTGTCAATCTCACCATTCATATTCCGCTTGATACGTTTGTTTGTTGATTTCCATCAGATAATGCAAATGACACAGATAACATCGCAGCTACGCCGGAGCGGTACCTAGTCAGACAGATTGAGAATCTGTGCTTCATACTGGAAGCGGGCACTTCGTATCTCGAGTATCTGGCTATATACAATTCCAACTAGAGCATTGCCGGAATAACAGTAAATTAAGGAAGCAAAAAAAATTACGCCACAGAATTAATTGAAGATTTGTCACTGACAAACATTCGAACAACTATCAAATGGGGAAAATGTGAGAAAATCAATTTATGCATAAAGGCGTTTTTCACTCTGACTTTGCCTTCTTGTCGCATTTTATCACGACTACAAAATATTCAGCGACCAACGCCACACATTCAAAGCAAATACCTCCGTATTACGTAAAAAGATTGAGACGCCGTTATACGTTTTTTTAACGTTATTTTGTTGAGCGTTTTATAAGAGATTCAAGGCTGTGAATTCTAAAGGGTTCTTTTCAAGTTCCCACTTTCTAAGAACAGGCAGACGAATATGAAAAAAAAACTCCTTCATACACACGGCTGGTTGAATACAACATTTCAACGAATGATTAAACAATTATTCATCGAACAATGACCGCGTTAATATTGACCCAATTGTAAGGCACAAAGCAGTCTAATTAATTTGATGAATGGGTAGCACAGTTGTTATAATAATGCCCAAGACTACCTGTAATTAATTGATATTTAAACTGATTAAGTGTTCAATTACAGAGATTAGCAATCAACAACGAACGCCATCCGTGTAGAGTTAGCATTACGATACAATCGAAAATGAATGAAGCTTTTCAAACAACAATTTATAATTTTATTTACCGGGGATATAAGACTCATAAAAACGGATGGCTTTGTGTTACAATCAGAAAACAGTTCATATTGTGAGTATTCATATTACTTTTTTTATCTTTGGTGCAAGTACGTGTTGAAATGCAGACATAACAGGACAAATACGTGGCCACTGTTCGATTGGACGGCGATGAAGAGGCACATTTATTTGTCCAATAATACAGTTTACAAGTTAGCAATAAATAGATCAGTCAGGCGAAGTAAAAGGGAATGCAAAAAACCCAAAATTGGCAACTGTTAAAATAAATAACGCAAAAGAATAACGGTCCGAGTGTTTACAAGTGACTGTTGAATATTACAAGTCGGATGACTTGGGTGAATTCGGATTTGCCTGAATGGACTCCCATGACAGATTTTTAATAACACAATTTGCTGGAGGATAAGCGATAACCAGTAATGGATTTTTCAATTGGCTGATATCGGGTTATGAGGCCCGGTATAACGAAATCAAGAACGTGTTGACACATGTACTATGGCCAATGAATGAAGTTCAATTAACTTGATGAATAATTGCATAAATAATAACTTTCGAAAACCTGCAAGTAACTTATACATTAATAATTAATTTGTATTTTAATTCGTGTCAATTATAATATAGTAACAAGAATGCCATTGCTGGCATCTTGGAATTCGCTTCTGTAATTTTAATCATATCACCTGACAGATAATTAGGCTAACGGTTTAAGCTAAATTTTGAGAAAATCGGACTCATGTTTTCTTATGTGGCTAAAATGTCATGATTCATAAACAACGAAAAAGCAATTAAACGCAACACAGGCATAAGCATCTGCTGTCTAGTTGCTTGTGAATCACTTTTTACTGCTTTTTGCTTACAAAAATCTAGTATTTTGTAAAGTTAAATAACCTAATTTTGTATTCAAACAAAAGGTTTAAAAAAATTCTTGTTGATTTAGAATTTGATTTGAGTTATTGCCTCATACTTTATGTTAAAATTCACGTTTCCTTTAGCTAAGTTTATGCTGAAGTTTTTGAAATGTGGCTCCATCGCCGAATGCTCAGAGTTCCCTGGACAGACATGGTTACCAATACCGAAGTCCTGAGGAGAGCTAGAGTTGACAGGGAACTGTTATCAACTATCCTGGTTTGAAAGATCTCACATCTGGGTCATATACTGCGTGGGGAAAAGTACCACCTTCTCCAACTGATATTGGAGGGGAAAATTGAGGGACGCTGAGGGCCCGGAAGGAGACAAATGTCCTGGCTGCGAAACGTGAGGGAGTGTACCGGCATCCGAAGTGTGGAGGAGCTGTTCCGAGCGGCGCAGGACAGGGATAGGTTCGCCGAGGTGATCGCCAACGTTGGGGGGACCCGACAGGGCACTAGAAGAAGAAGAATAAGTTTTTGCTCCAACGGCAGTATATCAGAATTATTCCTCTAACATTGATCTTATGACAGTTCAATCCTTTATGATTCTATACTTTCGTAACAACTTTCTTGTAACATCGTTTTATCAGTTTTTTGTATCAATTTAAATATAGTTAGTAGATATACTCGTACATGTAGTTATCCAGAATTTACCTTTTACTATTAGACCAGTCTGCGGTGTACATTAACTCTTTGACCGCATGCCGTATCAGGAGACGAGAAATCACAGATGACATTGATTGTATCTGTCTGGAGCTACATTTTATCTGGTGAAACGCTGATCACTTGCTTAGATTACCCAGTGTTTCGTGTAGGTACCGTAATCCGGTTTTCTAGGGACGTACGTACATAATGCTCTCTGTATAAACCGAGTATTTTACATACGCTCCGTCCAACTATGCATCTAGAGCATGAAATCAACAAAAAAGCTACAATCTCGTCTCTCGGAAGATGGAATGTAATTTGTATCATTCTAGCGGACCAAATTCTTACAAATATTATAACGCCATCGTAAATGGCCCGAGATGACTACTTACACGAATGCACGGACACAAATTAAGTATTTAATTTTAGGTAATTAGGTATGCAAATGTCATACTTAAATATATATAGAATAAGAACTAATAATGTGTAAAAAAACATTATATATCATTAAGATTCCTCTACTAATTTTTATTGAACCAGACACTGAGGTGGTGGAAATTAAATTTTACTAACTAACCATCACGCCGTCTCCACGATGGGGGAAGTCAGAAAGAATTGACTGTCGCACTGTTCTTTCCTGTCATACTTCTATCGATTCCTCAACGTTCATACATCGTGTCATGCATGCACGTCGCTTTCTCCGACTCCTCACGTGACCGACATTCAATATTTTATTGATATCGACCGACATTTAATATTTGGTGGTGAAAATATAATGTAATAAATAACTTCTCTCGATCCTCTGCATTCATACATCTTTTTCATGCACGCACGTCGCGTCGATTTCTCCGACTCCTCACGTGACCGACATTCAATATTTGATTGATTTGATCATGCCACGTTTTCCTGGGCCTTCCTCTATTTCTAGCTCCGTTCACGCCGTTTGCATATACCTTCTTTACCATTCTGTCTTCACTCATAATTTCCATGTGTCCAAACCATCATAATGACCCATTCATTACTTTGTTCATAATACTTATACTTGCATTTGACACTCTATCATATACTGCATTTATTCTACATTTCTACTGCATTTATTCTACTTTCATCCTTCTTTTGCCAGTTGCTTGCTTCACTTCCATACACAATCATTTACTAGATAAACGAACAGTTCTATTATACAATAGAAAGAAAAATATGTGTATAATTTTTTTTAAATATAATCATGATAACTGGCGGCAATCGAATCATATTGAGGCATATGTTTTTTTTCTGTTGAATGTAGATACAAATAAAGGTATAATTAATCATCAACTTTTGTATGAAATAATACGAAACGAAAAAAATCAAGTACACGGGATGACCGCTGTTGGACCATAAACAAAAGAGATGGAGTAACTTCAAGATGGCGGTGGTGGTTTCAAAATGGCAGATTGATTCTGCGGCTTGCAATAAATATCGCGCGGATAATTTCCCGCCATTGGTTTTGATATAAAAACCTGCGGTTTACATTGAATTCGTACCTTTATTGAACATAATTGTTTACTCCTTACGATTCACAGAATTTATTATACAAGTTTGAGGAGTAATAACCGACACGAGACGTGATAATAGATACAAGACATGTAGCTGTAACGATAGATAGAACATTCTAGCAAGAATTACTAGCGGGGAATTAAAGGTTAGGTTATTTATTATACAGATAATCAATGGATATTGACAAACCAGGATGTCAATAGTTCATTCTGATAATAATTTGATAATATTATAAGTCAGATGAGGATAAAAATTCACTGTAATAAAAATTCTATTACAATTTTTAAAATTCGCAAATTGAGCATCGCTGTTTTAATGTTGGGCGGGAGGAGTCGGAGAAATCGATGTGATGGTTAGTTAGTTAGTTAGTTTGATTTTTAATAAATAAATAACTTGACTTGACATCCCGAAGAGAGAAGCGAAACTCTTCAATTTTGTTTTTAAATAAAATAAGAGATAAAATAGAGGTATTTATTGTTTTTTGAATAATGATGTAAAACTCCATATTAAATTATTAATACAAAAGACCTTAATGGCATAGTTTCGACAGCTATGACTGCTACACTGAAGTGTGACAATGTGAGAAAAATTTTGGTTGAGAATTCACGTGATAATAAAATTGTGATCAATTAGATATCCATCAATAGCTAAACAAATTGTGCTAAACAGGATAAAAAAAAACTGTTGTATGCAAAAACAAAACTACTGCTAACTAGAAGTTTCATTTTATTTAATGGGAATGTCATGTTTCACCTTGCTAAGGAATTTTTAAAATGCGACGCATGTTTTCTTAATAAACAATATCATTGATATGTTATTGAACGAAGGTCACTCTCTTGGGATGTGGAACACCAGCTATCTCTCAATATGTTCTGCAGTCTTCCTGACAGGCGATGTACCACGTATATTATACCATACATTATATATTGTGGACAGCCACAGAGGAAATTATTGCATTGCCCCTTATATCTATGCAGTCTCTTCTAGAAACAGACGTTTTAATTATATTAATCATTAAATGAAGGTGTTTTTAATGAGTAATTTCTTCGGAAACGTCCGTCTTTGGGTCGTAACGTTCTCATCTTCCGTATCTAATCGCTCGAGTGCAAAAGCCTCATACATGTCATGCTGCAGCAATGTTTGAGTACAGTCAAGATTGAGTAATTGACTGAGTGCACGCGACGTTCTCCGTGCATAGTAGCGACATCGCGAGCGGCAGACAACGGTTTATATCCCGGCGACGCGGCGTGGGAAGTTGTAACATATTTAGAAATAAGTAATGACACTTAAGGAAATTGCAGACATCTTAATTACACTGCATATACTTCTTCTTCTTCTTCAGCTGGTTATTGCCGTCCACTCCTGGACATAGGTCCTCGTGTTATCCATTCTATTCAATCTTGAGCATTCAGGCACTTCTCGCACTCTTCCAGATACAATATATTCGCGCCACTGTGAGCGCCCAACTCCACGCTTTGGCATTCTCAAGCAATCGCTTTGTCCACTTTTTATCTGGATCACTATTTTCATTGCTACTTAAGGGTTGGGGGTTGTACATACTATACAAATATTTTAAGCATACGGTATTCAAAAAGTTATTCCTGCAAACAGTGTTTCGCAATAAACGACCCCAAGGAAAGTACTTATACGCATAGTATTACTGAAACAATAACAACCAGCATCCTTGGAAACGATTTAAATGGCAAAACCTTCCTCCACAATGGAAAAAGAAAGAAGAGAGATGAAACTCTTTTTAGGACAAAGGGACAGAATGCTTGGCTCCTAATTTAGAGGACACAGGTTCAAACTTAGACACGACCGGATTCCTTCTTCATATTAAAAGAGCTATTTTCTGCTCGTATTCGAGATTGTATAATAAATTCTAATACCATTCATTTAAATCTTTGGTGTTAGTTTAAAAAAAATACACATATACAAGAAACCGAAAATACTCAAAAACGTTTACAAATTGAATATTTGAAATAATTAGAAGAAGATAATAATAAAACAAATGTTTATATAACAATTCCATAAGAAAAAAAGTATTTAAAGAATTGTGTGTGGTGTATTGCACCCTAATGCGAAAAATAAAATCTTTGGTTCAATGTGAAATTTATTTAAAACCATATCAACCCCACAAATATAATTCATTTTCAAGGCCTCTAAACACGTACCTACGTCATTATACAGGAACGCGATTTAAAATAAAATGCGCATAAATCATAAAGCTAGCAAAATTAATTTTCCCTTAACATTAGTTTCGCAGTAACTCTCCGTGAAAATGGTGACGTATGTTATTATTTTTTTCGCAAAAAGCATCTTTTCCACGGAGAGGGATTTTTGCTCCTCCGGAATTTATTGAAGCATCAAAAAAATCTGCCTGATAAACACATATGAAATTTTGTGTACGAGAGATCGCTTATTTTCGTCCGAATATTCAAAGGTTTATGTAATCCTTTCCATATATTCCGCACAAAGACAAAAACCATCCGACTTACGCAAATATTATAATATTTCCCTTTCGTGGATACTGGCATTTTTTCTTCCACGATAATATATTACGGGGAGCTACGGAAGAAAGTTGGGGGATGAAAACCCTACAAACATGTCGGTAGGTACCTAAACGTGGATGAAATAAAGTATCTATTATGAAAGAAAAATATATATATGATGGTAATATAACATATAAATTGTAGTAAGCGCACGTTATGTTACTGCGAAATATCTCAAATAAATTTTAATGATATTCCTAAATACAAAAAAAATATATAGTTAAGGAAAATAACTTGGGTCTATACCACAGAAATGATTTTATAAGATAAAGTATTCGGTTTCGCAAGAAACACTTCCTAATGACATTATCAAAAAAAAAAGTAGTTAAATTTTAACTAATATTGGAAACATGTTGTGTATACGAATTTTTACGATAATAAAATATATAAAAAGTACTTTTATACAAAGAAAAATTTTCCTTGCAAAATAATATAATATAACAGTTATTTCTTCCTATGAAAGTTTGTATTGTATAATACATTTTGAAGTAATTATACGATAAATTGAAATATATGTTAATTGTAGATTAATTAATACAATTAACTTTTTAATTTACTAAATGAATAAATTAATAGTATTAATAGTATTATTATTTTATTATGTATATCTTCAGCGTGTTTTATATGTAAATGCTACGAAAATATAAAATTCAGTTTAGAAAAGAGTTTTCGTTTTTCTTATGATAATTGTATCTCAATAGAGACGAAGATGTAAATTGTTTTCTGCAAATCATACAGTGCTAGATTACGCCTGGAGATGTCTCTCCAAATAGCCTTTCACAGTGCATTAATAAAGATTTTCTGCTTAATGCTTCCCAATCTCAATAGATGACGCTAGTGTAGAGTGAACTAAAAAATGTGAAGATAAGTGCAGCATTCTAGCATATATACAACTTCCGAAAATTGTCAGACGTGGTGGTCGTAAGAAGGAAGGAATGGGAAATGTTGTAAAACATAAAGCGATCGCTCAACCCAACCAATTGCAGGTCATAAGTCCTGTAAGCGCCTCGGCCACCATATTCTGTTCCCAGAAAACAATTTACATCTTCGTCTCTATTGAGATACAATTAATCCTTATAAATAAATATCCGCAATGGGTAAAATGCAGTACTTGTCTAAAAGAATTTGTATACATTCAAAAGGTTGTATTATGATAATATTAAGCTCATTACAAATATGCTCAATAATCAATAATTCGCAAATACATCAAATTTAATTTTGATATACTTTTGAACACATGAACTTTTCTTTTCTTTGGATGATAAACCTTCTCGGTGGATGTTGTATTCAAAACAAGATAATAAAATCACAAGTATTAATATTAGGTACATCGGACAATCGCTGTTGAATCTCAGAACATCCATAACAGGGAACCATAAGATAAAAAGTTATTCCGGAGAACATTTCACAACGCCCAAATGGGCAGTTTAGAAAGAATTCAGCAATTAAAACTTAGGTAATTGAAAGTTGAGGTTTAAATTACATGGCCAGGGTGGGGGCGGGAAAGATGGGGTTGAAACAAAACAAACACGGGGAAAATAAATTTTAAATATACCTTTATACTTGAAATATTATTTTGCATATTTAAATGTAAACCAAAATCGTGTGAAAACGATTAATTTACATAAAATACATTATTGACTAACCACTTAACCATCACACCGTATCTTTAAAGAAGTAGACAGAGAGGATGAAAAACTATATATATTCTATCAATATACTCGTATGTATTATATTATATTTCACTATACTCTATAATATAGTGATATACTTTCCTAGCTCGCGAAATAGCGTATCATCCAAATAAGTAAAGGTTTTCTACAACTCAATTTTTATTTTATTGTTTTCGTTGTGCAACGTTTTCATCTGTCTTACACAATTTATAAGATATTCGTAATCGAGCAACACTGACAAAAGCATGGCACGACAAAATCAATCAAATTTTAAATATTGCCAAAGACAGTTAAAATACTGTTTGTATGTAGATTTGTGTTAACCCTCTTAGTGCTGCTGCCTTCATTTGCAGTAATCAATGGTCTCGAACTGCAGCTTACTATGTTTGCAGCTCGCCCAGATATATCCATATTCATCATATATTACGAATAGTTTAGTGATATGGAACTAAATTAAAAAGGCATATAAGATTGTGGCAGTGTGATTGTAGCGCTGTCTTTGGTCTGGTGCAGAATCAAGTGACAATAAAATGGTGGTTGATTTGCTACCTATCACATGTCACGAAAATTAATATAGTATAATAATAGCTTAAAACAATTTGTTTACATAAATGAGTTCAAAGGACTTGCTTTATATGAAAAAATAATAATAATAAATATTTATATCAATAAGAAACAAAATAATAATAATAAATAAAGCTGTGACCTGGAAAGTCTACCGCAGTTCGAAAAAGTTTTTTTTTATGGACTGCTAATGTAGCTAGTCGCATTATAGAGGTTAATTACCTAGAAAAGTAATCGACGTTCGTATGAACACTGGTTTTTATCTTAGATTTTTTTAACTATAAAATTTTTTAATATCTAGGTATGTTAATAAAATTCTTTAATGTACTGGGAGTAAATTTATTCCGGTAAAATAATTAATAAATCAATTGCCGCGTCACGACTGCTGGACTCAAAGCCGAAGATCAAAAGGCTATCCCAACTGGTCCATGATCCTTTTCATAGGCGATCGTCCTTCAATTCGCTGTTGTCCTATTATAGAGCCGAGCAACATCTTTGTTAATACGGAGGCTTATTATAAAATCAATTTCCAGGGGCTATTGTGTACCGGACGGCGGTAGTTTGTCCACTCGACTCATTTAATGTACGTTTCGCCGTGTCGGCATAGTGAGGTTCGATAAAACTCATCCAGTTGCCTTAAAATAGTTATTTATATGGGAGTCTCTTCAAGGGGTTGGTGAGATTTTAGAAAGTTTCAAATAACGTTTTTGGAAAACGGTTTTGGTTTGGAATATTGTCATATTTTACGTAGAGGAGCGCCGTGATAGATATGTAGAGTCATTTGGATGGAGCGCGTAACCAATAATTTTATTCGTTTTTTTTCAAAAATAATATTTTCTATGTTTCATTTTATTTATGGGAATAACATGTTTTGCCTTGCTGAGGCAGTATCAAATATTTTTTTTGCTTTTTAAGCATTTAATAATGCCATAGAAAAGCGAAACATGTCACCTTCAAAAAATAAAATAAAACTTCATTAACTGCTAATTTGGAATACTGTTATAATATCACATTTATTTAAATTTTATGAAATTGTCGAGACAGCTGTTTCACCAACCAATGTTGGCATCATCAAGGGTTAAAATCATTTTTTTTAACAAGCTTAGTTTTCTTTGCGTTGTTTGTAACACCTGATGATGCCAACATTGATTGGCGAATCCGTTGTCGCGACAATTTAATAAAATTTTAATTATTGAATTGTGATACTACAACAGAGTATCATAGTGTTTCCGCCAAAACAATGAATTATCTAATAAAACTTACGATTTTTAAAAATATTAAATAGTTCGTATTATTGAAATTGGATTTTTTAGATATCTTCTTCTTCTTCCGGTACCGTGTGGTCCCCTAACGTTGGCAACAAATGTAGCGAAGGCATCTCTGTCCTGCGGACAAGATTCTGATATCTACTCGTTACTGTCCAACTACTTTCTACCTACTCCCCGACGTCCCTCTATTTTACCCATTAATATCAGCCAAAGGAGGAGGTATTTTTCCCCTCCTAGCACATGACCCAAAAATGATGTAATTTTTGGAAATAATAGATTTTAAGAATAATAGAGAAAAAAATGTTGAGAACCCCTTTGTTTCATAGAGGCATCAATCATAAAGCGGGGCCGCGCTCTGCGCCCCATACTAATGGTTGGATCAATCTAAGTCCTCAGTATGGAGAGCGGCTTGTAGCCAAATGCCCGATACAATCACGTCACGGCTAATTCCTAATTTATATATTAACAGCAGCAATATAATAGGTCCATCCAGCAGCATATAGGCCACTGATTTTGAAGTCAATTTAGTTAGATCAGACGAATATATTGTGGATTCGATTATAATAATACATTTTGAATATAAATGATACTATAATATCAACTAATGATGATGATGATTTGTATAGCGCCATTTTTGTGAGAGATTCATTTCAGGGGCGCTCTTCGTCCGGAAAGCTTCATTTAAAAATAAAACTTTTAACCCTTTGGGCTCCAAGTTTTTTTCATAAAAGTGCATAGTAAGCCTTTTCTTCTTCTTTTTGTCCTGTCACACCTCCGTGGTGCATAGGGCCTCAAGGAACCTTCTCCACCCGACTCTATCGCATGCCTGATGCCTAACATCATCCCAAGTGAGGCCTGCCGCCTTAACCTCGTCCTGCAGGGTTCTTCTCCAGGTGGCTCTAGGTCTGCCTCGTTTTCGCTCTCCCCCCATAGGGGACCAGTCCAGTGCACCCTGAGCGATGCAGGCTGGGTTTCGTCTCAGAGTTTGACCGATCCACTGCCACTTGCGTCTAGTGACCTGTTCTCTAATTGGCTTTTCGCCTGCCATAGTGCAGAGAGCGGCATTTGACACTGTTTGGGGCCAATAGATTTTGAATATTGAGTATAGAACATAGTAAGTAAGTTTTCATAAATATTTCTAGAGTATTCATTTGATTCTTACATAATATATATATCGATATAGAATAGCAAATCCCTATTTGAAGTTCATAAAAAATATCTGAGAAAAAAAGGCCATACGTAGCGGACATAGGAGTTGATGGGAAAAATCCAATGGCCACAACGTGGGGACATAGGAGCTGTAAGGGTTAAGAGAGCTTCTGAACACTCCTTCGTGGTCTTGATTGCGGATATTGTAGGGAAGCCTGTTCCAACTAACTAACTAACCATCACGCTCGTCTCCCCGAAGGGGAAGACATACTTCTCTTGCTTCGTCAACATCCATATATTTTGTCATGCGTGCACGTCAATTTTTCCGACTCGTCACTTGGGCAACATGTAAGAGTGCTTATACAAATTTCGACGACCTTCGTGGCAGAGTGGTAAGAGCTCTGATTCCCATTCCGAAGGTTCTGCGTTCGATTCCCGGCGATGGCAGTGTGATTGTCACACTGTCTTTGGTCTGGCGTAGTATTCTCGTGACAATAAAATGGCGATAGATTGGCTACCTGTCACATGTCACGAGAATCAATATATCATCTTAAACAAATTGTATACTGTAATTGGGTTCAAGCGACCTGTTGTATACGTAAAAAAAAAAAAAAATGCGTGTTTTCTGGAAGCTTTATTATATTTTATGGTAATGACATGTTTCGCCCTACTAAGGCATTATCAAACATTTGATAATGCCTTAGAAGGGCGAAACATGTCATTCCCATAAAATATAATAAATCTCCTAGAAAACTGACTTTTCATTCGTATTAATTATTTAATAAGGATTTTACATCATTGTTCAAGAAACAATAAATATATCAGAATGGTTTGGCAGTCCATCCTCTCTGCCTACCCCTCCGGGAAATGACTTAATTGTAAGTTCAGTTGGTTAATATAAAATCGTATTCATCAAACTGATATAATAGTTAAGCAAATGAAACGCAAAAAAAAGGAATTGGGCCGTTAAAAGCAAGAAGTCTGTTTGAATTTAATACTTTTTTAACTCATTCAAGTCGTTAGATTAGGGTTAAGAGTGGACGCTTTACCTGCCTACAAAATATGAATAAGTTTCCCCGTCTTGTGAAACTGGGCACGATCAAATCCTTGATTGAGATTTCCCTTTCATGTTTTAGTGCCCATTTTTTTCGTGCCGTTACACCCGAGTCCTCTCGTCTTAATTTCTTTTGAGCGATAACTTTAGGGACCCTCCGGCGAATTTGGGAGAACAGACCAAAGAATAAAGAATATGAAACAAATGCCAAGAAATAATTCAATTAATATGAATGAAAATGAATAGAATCATGTTTACCATCCCTGATCTTTTATGTATAGAATCATGTTTACCACCCCTGATTTTTGTATAGAATCATGTTTACCACCCCTGATCTGTATGTATATAAAGGACTAAGTTTACAATAGTGTCACCAGTCTGTCGATGCCAGCGAGCCTGGCGAAACCGGTCGCTGTCTAAATAAAGACAAAAGTGGAAGTAGTTAAAAAACATCGTTTTATTTAATTATTATTGAAAATGAATGTTTTCTATAAGTTTTATTATATTGTATGGAAAAAACAAAACTGCAAACAGGGAAGAATAGTAATGATAAATTTAAAAAGGATCCCTGAGATGATTTGGACATATGGAACGAATGGATGAGAGTAGAATGGTTAAAAAGTTGTACACAAGCAGCGTGAGTGGAAAAAGAAGCCGAGGACGACCGAGGAAAACATGCCATGACCAAATTAATCGATTACTAAAAGGCGGTCAAATTCGAAGTCGGAATAATCGACGTGCGTGCATGGTACGATGTATGAATGTAGAGGAATCCCGAGAGGTATGCCAGGACAGAGCATTGTGGCGATCCATCATCTTTGCCTACCCCTCCAGGGAAATGGGGTGATGGTTAGTTAGTTGTTGTTAGGTGTTAGTTAGTTGTCTTGCAAAGGGATTATAAAAATGCCTCAAAAATGCCTCAGGGCAAAACATGTGACTCTTATAAAATATTTTTAAAAACTTCTAAAGAATCACTGCATTGGTTTAATAAAAAAAGATTGGTTTAGAAAGTTTAGATCAACGATGTGAATGATTTGCGAAGTCAAAGAAGACCGACGAAAACATGGCATGCTAAATTAATCAAATTTTAAATTTTGCCATGTTAGAAATCGAAAGAATCGACGTGCGTATATGACTCGCTTTATGAATGCGGAGAAAACTAGAGGGGTGGATCAGGGTAGAGTGGTGTTGTGGTCCATTTTCTCTGCCTACCCTTACGAGAAACGGCGTGATGGTTTGTTGTTGTCAAAAAAACACACGGTTTTAGGGTAAAATAATAAAAATAAAAATAAATGACAATACAATACATAATCGTATATACTTTTAAACGTACACAAATTCGTTTAAATTCGTGGACCGAAAATCTTTCAAGAGTGAAATACATTTTAACAAGGTCTATACAGGATTGGTTGGTATATATAGTATAATACGTGGTTACAATGTATTTTACGTAGCTCCCCTGGTTATCTTCCTTCACAGCCCTCCCCTAAAGTCAACCTTTCGCCCTCAAGTAGTGAACCCATTACAAAAAATTATCCCATCCCCAGAAATTCGCCACCTGACCCCTTACGCAGTTTCTCTCTCGTACGCTCCAAGAAAACCGCGCAAAACATTTTGGAATATTAGAGAAAAATTTTACCTTTCCACATAATGGAATCGGTATGTAAGAATACTCGCTACTTGAAATGTACTTTACAAACTAAATAACAGCTAAAAACTCTCCAAATATTGCCAATCTAATATTATACTTATTTGATTCAAATAAACATTATGGAATTCTAGTGCCAACCTTTATATATGGTATGTTAGTAAGGCTTGAGCTGGTAGAAGGATGTAATGAGAAATTCCGTAGAAATGAGATCATTGAGAAGAATGTGTGCGAAAACAATGTATGATAGAATACCGAATGATGAAATAAGCAAGAAATGTAATGGAGATGATTGCATCCTTAGTAAAATTAAAAAATACTGTTAAAATTTAAAACACTTATAATATAATTTTTTTTTATTCACTGAGAGTGTCGCGACAGCTGTTTCGCCAACCGATGTTCGCATCATCAGGTGTTACAATAAACTCAGTTTATTGTAACATCTGATGATGCCAACATCGTTTGGGGAAACGACTGTCGCGTCACTCTCAGTAAATATATAAAAAATGTGATATTATAACAGTGTTTTAAATTTTAACAGTAATAATGTTGAAGTATCATAATAAAACAATGGGCTATTTAAAATTAAACAAGGCTCACTTGGATGGTTTAGATGTATGGAACAAATACATGAGATAATAATGATTAAAAAATTGTATACAAGCAGTGCGAATGGATTTTGTAAAACCCATACTGTATCTGGGACTTCAGACTGAAAACAAATGAAACCATACACTAGAAGTATCGATTAACCAGAAAACGTTGGGTGTCTACACCCAAGAGGACTGAAGGAGACTGTGAAAATCTGGAGAATGGGGAGGATTGGCCAGGAAGAGGAGCCAATTGAGACTATAAAGACTATAATGAGTAGGCCAAATCTCACATCAGAATGCAACGCCGAGAAAAAATATTACATTTTGAGTGTTAATCACACTTTGAGCGTACTTGTAAATTGCCTTGGAGGCAGCAGTTTGTAGCATCTCCTGAATATTCTCTAAACCATAAACGCTCGTTTCGATTTCTTCATCGGTACTGGCCTTATTGGGAACGACTGAAATTTATAACCACTGAACTCTTAAATTATAGGAACCAATATTTACATAATCTTCAAGCAAATATAACAAAATGATATTATATTCCTTAATAACAAAGTATGAAAATGAAGTATACATCTAATGTAAACATTATGCTATGTAAACAAACGAATAATCAATAAACGATATTATTATATTCCAGGTAAATGGATCTGAGGAGTAGAACAAACATTAGAATGTGTATAAAGCGATCCAACATAAATTATTCCCCAATCGAGAATCGCTTAAATATATACAGATTCGTATTCAGAACCAAAGCTTTCGTATAATTATCTAATCAGAATAACTATGTATTATTTCAGGAACACGCTTACCGTTATCATAAATAATAGTGGGGCATAACGATGGGGAAGCTTCTGTTAATAATAACTGGTTTGAATCAATACGTTATTTTGAAATTAAATAACACTTTTCTGAAGACTTATTTTATAGCATTTTTTGACACAGTAACGTTCACTTGTAATGTTCAAATTCTGTTCAAACTATTGAAAAATCGTAAACTTTATATCACAACACATTATTTCGGGTTCGTTCGCTCACATTAAACATGTCTCGGGACACAGAAGACCTTTATCAGTGTAAAATAATGACTAAATATTAAAGTTACGAGTATACGAGTAGTACGAGTATACACCGAATTTTCGACAGATTTTGACAGATGTTAAAATGAATTTTTGGAACGTTTTACGCATTTGTTTTAACAACATTTTGAATAATTCTAAAGTTCTTATCGGAAAGGAAACAAATTGTAACGGATTCATAGAAATAATTTATTGAATTAATTGTATAAAAATAATGATCCCGGCTTTTGTGTTAAAATCAGACGAATCCGAATCAAAGGTGCCTACCTATATAATATTAACAGATTCTTGGAAAAACGACCTCAATTAAGTAACTAATTGGTAAATGTTTTAATTTTGAAACACTTTTATAGTTATCCCAATTTATTTATTAAAACAATATTGATGATATTTTCGAAACAGCTATTTCCCTAACATATGTTGGCATCATAAGGTATTATAAACATCGGTTGTTTGTAACACCTGATGATGCCAACATAGGTTGGCGAAACAGCTGTCGCAATGTCATATATATATTTTTTAAATTGGGGTACGTATGATAACATTGTTTCAAAATTAAAACTATAATAAATTCGGGCGGTGGTCTAGG
The DNA here is from genome assembly GCA_022606425.2 of Lepidostoma basale. Lineage (NCBI taxonomy): Eukaryota > Metazoa > Arthropoda > Insecta > Trichoptera > Lepidostomatidae > Lepidostoma > Lepidostoma basale. Next base: position 278,660 of record JAHDVF020000724.1, on the reverse strand, counting down.
GGACAACAATTGACTCCTTATACAGGGGACTTGGGTTCAAGCCTGGACACGACCAGATTAATTCTTCATAATAATGAGCTATTTTCTACATCTTAACTAACTAACTAACTAACCATCACGACGTCTTCCCGGAGGGGTGGGCAGAAACAATGGAACGCCACACTGTTCTGTCCTGACATACTTCACTCGATTCCTCTACATTCATACATCTTGTCATGCACGCACGTCGATTTCTCCAACTCCTCACGTGACCAACATTCAATATTTAATTCATTTGGTCGTGCCACATTAAGGAAAAATAAAAGTATCAATGTGTTTCTCAATTGCTATTAAAATACCATGGAATAGAGTGAGATTCAAATATTTTTAAAATTTTTCTCGAACGAATTTAACACATGTTCTTGCACGTTCCGACAAAAAATCGAAGGATGTGTTTCATTATCGTTGGTTGATGCATTGGACACTCGTAAACTTTAACAATTTGCATTAGATAACGAACAAGCAGGCGACGCCCGCGGCATGGCATGAGTATTCCCGGACCCTTTAATTAAATGCGGAAAACATAAAAAAGGAACCATCCCACACATTCCCTCACCGAGTCACAAAAGCTCCGACTTTATGCGGAGCTTTTATGAATCAACTGAACTTTAAGCTTCGGACCCTCGTAATTCGACTACGGGCTAATTCGACCGGAAACGTTGTTACAAATTACGCCGAGTACTTTTTTTGCCTAGACCAGAACTTTTTAGGAAAGAGAGCTTCGCGAGATCAAAAGCCCTGGCATCAAAAAGCTAAACTGGGAATCACTTGTTGTGTAACGGCCGTAAGAATATGGACTAAGGAAGTTTTTCTACGAGTATTTTCGACCCGTCTATTAAACGGTCGTATATCTGTCATTCGTATCCTAAAAGTACTTCCGGAAGCATCTTAATAGATTCAATTATTTAACTGCTATTATTTAATCAATTATTTAACTGCACTCAAAGTCATTACTGCAAATAGAAATATATCCACAGAAGCAAAGATGGCTGTACACAATGGAGTTCTAGTGCCAACCCTCATGTATGGAAGTGAAGCTTGGAGCTGGCAAAAGAAGGATGAAAGCAGGATAAACGCCGTAGAAATGAGACCACTAGGAAGAATGTTCGGGAAAACGTTGCATGATAGAATACCGAACGATGAAATAAGAAAGAAATGTAAGGCAGATGACTGCACCATGAATAAAATTAAAAAAGGATCCCTGAGATGGTTTGGACATATGGAACGAATGGATGAGAGTAGAATGGTTAAATAGTTGTACACAAACAGCGTGAGTGGGAAAAGAAGCCGAGGACGACCGAGGAAAACATGGCATGACCAAATTAATCAATTACTAAAAGGCGGCCACATTCGAAGTCGGAACAATCGACGTGCGTGCATGGTACGATGTATGAATGAAGAGGAATCCCGAGAGGTATGCCAGGACAGAGCATTGTGGCGATTCATCCTCTCTGCCTACTCCTCCCGGGAAATGGCGTGATGGTTAGTTAGTTAGTTAGTTAACTGCTAGCCGGTTCTGCTACATGCGAGAGCAATATTAAGAGTTGAAAATGAGGGACGTCGGGGAGTTGTAGAAGGGAGTTGTTCTGGCTGCGCAGATATAAGAGTGTGGACAGGAACGAACAGAGTTGAGAACCTGTTCCAAGTGGCGCGGGACAGAGATGCTTTCGCTGCAGTGATCACATTGGGGGTAGAAGAAGAAATTTGTTTCTTATTCCATTCCTTAGCATTGTATATTATATAATTCAACCTAAGTAAAGACAGCGTGACATATGGCTGAAACTATCTAATAATATCGTTTTATTTGATCCATTAAATATGGTGGAATTCTAAAAACATTCTGAATACATTTTACCTGACACCTTTTCATAAATATTTAAAGAGCCATTATGAAATAAAATCGTACCTAACTAATGGATGCTTGTAAATAAACGATCCATTTATCAAACTGGAAACAAATGCTCTCGATCGATACTCGTCTGTAATTATCTGTATTTAAAAAAAATGTTGTCTTATTACGTAATTGCTCCCCATTATCTTTTCTTCCTCCTTTCATACCTAGGTCCTTTGACGCCCTTCGGGACTGGCTGTTGAGCAATGACGGACCGATTTCGAAGATTTAAAGGGCCGAGCAATTTGGGCCCGAGCCCTCCAGGTAGGCAGTGGTATTAGCCGATTCGGGGCTCAATTCAAATTGATCACTTATGTTGTAAAAAGTACAGCCGGGTTAATTGTTTCAAAGTAAGGTTGGTTGTCCAGGAACTTGGCGGTGAGTGCTCTTTGAAAAGGAACGTTCCTGGACTCGGACTGGAAAAAATACAATGCAAAGGAGTAAATAGTTAGTCCCATAGCCGAAGGGTAGATTAGAATGGTAGAACACGAAAACCTAACCTGTAAATTTTTAATTATTCAAGGAAGGATACTCGGAAACGACAACTAAATATTTTTTTGTGATCTATCATATATAATTATCTTTTTCTTCTTTTTCTTCTTCCTTATTGTAGACCTATGTGGTCTATTTCTCCAGAGTGTTGCCCTTCCTGTGAGGTAGATTCCCAGCTGTCCTTCCATCTTTTAGGAGGTCTTCCACGAGGACGAGTCCCATGAGGCGGATTATGCAATGCAATATAGGGGAGTCTGGTGGTGTCCATTCTTTGAACATGACCGTACCAGTCCCTTTTTCGCTGTCTGCTCCATCTTATAATATCCTCAACCTCAATATAATATATAATTATAACATTAACAATTTTCATATTGTATAATTATAACATAAATATATATTATAATTATAACTCAATATATAATTATAACATAAACAATTTTCATAAATCAACAAAGGTATAATTCAATGTGAAAGATTGCAATACTGACAACCTTCGTAGCCGAGTGGTAAATTGTACGACTGCCGCACCGAAGTTCCCGGGATCGATTCCCTGCAATGGCAGTGGGATTGTTACACTATTTTTAATCTGTTGTACTGTATCTTTATATCATAGCGCAAAGCTATCATATTGATTCTCATGAAATGTGATAGGTAGCTAATATATCGGCATTTTATTGTCACGTGAATTCTACGCGACCAAAAAAAATGAGTGGGAATCATTGTCATCGCCGGGAATCGAACCCAGGATCTTCAGTCTGGCATTCTTAGCTGTTATCACTCTGCCACGCATCTAAATAAGACTCTTAGACCTTCAACATTTAGAGAACTAAATAAAATTTGTTTTTTATATTTAGTTTCACGATTGATGTTCAATACCTTCGAAACATGACGAGAAAAATATATTCAACAGTAGAAATTTTTTAGTTTTAATTTGAAAAAAATTCATTGTAATAAATTACATAGGTGATCATTTGAGAGTAGGCGTCTTAGTCCCTTGAAGTTCGAAACAGCTTCTCAACGCTTTTAAAGCCGGTCCTGTCCCTTTTGTTGTGAACTAGGAGATTTGTCTCCTGCCAAGACCTCGTTGACCCTCTATTTTGCCCCCAACGGTCAGTTACAGCAATTAATATATTTCTAATAATAATTAAATAAAACGATGTTTTTTAACTACTTCCACTTTTGTCTTTATTTAGACAGCGACCGGTTTCGCCAGACTCGCTGGCATCGACAGACTGGTCGACAGACAATGCCAGCGAGTCTGGCGAAACCGGTCGCTGTCTAAATAAAGACAAAAGTGGAAGTAGTTAAAAAACATCGTTTTATTTAATTATTATTTAAAATGAACTTCCATCAAGAGATTTCAGTAAAATCATTTGAATATATTTCTTCCCTAAGCACAGTATGGAATTTATTTATTTATTTATTTATTGATCATTTACCAAGTACATGGTTTTAATACCTCCCAACTAGGGTAACCCGTTCTAGGGAGGCATTCCTAGTACTCTATATAATTTCAAAATATAATATAATTTACAAATTTAGGGAACAATTAAGGGGAGCAACACCTATCCTAAAGTGTATAACATAAAATTAATTGACTTATATATTTTATAACACTATTTAAACACTATATTGTCCTATATAACATTAAATATTTAAACCATTTACTTACTTTTTAAAATTATACTACATTCAAGCCGCCCTTTTTTGATGTCTCCGTAGTTGCATGTTTTTTGTAATTGTGCATTGTCATTTTTTGTGGGTCGTTTATAGTTTTGTTTATTATGTTATAGAGTTTGGGTCCTAGATAGCAGAAATGTCTTTGCGCATTTCTACTAAAATACTACGTAATATCTACGTAAATGTCAAAAATTAGCTAATATAACCTGAGAATAATATATGTTAAATTAAAGTTTTAATTAGACAAAGAATGACAGGCAATCAAAACACACAGTGCCATTGCTACAAAGTTATAAAAGATTTAAACTTCATATTATAATATGATTTATCGTATACTTTACGCAGAACATAAACCATGTGAGTTCACCGTTTATTAACCGTCGCGTTGCCATGTGGTCAATTGAGTTTCCACTGCCAATTTAAAGTTGATTTTCTTAAAACCTATGGACCCTAATATTATAAAAAAAATTGTAATCCTCCATTGAAGTGTTCTCAATATTTCGTAATAAAAAAAAGCAAAAAATTACTTCCTTCATCCCAAAAAAAAAATTTTTTTAAGACTGCCCTCACCTTCATTCGTGTTAAGGTAGAATTTGTTTTGCTAATATTTACAACTTTATCAAAAGTGACAAATACTTACTCGCTGTTTTGAACATATTATAAATTATATCTTTGGCTTTTTCAATATGTACGTAATAATACCGACTGTAGACGGAAACGCAGGACGCAACTTAATAATATCAGAACTGTGAAAATATTAACACTTTACCAAAAGGGACAAATATTAATACGTACTCGTTGTCTTGAACGTACTATACATTTTGCCTAGGTGCCTTTATCATACGTTAAATCTCGTAAAGTCTAGCCGCGCCGGCCGCCGCGCGGCGCTTGTCTTTACTTGCGTGTCCAGTCACTCGTATGCTATGACGCATTACATATCAGAAATCGCATGGTTCCAGAAAAAAATTAATAATGATATGTTTTTCAAATAATCCATGTACGAGTATGTTATAGATATCGATCTATTCCTAATGAAATTCCCTACATGATGACATAAACTAAATTTTGATTTATCGAGTCATATGCTTGATATTTAGATAAAGTTAGCGGTAAACTGAATTGACCACATGGGAGCGAGCGTTTTGTTTTGAACACGGTACGTTAAGGGTTAAACACAAGACAGGAACCAAATCATGAATCCATCAACAGGATCCAACGACTGAACACTTGTATTAGCATCCGTCGGGATGTGAATGCGGGACCATGTGTTCGTCCCTACAAGTATCTCATTTGCTCGTAAATCACATGTTTAACGATAAAAAAAATTAAGCAGACAAACATTATATTATAATGTAATTAACAAATATTCTAACTATTCTAAATAATTATAAATATTTTATAAACTAAACACAAATATTCTACAAACAGGACCAGTCTGTCGATGCCTGTCATCTTGATGAAACCACTCGCTGTCGAAAAAAAAACAAAGTTGGATATAGTTATGAAAAAACAACGTTTTATTTAATTATAATTTGTTACATGGTGTTAAAAAGAAATATGCCTTAGAATAAATGCCAAATAATGTTACAAACAACTCAATTTAAATTCCATTAAAATGTTCCCGCTACCCCCTCCCCCCCCTCAAACAAGAGTAGATAAAATTTAACTCCACCTTAAGACATAACTCCACCTTTTTTTACTATTTTGTTTCATTTTATTGTGAAAATTTGTGCATCGAAAATGTCACAACCGGACAGTGTTGTGAAAATACAATGTTTTACAAATTCAAAATATAACGGTTATTTTGTGCCATCTTATATATTAAATTACAACGATGGCATGGGTTTGTGATAGCGATCAATAACCGAGTTTGTTATATTAACTAATATAACCAAGATACAATGGGAGCAAGTTTTAATTATGAAGATCAACCCTAGAGCGTGTAGCGGCTGCACTTGACATAAACTTGCCCCAGTATTGTGAATATCAAATATCGACATGCGAAATTATTCCGCCCACCCCTAGGCGCGATATAAATTCATGGCTAGGAGTTGGGGACGCCGCCATTAATCTTTATCCTATGACGGCGAGCCAATATGAGAGGACGTGGGTTAAAATTGCAGTTAATTTGGACCAATATGTCGGCGGGGATCTTGTGCGGGGTTCCTACTTGCACGTGTCTCTGTTTAATATTGGAAAACATGCGCGGCGAGACACCGCATAGCGTATTGTTTAACATTCTGCGCCATATTAGCATGAACCGGAAAGTTATTGGGGCAGTTGTCAAATTTTGAGTATTTTCTAGCAAGCTTTACATTGCTATACATTGGATTTTTCAAGAAATTATGTAATCCGGATTGCCGCACGGAAGCACTTCAAATCTCTTCTCCTATTTTAAAAGAGATTCTTCTGTACGCAAAATTGGAAGTTGAATTATTTAAATGTACCTGGAGTTAATAAAAAAATACTCTCAAGAGGAGAAATAAAAATAATTATACGATAACGTATACATATTTTGGCACAACAACTATATTTTATTTCATATATCCTATCGTAACTAACTACTTACAAACCATCACGCCGTACCCCCGAGTAGATGAGTTCGTATATTTGGGTAGTATGTTTACAAAATATGGAGAGGGATATTGAAAGAAGGGTTTGGGCAGGCAACAAAGTGAATGGTGCACTTAAGTTGTCATCGCAAACAAAAGCCTATCCAAAAAAGCTAAAATGACAGTGCACAATGGTGTTCTTCTGCCGACCCTTATGTATGGAAGCGAAGCATGAAACTTTCAAAAGAAGGATAAAATTAATAAATGCAGTAAAAATGAGATCTCTTAAACGAATGTGTGGATATGAATGAAGAAAGAATGGTAAAAAAATATATGTTAACGTTAAGGAATGGAACGATGTAAATGGACGATGAAAACGTGGCAGATCAAATAAATCAAATATTGAATGTCGGCCACGTGAGGAGTCGGAGAAATCGACGCGCGTGAATGACACGATGTACTAATGTTGAGGAAGCGAGAGAAATATGTCAGGAAAGAAAAGTGTAGCAGTCCATTCTTTCTGGTTAGTTAGTTCGTTATAATACTTTGTTCATAGATAGTGTATTTTTTAACCCTGACGAGGCTCCGAAACCGGTTGGTTGTTTAAAAATAAAGTGGTGTAAAATAAATTAAAAGTGTATTAATACTATATTTAGTGATTTAATTTATAAAAAGTTCGTCATTACATAATTCCACAGTGTTAACAACTTAAGTTTAAAAAAAGCTTTGCAGTTTTAATGCAATGGAGAGATACAATAGTTTGCATTAATAAAAAGCGTGAAGTATTGCATTTGTGTTACGTCTTCAGTTTTCATATACTCGTATATTCATGAATGTGTATGGTAATTCCAGAAATTTAAAAGAACCCAATGCTTTCGAGATGCAGCTTCAATCGTCGGATGAAAAAAGTTCATATGTTTATTCAAATGATCCGGAGAAATCGCGCGTGGGAAGAATCACATATTTTAAACTAAACATACAAATTTCGCCAATCGGACTCTCGGCACCAAATAAGACGTCTTTGTTGGAAACGGAGAATTGAACGTTCGTGTCATTTTCGCTGACAAGTCAGGAATTCCGCGCATTCTGGCATCGCCGCTCGGACAGAAACACAATAACGTCGGCAACACAAATGTTCCTCCATTTGTCTCGAATCACTCAGCGATTCTGGATGCAAATATATGCGCATCATTGGTCGTTTTCGGGCAGATCCGGAACAGGCCGCGACTTATCGCTCCATCTGTCAACGGGTCCAACAAACGAAAACACGGTCCGCCTGTAGTACTTCGTTGTGTATAATAACTTCGTTCCGGAATGTGTCGACTGTGAAATGAGTCCTACGGCCGACGTGCGTCCAGTGCGGGCTACCGGAGACTATTTCGCTTCGGTTGCGACCAAACAGATTGAAAATTTGCCGCAACGTACGAGAGATAACGCTACTTTAATTGAGTACATACCGAGGCAGAATATAAACCGACGACGCTTAACCCTTCTTTGCATGGCACAGCAAATTTTGCTACGAACCCAAACATCTATCTACCAATATTTGTATAGACTTTTTAATTTCATACGTGTTCTTATTGCACTCTACACTCCACATTCCCATCTACATATTACGGTACACGAACCATCGCTAGTGGCGCTTGTTTTCAAATAAGTCAATTTTACTTTTATATTTGGTTGACGGTTGACCCGTTTCGCGTTTTTTTATATAGATATGGTATATTTTATGTCGGGATATATGTTTTATAATATATAATTTTTACCATATTTTAGTTTGCAAATGGTTGATATGTAATTTTTTTTTTTTTAAATTAAAACAATGTATTTTCCACTTTTGAATTTATTTTTCTCGACATGTTTTGAAGGCTTACAAGTTCATCAAAGGGAGAACGATATAAACTAACCAAAATTATTACAAACTGAGTGCAAGAACCTAAATGTATCTAAATAGCTAAAAATCACACAATTACAAGGATTAGGGTTAACACACATTGAGTTAAGAGAGATTTATTATCCTAAATCTATTGATTGAGTGGAGGAATAGTTTATATTTAAGACAAAACAGATGGCCCTAGACACACAAGTAGAAAACTACTATTACACAATGCCATTTTTAACCAAAGATTTATCTCACGATTTTCATGACTGAATGGAAGAAATGTCAAAGTTATAAAAAATATATAAGGGAAAAAAGAGTGTTTTAATTCATAAAAATTCGTCATTATGGAATTCCAGTGTTAACGCCTAAAATTTATCTAAAATATAAAAAAAATTTAGTTAATATTAAAAAAATAACTCATGCAACGAAGGGTTAATAGAAATGTGAAAGAAGGCGAGGAAATTAGAACAAGAAAGTAATTTGTAGGGGCAATAATAAAAACACGACACTTAATTGCAGGATGTATGCGTCCGAAGACAGGTATAATCTATCTCGAGCGGAGCAGAATTTTAAATTAATTTCCTTAGAATCCATCAAGCCGCGTCGCGTAGGAGCGCGGACAACACAGATTCATAATGGCGGCTCGTCAATTTGTAAGACCGAAGCTCTAATGACGATAATATTTTCGGGGCTTTTCGCCTCTTAATCCCGGGAGGTCGCGGACCATTTAGCCGTTATGAAAGTTGGCAGAAGAGGACGCCATGTCTATTTCGGTTACGCTATTAAATCGCAAGCCGGCCGAGGCGGAGCGTTACCTGTTAATTGCGCGGTATAAGCGCGGCCGGAGATAAATGCGAATGTCACCATTAAGATAAAGAGGGGAGGAAGTGGTGGAAGTGGTGGAAGTGGTGGAAGATGGCATCGGGAGTGATTATCGGGAGAGCCGTACCGAGGAGATGCGCCTCGGCTGTAGTGCAATAGAAGGCCTTTTGTAATAACTGCATTATTAAAAGATTTCTAACTAACCACTTTCTAACTAATCTCAAATGCTGATATTAGGAAGGAATGTAGAGCGAAAGAAGGTATTATGAAAGGATCGCTGCGTTGGTTCGGACATATGGAGCGCATGGGTGAAGAAAGAATGGTTAATAAAGTATACGTTAACGATGTAAATTTCTACTGCATTTATTCTATTTTCATCCTTCTTTCTACAAAGATTTTGACACTCAGTTAATTTCTGCAAACAACCAAATGTTTTAAATACACTCTCAACAACACTCGCAATAAACATAACCATGCAATACCAAAGACTGAAATTTCTTACTTGCGGGAAAATATTAATGCCATCTGGGATTTTTCGTTTTTTTTTCTTTTTGCATATGTTGCACATAATCAACCCTCACACACACTAAACTCAAACTCTTACACATAATATATCAAAAAGCACAAAACTATCATTGAGAAGGAATAACATACTTCAACGTCTCACTCTGAGTACCAACAGATCTAAGTCCAAGATATGGTGTGGTAAAATCATGGAATTTAACAAAACATGTAAAAAAAATAGTATACCTTAATAACCCAGTTTTAAAGTTACAGATCGAAAATACGCCGCTTACTTGAAGACAAAAAAAAAAATATGAGATTTTCATAAAAAAAATAGAGCGCCCCTATTTCTTAAGTACGTAAATGTTCCAAAAAATAATATCGCATTTTTATCGATAATTTTTTGTCTTATATTCGCATATTTCGTTTGATCAAATGTCGAAAATACACATTGTAGGTATATAGAGTGCTATAAATGTCTCCGTAGTTGGGAGGTATTAAAACCATGTACTCGGTAAATGATAAATAAATAAATAAACAAATATAATAAAACAAAATTAATAAATACATGTGGAGATATTTTTATGGGCTTTAAGTTAGCAAGGAAGAAACTCTCACAATTGTTTTATGCATCCAGAAACAGCTAAGCAAACAACCGTAGTTTTTACAATAATCCGTACACCTCTGTCAATATGTACCTTTTGTTATCGATCCACTCATCTCCTGGCGTGTTTTGTGCAAACGATTCCGCAAACACTTCCTATATAGGACCCAAGCCTAGCGGACAACATCGGGCACCGTCCTCTATAATGCCTCATAATGTTTTTTCAAACATTCTGAGCCAACATGACACTTCTGCGGACCAAAAAAATGGTCCATCAAGATGAAATGCTAAGATTCTCGGCTACCTGAGATCCGGGACAAAAAAACGTAAGGACGCGGTTATCTGGCAAATCTCATCTTAGCTCTGAACGTCGCGTCGGGACCGGGTATCAGGAATCTAGATTTAAGAAGAGGTCCTGGAAATATTTTGACCGTAATCTGAGGTAGCGGCCATCATTATTTACTGCCAAATTTACGCGGAATTGTAATGATTTTACACACACGCATACTTACGATGTTTTACTCCATTTTCTACACATGTTTTGTATTACATTAAACTCTGTAGGCGCGATAAAGGAACGGGTTGATCGTCCATAAAAAAATATATATTACGTCACGTATATATACCATAATATAAACTGCTTATTATCTTTTTACGTGGATTTTTTGAAACAATCTTGAAATAACCCGGCCCACAAAACATATGAGTAAAATTTGTATCTATACTTGGATTGATGAAACTTTTGCAAGAGATTTGAAACAGTAGAACTAAAACTCAATGAACACAATTAAACAGAAGTTCTATTAAAAACTGGTTGAATTTGGTACGAAGTACAATACTATTGATTAAGTAATGAAAGTGATATTATTCAAGTTATGAAAGTGACATCACTCCAAACATGCAAAAACAAATTCCTACATTACCTGATATCGAATTAATATATCGCACGCTTAATAATAAACTGACCGATTATGGTTTAGGTCATAATTGAGTTAACATTAGACAGAGGCTTGTGTTAACGCTATGCATCTATTTTTCACAATGTTAACACTATCCATTCGTACGTTCGATAATCGTTTACAATGTTAACACTATCCATTCGTACGTGTTTTTCGACTGTTTTTGTTAAAACACTGACTTATGTCAGATTGAGCAAAACTTGCTTTTTTGAGTTAAGCCAGTGTTCTATTAAACGACTACGATTTTTAAGCTTACGTAGTGTTGATTTTAATATTTATGCTTCGAAAATTTCTATACATTTTTTTTGTATTGTTTACAACAGGTTGTTTGAACCTAATTTTAATCTTTATAAAATTTTATTTTAGCTATTTATATTGATTCCCGTGACATTTGATAATTTTTTTTATTGTCAGGTGAATTCTACACTGGACCAAAGACATTGTTACAATCACACTGGCGTCGCCGGGAATCGAACCCGGGACCTTCATTATGGGAGTCGGAGCACTTACCACTTTACCACGAAGATCGTCAATTTTTAATAATGTAATCTTAACTAATCATCACGCCGTTTCCCCAAAGGGGTAGGCAGAAAGAATGAACTGCCACACTTTTCTTTCCAAACATACTTATCTCGATTCCTCAACATTCATGCAACGTGTCAATATTTGATTTATTTTATCACGTTTTCCTCAGTCTTTCTCAATTTCTAGTGCCATTAACATCGTAAACATATACTTTTTTTTACCATTCTTTCTTCATTCACTCTTTACATGTGTCCAAATCATCTTAATGATCCTTTCATTACTTTGTCTACAGTATTGCCCCCGCATAAACTAAGATCCACCAAATCACCTCACAACAATATTCCAATCAGACGTAAGAGGAATAGCCACATGAGCTGAACCTCTGTAAGCTAGAAGATCCAAGTCCAAGTGTTTTGTGTTTGACGTATTTTTACACGATTATCCGTAGAACGAAATCAAGGTGTAATTAAAAACATTAATAGTAACATTCATACATAGAAAATTTGATACCTTTTAAAGACATAAATTAGAATTCTTACATCATAAATAAAAATCTACATAACATTAGCTTATTTATTTTTTAATTGCAAATATTATTACACAGCGCTTAAGTATAATAATGCCATGAAATAAATCAGATATTTTTTTCTGAATGTCACCTTGTAATGTATCTTTTTTTTTTATGTTCAACAAACATAAAGGTAAAAAAAAACAACATTTATAACGTGTTTAATTATCTATAAATACAGTGCTAAAAGTGTTTAATTGGAATTTTAAATAATTGGCATTTTGTTGCTATGGTAGTTATACATGCGATCCGGTTTTAAAAAATGTAATTAATACGTGAATAGTTGTTACTCTACACAGGTTATTAATTTTCAAATTTTTGTGCTGGTATTATATAAGACAAAAATACCACAACAGATTTATGTAAATTATTTTGATTACCAACACTTAGGTGGTTATAGGTGGTCACAATATATTAATCACAGCACATACGGTATATTTAAAATATTACATTTTATGTAGGTATATTATATATTTATAACACAAGATGGCAGTGCATAATGGTGTTCTTGTGCCGACCCTTATGTATTGAAGCAAAACATAGAACTGGCAAAAGAAGGATGAAAGTAGAATAAATGCAGTAGAAATGAGATCTCTAAGACGAATGATAGTGTCAAATGCAAGTATAAGAAGTGAATGTGGTGCAAATGAAAGTGTTATGAACAAAATAATTAAAGGGTCATTAAGATGGTTTGGACACATGGAAAGAATGAGTGAAGACAGAATGGTTAAGAAGGTATATGTAAACGGCGTGAACGAAGCTAGAAATAGAGGAAGGCCGAGGAAAACGTGGCACGATCAAATCAATCAAACATTAAATGTCATAACACGGAAGACATAACACGGCAATATAAAAATAAGAATTTATTATTGTTTATCTAATGCCTCGCGATTTTCTATGCGATCGACATTTCGAATGTCGTTGCAGTTAACATCCTCAATAATTTCAATTAACCCAAAAAATGAAACATAGGATACCGCAACACACGGATCTCAAGATCTTAATGTTGTTCTTTAAACTCTACAAAAAATAATTGCAATGATGACGTCAGCTAATTAATATTTTATCCGTTTATGTGACAAAGATTAAATAGTTTTTTTAATGATCTCAATATTTCATTGTGAGTTATGACGTCATTTAATATATCATGTATAATATATAAACTTATTAATATCATTAAATATAACGTGTATATCAAGGCACTCGGAATCTTGTAAGTAAGACATTATTATTCCAAAACACACGAGTCTGAAATGTATAAAGATTTCTCTCGCTGATACGGCAAAGCTTTCGTGTCTCGAAACTTATTAAAAGGTCGTCAAAAAAACGTTTTGTATGAAAAAAAAATACTGATGATAGATAATAAAGGCAAGGACAATGCTGAGATGGAAAAGATGTCTAAAATAGATAGCTGGGCTCAGCATCTTGAATAAAAATGGTGTTTAGTGTAAGATGATACTGGTGAAACAATTCAAAGCTCTCGTGAAGCTTATCCAAACGGAATAAGAGACTAACACACAGTATAAGAATCTATCAGAAGATTCATCCATGAATATCTATTATAACGATATATTTTGCGAAGCGCATAAGCATTGATGGATAAGCATTGATATTATTTATTGAAGTAAGCATTGATATTATATATTTTGATTCAAATGAATAAGATTAATTTTAGATAAACTTAAGGCGTTGAATTCCATACTGACGAATTTTTATGAATTAAAACACTGTTTTTGCCACTTTGATTTCATTTTTCTCGACATGTTTTGAAGGCTTACACCTTCATCATTGGGAGAACGATATAAACTGACATCGTTTATATCGTTTTCCCGATGATGAAGGTGTAAGCCTTCGAAACATGTCGAGAAAAATAAAATCAAAAGTGGAAAAAACAGTGTTTTAATTCATAAAAATTCATTTTAGCGTTTCTTGAACAATGATGTTACACTTATTATAATATTAAATGTTTAAAATTGATGAAAACCCCAGTTTTCTTTATCTAACATATGTACTTGATATATGATTGAATAATTGATAACTCTATTGACAATAAGCTATCATAACAACTGCTTTTCTCATAAAATATAATAAACCTTCTATAAAATTAATGTTAATATTTTATTTCAGGGAGAATAAGTTTAATAACTAATCGGTTAAATAACAACCGGTTTCGCAAAACAACCTAAGTATTTGTTAGTTTATTAGTAATCACAACGCTATGAAAAAATTAAGGCGATTCAGTGTACGAAACTGAATATGTTTTATTTTTATGTACTTATTTAGCAAAAAATATCTAGGTACCCGGGAGCTTTTAAGTCTTAAGTAAATTTTCTTTCGAAACAAGTCATGTATATATCGCACCCCTAGATGAAAACCTCGTTAACTCAAAAAGTACTTTTTTAAAATTCTCCATTTTGTTAGGTTTTTACCAAATAATGTAAAAATGAGTCATTTGAATAAACTTGAAAATATGATACCTTCATGGATGTAATATTATATTTTTGATATTTATCTCTCATAGGCCAACAACAGTTTTTCGTCATTTCTAAAGTAGCTTTATTTAAGAAGTAGGTTTTTTGAGTTACCGGGGTTTTCATCTAGCATTCATTATATAGTATAGTATATCCACCTAAAAGATAGATTGACGATAATGCCCGAATAGCTGGAACCACATGGATTCGGAAGGGACTAGACAAGGACAAGTGGAAGAAAATGGAAGTGGCCTATATCCAGCAGTGGAGGAAAGAAGGCTCCAGAAGTAGATCCAGCACAAAGTAATTAACGTTAAGACAACTACCTAGATCACACATAAAATATAATGAAGATCTGACAATATGTACCACCATAGCCAAAAAATCATCAAAGACTTTATGGCTCCCAGGTACAGATATTATTTTTATTATATTCGGTATCAAATGGTTAATACCTGCTAATTCCAATATATTCTTGACCATCACAAGGATAATAATTATTCATGAACTTAATTCTGTAAATTAAGCATATTATAGTACGTACAATATAAGTGCATATATCACATTCAAGTTAAGCTTATTTTATATGGGAACGAGAGAATTAAAAAGTAATACATTTTAGCAGATTTAAAAATTGTAAATTCATTTTAATTCCAAATTATAAACCATATTAATTTGGCAATGTAGCTTTATAATGTTCTTGCATAAGTATCATTTCTCTACACGATTTTCTATACAATTAATCAATTGAAAAATAAGCTCTGTAAGTAGGACTAGAATCGATTGAGAAACTTTTTAATGGCTGCCAAAGTCCATCCAGGACTGTAGAGCCAGAAGGAAGAAGAAGACGTAGAACTGAAGAAAATATAATAATAAAAATGTGGTACGTTATTTTCCATAGTAGCAATTAAATTTGCCTGTATTGGACTGAAAAACCAAAAGAGCCTTGGCTGCCACATGGAAGGTCCCGGGTTCGATATCTGGCGATAGCAGTGTGATTGTCATACTGTCTTTGGTCTGGTATAAAATTCACGTGACAATAAAATGTCGATTGATAAGCTACCTATCACATCTCGTGAGAATCAATATAATAGCTAAAAACAATTTGTATACAGTAATTAGATTTAAACGACCTGTTGTATACAAACTTATAATAAATACTTTGTCTTCATTGTGATACCTAGGTTAAGTTCACTAAATGTTAGCTATAAGAATATAGTGTAAGTTTCTATGTGTAAGTGCGGGACATAAAAAGGGGGAAAAGAAAGATTAAATTAAATGCGGCCTGGCATCCACTTGCGATCGATATACGAGTATTGTAGATACATATATAAAATGTAAGTCCCGGATGGATGGGGAACAAGTCTAGGAAATGATCTGGGGAGCATGAGCGAGGCTGGCGAAAAGGCGCCGCTGTGCCCTATAACAACCTCGGGTGTGGTGGGAACCCCTTCTCTGTTGTATACAAAAAATAAATAAATAAGAAACAAATATCGGGTGAGCCGTTTAAAAGATGTTAAAACTTTTATTGGTAAACCAATAGAGCAATATTTAGAAAGCGATTTTAGTATCGACGCCGTTGAACAATGAACCAATAAGAATAAAACAACACGGTTTTATTGACATTGCGTCACACACTCGCACTTTCACAGTCGCGACGCTGTAAACCGCTCACATAAAAAGACGAGATGACATCTCTGACAATAAGACCCGACCGAAGACACTGAGCAGTCCTCCGCCGAATCTGCCCGGAATTGGCCGACGAAGCGAGAGATTTCGGCTTCGTTATTTTCACAATCCAATGAATCCTCCTATGAAGGGATGCAGTCACATAATAAGGCGATCGATATTATATCAGACCCGAGAATAACAAAAACAAGAGGAACTGCATACATATTAAAAGTGTAAACAAATATCTAAAAGTCGTCAAAATTGACGAGCGTGCGTGTTCTTCTCCTTCTTCCTCAGCCTATTCTCGTCCACTCCTGGACAAAGGCATCCTCCATTCGCTTCCATGTCATTCTGTCCTGTACAGACTGCATCCAAGTTATTCCGACGTGTCTGTTCAGATCATCCTTCCACCGTAGTTGCGGTCGCCCTGCACTTCTCTTTGCCGTCCACGGTCTCCAAGTCAGCAGTCTTATTGTCCACTTTTTATCTGAGCTTCTGGTTACGTGACCTGCCCATAGGCATTTTAGAGTCGCCACCCGGTGGATGATTTCAGTGACCTTTGTTTTTTTTCTCACCGTATCGTTTCAGACTCTGTCTCTTAGGCGTGTTACGATGTATGAATGTATAAAAAACTCGAGATGTGTGTCAGGACAGAGCAGTATAGCGGTCCATCCTTTCTGCCTACCCTTCAAGAGAAACGGCATGATGGTTAGTTAGTAAGCATACTCGATATAAAATAATTAATTATGAAGAAAACACACATTTTTATTTCATTCATGAATCTAATCTAATCTCTAGCGAAATGTAATAAATCGCCTAGAAAACATACGTTTTCCTCAATACGGGAATTTAACGAATACGTGCTAAGAAATATGAAGAAGGTTTTGTTTTGCAACATTCGATTTTTCATTTATATTTTCCAACCAATGCCAAAATATTCAAGTCCAAGTACAATGTTTAAAATGGTAAAAAGTGAACATATAATTAAAATATCTTAAAATTTCTGTTTTCAACCAGATGTTATCCTAGTTTGACATTGCAATCATATAATTTTCTGGCGTAAACACGAAATTATATCACATGTCGATACCCCAATGAGGTAAAACGAGTGGTCATAGCTATAATAAATTTTCAGGCAAACGCGAATATCAAATTTTATTAATTACGTATGACAATTCAAGATAACTGATAGTTAAGTCCAGGATAACTGATAGACAAGAATATTCAATGAAGTGTTTATACAATTAAAAAGTGTAGAATAACATTATTTTTATAGTCATAATGTTCTTCTCATTTACTTTGTATTGTGAATTGATATATGAAAATCATCCAAAAACTTCGCCTTGTCGCAACACTTTAATTGGCGTTTTAGAACAGATGTGTTCTGAATAGTAACATATTTCCTCGGCATAAAATTTTTAAGACATTTAAAACATACATAAGACTAGCAGCCCGTCAGACATTGTCCTACCCGGACGTTTGCTTGGCTGCAATTAGCTGCATGCCATACATGGAATATTGTAACACAGCGAACATAATTTTAAATCAACACCACGCTACAACGCACGTGATTTGCCCATGCTAAAATCAAATACCACAGAATTTGACATCGGCGCCATCTATGATAAACAAACATGACTATGAATCATTCTCAGAAGGTCAATTATTCGTGAATTTCCCAGAAGGTTATAGCATGGTATCTAATTGTGAATCTAAACCATCCCGGAACCCACTCATCCCACTCACACACAAAAAATTCATCAAAATCAGTCCAGCCGTATAGGAGTTCATAGCATAGGAGTTCAACTTTGATTCATTTTTCAATTTTTCATTTTGCAACATCTCTTCAGTATTCTTTAGTCACCGATCAGACCACATTCGAGGATTATTTTGCTTAGCAAAAAGAGGGCCTCTAATGGCCCGACAGGTATTATTTTTTTGTTTTTCTGACTTAATGTCATCTCATAGCGGGCAGCTGTCGCCATATTCAGGAATTCAAAGAGAGAAGGATCCAAGGACTCTCCCTGACTCTGATATTTATCTCATCGAGACATCATATCATTGTTTATCTCAAACGCTGATGGGTTTATAATCTGTTCCAAATTCCAAAACCTTAAAAATCTATCAAAAACACAAAAAAATCACATCCGATGAAAATTTTAATTACAAAATGTTGACAAATCTGATCTTTTCAGAAAACAGTATATCACAAAATATTTGAAAAATATTTTAAAATAAGAAAAAATTTATGGTATTATTATTTTACTAAACATTTATTAAAAACAAGGAATTAATGTTTTAATGGTTTTATTCAAATAAAGTTACAAAATAAATATTCGTGGTTTATAATAATTTATTATTAATCATTAAATAGACGTTTAAATACTAACAGATAGATAGTTAAAAATATATTCTTAACAACATTGTTTTTTTTTTATATTAGGTACATAAAAACATTCAAATACCTTGGACTTGGATCTTTTGGCATACAGAGGTTCAGTTTTTTTGTGTGAACTCATTCTAAAAAATATATTTGACAGGTTAGGTGATGAGTGATTTAATATACAAAAATTAGTATACAAATAACTCAATTCATTATAAACGTTTTATAAATTGTTAAAATAAATATAAATTGAATTGTCTCAAATTGATTAAAGCTATGGAATAAAAACAGTTAAATAATTTAATTAAAATAAGCTTTTGAAGTTTATGGGCCGTGGGTTAATCATAGTAAACCGCGATTCTACCCGATATAAACTTAAGCTGTCAAACGGAGCTTTCGAATTTCTGTAGCTTAGCAATTTGCAGTTTGGGGTTAAACTTAGCTTAATTAATTTAACAACTAGGTTAAGTATCTCCCTGTATTACTATCATTAAATTCGTTCGCATACAATCACGTATCCCGGAAAGGGTTAAATTAGAGGACACAGCGTTATGTTTGAAATTACATTTTGGTATTTTAATGAGAGCTTTCGCTGTATTTTTGGCTCCCTAGAAAATCAGTGGGGAAATTGAACAAATTTTATTCAACGCACTATATGTAGACCGGTCAAGTGGTTAGTCTTTTCATAGAAATTCCAGCATAATTTTATTGAACATACACAAAATATATTTTAAGAAATTAAATAACCATTTATTTTACTTATTTTATTATAACGTCATGATTTTACAATACTCCTAGATTTCGTTTCCCTTTCACATTATTTATTCATCCATTCGATATGCATGGCCAAACCATCCCAGTGATCTAGACCAAAAATATTTTTTTTAGATATCACAATCACCACGAATCCTTCATAGTTATTTTTAAACACTCATGCATTTTTAAATAGTGATATATGACCTACAATCGATATACTGATGTGTACAGTCATATTAAAAAATCAGAAAATCATATTTAACTAACTAACTAACTAACCATCACGCCGTCTCAAAGAATAGACTGCCACACTTTTCTTTCCTGATATATTTCTCTCGCTTCCTCAACATTCATACATCATGCACGCGCGTCGATTTCTCTGACTTCTCACGTAGCCGGCATTCAATATTTGATTAATTTGATCTTACCACGTTTTCCTCGGTCTTCCTCTATTTCTAGTTCAATTTACATCCTTAATATATACATGTTTTACCATTCTTTCTTATTTCATTCGCTCCATGTGTCCAAACCATCTTAATTCGCTTCTTATATTTTCATTCGACACTCTATCATACACCGAGTATGTACACATTCGTCTATGAAATCTCATTTCTACTGCATTCATTCTACTTTTATCCTTCTTTTGCCAGTTCCATGCTTCGCTTCCACACATAAGGGTCGGTATAAGAACGCCATTGAGAGAATCATATTTAAAAAAATTAAACCGAAAACTATTTGAACCTTTTGTTAATTTGTTTATAAAGCTATCGTTGGAATAAATGGCGTTGATTCGCTTTGTATAAAATACACAAATTCCTTATAAATAGCTAAATTATATAAAACGAACATTTCATGATATCTTTATTATTATATATGCACAATCCAATCACACTAAACTATACGAAATGCTAAGAGATAAGGCAAAACAGCAGAGTTTATAAAACTGCCGACGGACTGATTTTGTCGACGGGATTTTGCTAGCACACAATATCACACGGCCTATACAAATATATTTTTTCATTATAATTTACGCTGAATGAGCAAAACCGTATGCAATCTTTTATAGCAGTTTATAAGTGGTACAGTGCAGCGATGGTTTACTGTAATTTATAACTTTCAATCGGCACGTTAAATCTTGTGTCAACAAATGTTAAATATGGACCGTAGCATAGAGGAAACTGGTGCTTTTTGTGTGAAATCTCTTGAAACGGTTTTTATTCGATTTTATCAAGCGAAACGGCAAAGCAAAAAAGAAATTCATGCAATCAAAACATGTTGATATTGCTCTATATGTATAATAATAAATATTTGTACAGGTTATTTAATGATGCATTTGATTTAGTATCGAAAAAAATATTTCTATGATAAACGAAAGCCTTTTTTTAATATTTATTCTGCGCGTCAAAAAAAAATTGTCAGACATGGTGGTCATAAGAAAAAAATGTGGAATGGGAAATGTTGTATTACATAAAGCGTGCGCTTAACCCAACCAATGACAGGTCATAAGTCCTGTAAACACCTCGATCAACCATACTCTGTTTCCAATTTGCATCTTCGTCTCTATTGAGATACAATTAATTCTCAAATTAGAAATAATTGCCAAAAACTTCCTTCTACGAGAAGTACATTTTTATTATCAATTTACGGAAGAGTTGCATGGTTTTCATACTACATGTACAGATTTATGTGATATTAAATGTCTCCTGTTAATTTTAAATACTTATTAATAACTGATCAGAAAAGAAACAGAGTATAAAATAGTATAAGTGAATTTTTTTCAGCTATTTCACCCACAAGAACAGCTGTTTTAAGTCTGACAAACAAAACCGATGGAGATTTTATTTTAAATATGTGTAAATACAACAAGATAAAGAAAGTATTTATTGTTTTTCGAACAACGATGTGAAACTCCATATTAAATCTGTTTTATAGAAGTTTTATTATTATACAATAAATGCCTTCTTAGAACGGGTATTCCAGTTGGGAGGTATTAAAACCATGTACTTCATAAATGATCTATAAATAAATAAATATAATATGTTTTATGGAAATAATACGATTCGCCTTTCTAAGTCGAATGCCTTAGATAGGGGAAATAATATGTGTAATTAATACGAATGAAAACTTTGTGTATTCTAGAAGTTTTATTATATTTTATGTGAATGAGATATTTTACCTGTCATGGCATCATCAAATATCAAGATATGCCAGTACCGTAACACATAATAAAACTTCTGGAAAACAGACGTTTTCATTTGTTTTAACTAGGTATTGAAAGATTTTTAATTCTTTATTATGGCGTCAATATTTTTAGTCAAAGCTCCATTTGATATTTTTCAACGATTCGTGAACAGCAGATACCAATTCATATTTTAATTAATGTTTTGAGAGTAAACAGAGTAGAGTTGTTTTCCAAATTTCAGCGTGATTCATATGACAAAGTAGGTTTATGGTGAACAAACAGAGCTCTATACGCAGTCCTGGATGGCAGCGGTTAAACGGGACATTGTTCACACATACGAGTAGACGGTACACATTAGGTATTTGAGCCTTGTTTGCCTACAGGCTTGATATTATTTCCGATAAAGTGTTTAAAATGTCACAAACAATGGAGGTTTTAAACTAACGCTGTGTAAACAGGTGGAAAATTTCACTGTTTTTTTTATTAGTCTGTTGACATATTGAATACTGTTTGAAAATGCCACCATAAAGCTGAACTGTATCACTGTAGAATGACACCATTTACGAAAATTTTAAATATTTTTAACACTGCGTAATCTACTAAATTTATTAAATATTTTTACAAGATAAAAATAAATAATTATATTTACACCTAAGTATGGAGGAGGTTACCTCCGAAACATAGTGTGGATAATATTTTTATTTTGTTAAAATATTTAATAAATTAAATGTATTAACGAGTTTTGAAATTTCTCTTACTAAATAAATAATGAAATTCCACAGTGTCAACGCCTTAACCTTCAACAATGTAAAAATAAAAATTATTTACAATATTAAAAGTTACTTAGTTATTCATAAACCAATACATTTATTATTATTATTTTACAATAACTGTAAATAAAATTGAAAAATCGAAGGACTCTGTAGAGTCACAAAAAATCTAAATCCATTATTTTAAAACACAACACAGGCCTTGGATATATCGAAAATCTATTTCACGGATGGAACCCGACATTACACGAAAATAATATTTTATTAGTACGAAAATTAAAACATGTACTTTTTTTAGAAACAAATGGTTTCTGTGACACCGGAGATTCGTCAGGGCAACAAAAGTCAGTATGTTTTTTTTACCCTGGTGAAGATTTGGTGGGAGCGAAACCGGTTGGTTTTAAACAAAACAAATAAAGTTTGAGAATGCCCTAGCATTCTATAAAATATAATTTATATAAATTAAATCCAAGTAGAACCACTAAACAAGCGTATTTACTATTATAAATTTACAAATAAAGTGGTGGAAAATAAATTATGAAATTATGTTTTGAATCGTAATGCGTTTGTGACTCGCTGTATGGATGTGGATGAAGCTAGAGACGTGTGTCAGGATTGAGTAGTGTGGCGGTCTATTCTATCTGCCTATTCCTTTGGAGAAAGGGCGTGATGGCTTGTTGTTGTTATTATTTTAATAATGATATTTTTATATTTACACCAGTCACTAGAGATATCGCTGTGGAAACTGGTGTATATATTATATTATAACTAACTAACTAACCGTCACGCCGTCTCCCCGAAAGGGTAGGCAGAAAGAATGGACTGTCACACTTTTACTGATGCGGCACTCAATTCTCTTTTCGCCCCTATATAATATTATATACAATATATATTTACATAGATAGTGGAAAAATGCGGTTTACTTTTGACTACCGGAAAAAGCGGTACTGGCAAATTAATTGTTGCACAAATTATAAATGGTTGTTTTGGTTAGGTTCAGTTTTTATATTGCGAGATCCAAGACGGATGCTTGATCGTGTTTTGCGAATCAAATCAACGGAAAAAGAAAATTCCAATTTTAAATACCGGAACATATTTTATTGCGCGCAAATTGCTGCTAATATTATATAAATAATTGTGATATTTATTATATATTGTTATGTTTTATTATTACACTACGCTAATTTAAAAAAATATGAGTTGACATTTTTTTCTGTAGGCACTTCATTTAGCTGTTTCTCGCTGACAGGAACAGAGATGCCTACTTTCAAGTGATAGTCAACGTCGGGAAACCTGACATGACACCGGAAAAAGAAGAAGATATTTCATGTATTAATTACATTTTCATTTAGAATAATGCTTAATTGTGTACTTTGTTATTGTGTTGGTGTGATTAAACGAGTTAAATTTGAAACTAATGACTTCATTCGATTGGTTAAGGTAGGTACTACAGAAATTCAAATAAAGTTGAGCCTACTCCGTCAGATAGGCAGGAAACTAATGGAAGTCCAATTATTCATCCAACTGCTTCATACATTGAATTACAAATTTATTTGATATTTTTATATTATGCTTTAATTTACGGCAAATTACATCGACAAAAAAATCTAGAAAATTATAGTTCAACACAATGTGCAATATGCATGAACATTTGAATCACCCTATTATATTAACATATTCACAGTAGAAAATCAAAATCGTATTTATTTAAAACATTTTTTAATACACAAAATATTTTGATAGATCATTGATCGATACGGTGTAAAAATAAATATTGTCAACATTGTTTTTGGATGTTTAAAATGATATCCGGCGCAAGTGACTGATTGTATATCAGATGTACGCTGTTAAAGGGTAAGATATTACGAAGAAAAACTTGTGAAATATATTTTTTTAAATTACCTTTTGCAAACACGTAGCTCTGCACTGAGCAACCCTCAGCGGAGAAGAGACCTCTTGTTCAGCTCCAGCAGCCAGAATGATAGCGGCTAGGGCCACTAGACCCTTGAGAAGACCCATGTCGGTCCTTCAATCCCTCCTTAATCCCAAAAGATCGATACAAAAAAAACTCTAAATCTCTCAACTCCACGGAGAAATCTCTCACTTCACTTCGTATCGTATCGTAACAAAACAAATAAAATAAACAAAACAGCACAGATAAACAAAACTGAATCGAAATATTTGGGTTATGTATTTTCGTAAAAATATAATAAAAAAACAGATCCCTCGGGATGCGATGAATAAAACATAAAATCGTGAACTAGCCGGGACCACTTTCCAAAACACGAATTTCTTTCTCTAATTTATTAATTGAATTGGAAGTTTTTCGGAAGAGCGCTCGCGGGACGTGCTCGGGAAGGCCGGAACATCGCGAAAGCCGCGGGTATCCACTGCGATTTGCGGGTATCGGAATATGTACGGCGGCGAAAGCTTTCGGTATGAACCTCCCCTCACGACGGCTTTTGTTCGACTGACGTACGGCGGCGAGCGCGGCTAACTTCAGCCCGTATTCCGTCTCGCGGCTCGCGCCCTCTCGCTCTACTACAGTGCGCCCACAAACCCGCCATTTAGAAGCGCGGTTACGGTAGCGACGGGTCCACTTTTTATTGTCTTATACTATTTTAATGCAGGAACCATAATGTTATACCGAGGCAATAAAATGTACGGAGGTATTGGAAGAGTCCGCTCGCCGTTGGGTTTGTTGATTGGAAATCATTTCTATATCATACCAATCATTGCAGGCTTCGATCCCACTGACAGCGCAGTGATGATTTATGGACGTCAAAATATTGCATATAAATCATATCCATAAAGAATACTAAAACCATTTTTTTTTTTAATCTTTGTCTTGTATTTATGTACAAATCAGTGAGAGGAATTATTTTAATTTAAAGCCCTGAAGTTTTGATTAGTCACAACAGCGATAGTTGACTACATTTTTTATTACATATAAATTTTAATTCATGGCTTTAAGCTTAATTCGTACCTGAATGCGTTTATAACTAAAATATGCAAGGCATTAATTATAATTATATTTATATACAATATATTTATTTCACATGTACAATTGTACATATAATATAATATAATATAATTTTAATATAATTGTAAATTTGTATTTAAACCACTTTATTCTTAACAACACCCAACCGGTTTCGCTCCCGCCGGAGCTTCGTCAAGGTTACAAAAGACAAGTGACTTTTGTTACCTTGACGAAACTCCGGCGGGAGCGAAACCGGTTGGTTGTTGTAAAGAATAAATAGGTTTGAATACAAATTTGCAAGTATATTAATATTATATTCAATATAGTCACACCACAAATTAAGTGCTTCATACGAAAGCACATTAATATTTATTTTATGGCGTAAAACTAAAAAAAAATTTTAGTAAGGAAATATAACAATGTCTTTATATTATCTACAATAAACAGTCCTTGGCTAAGTGAATAAAGTTTGATAAATTAGATTCCCCTAAATTTCGGACGAAAACAAATTTTGGGAATCAAAGGTATTTTGCAGAATTGATTTGTTTTAGTTTTATGTTCTGGGTAGTAAAAACGAACCTACTAAAACGTAAGCTTATTTAACCTTATGTACAACCCAACCTATCTAATTATCTTGGGTTGTGTGAGATGTTTACGCATTTGCCTTCCAACTACAACTATCTACACGTACACTAAACCTAGAAACGAATTGCTAAAACTTCAATAGTTTTTCGTTTGATACAAAAATAAATTAATATAGGTACAATACATACAATTTAATGTATAATCCACAATATTTTAAAGCTCTATTTACTGAATTCAAATCTTATATGTGCTAATAAGTATGTTATAAATTACCAAATATTTCTCGCAAAGTGGAAATGAGACGTGCGTGTCTCCTGTTTCAAGGCTACGTAATACATATAATTTAATGTATAATCCACAATATTTTAAAGCTCTATTTACTGAATTCAAATCTTATATGTGCTAATAAGTATGTTATAAATTACTAAATATTTCTCGCAAAGTGGAAATGAGACGTGCGTGTCTCCTGTTTCAAGGCTACGTAATCGATTATCAGTGATTTTATTTAAAAATTAAATAAAACACTTTTATATATTTATTTTAAATCTTTCCCATTACGTAATATCATATATTTACTGTTTTTTTAACGATGGCGTAAAACTCCATATCAAATAATTAATACGAATAAAAACTTTCGATTTTTAAAAAACAATCAACATTTCGTCTATAATCGCCATCACTTTGTGTTGTGGATTCACATTTAAAAAACTTTTTGAAAACATTGTATTATACAACACTCACATCTCGCAAACATGTTTTGGGACACAGACGCCCTTCCTAAATTTAGAAATAATAAAAATGTAGAACTCTATATTACATAATTAATTTGAATGAAACCGTCTTTTTTATAGAAGTTTTATTATATCTTATGAACATGACATGTTTCGCTTTGCTAAGATATTATCAAATGTATTTAATAATGCCTCAGCAAATATCAATGGAAATCTAAACAAATGACATTTGATAATACCTTAGCGAGGCAAAACATTTAATTACCGTAAAATATAATAAAACTTTTAAAAATCAAACGTTTTCATTCGTATTAATTGAAAATAACATTTTGACACTAACCTAATTCACAAGAAATATATATCATAGGTACTTAGAAATAAATAAAAACCTAACCTAAAGAATCTAAGAGTTAAAAACATTGACTTTAAATTACTATTATGATAATACTAATTACTACAACTCGTATACAGAAAATAGAGAGGGAGGGAGATTAATGAATACATATTGCTATATGTGAATATTTATGAAAATACAAAAGACATACATGGTTGCTTCTGTACGACTACCATTGATTGATGGCATGTTTTATATTATATCATACATACATTATATAGATGGGTAGGTGTGCACCACCTGCATTGTCTTAGCGGTCACTTACTCACGTTACGTTTAAAAAAAGCATTTGCGGCTTCGCGCGTCGCGTCCCGCTCACTCATCCGTCCGTCTCTCTCCCTCGCCGAGTGGTGGGGGCACTTGATGCTTTCTGATTGGCGGGATCGAAAGCCAAGGGATGACACACCAGGTCCCCTCGCTAACCGTCACACGCACAACTCTTTATGTGCGCTCCTGTTAACCGGAGAATGCTCAAAGGACGAAGGAGACGCCCCCCGGAGTCCTTGAGGAGTACATAAAATGCAAGGGTGGCTCCATGTGTGGTTCTATACCCTGAGTAAACACTGCACTCGAGGGAAAAATAGAGTATTGTGCTAAGTAGGTACCATGATTTTGAATTCAAATAGGTTCTAGAATGTGTGTGACAAAAATTTAAAAATTATATTAAAAACTTAAACTTTTAATAAATGAACTTATGGATAAAAAATCTTCTTCTTCTTTCGGTGCCGTGTCAGGTACCCCCAAGGTTGGCGATCACTGCAGCAATGGCAACTCTGTACTGCGCCAATTGGAACAGGCTCTGAACTCTTGTAATTCCTGTCAACTCTTTAATGTTCCGCAGCCAGAACACCTGCCTTCTACCAACTCCCCGACGTCCCTTAACGTTACCCATTAATATCAGTCGAAGGAGATGGTATTTTTCTGGAGTGGTGGTATTTTCTTATTGGTGGAGATATAAAATAATAAAACAAATGGTATTTAACCACAGTATGGTACAACCGTTTTATTAAGTGTGCGCGGGAGATGCCTATTGATGGTGATGATGTCCGCAACCAATCACAGAAGGACGAAGTGCTGCATCGGTTAAAGTGTGGTAGTGCATTCTATCTGCCTACCCCTTCGGAAAGACGGATTTATGGTAAGTTCGTTAGTTAACGTTTAAAATGTCTAACCACAAAGGGAGTGCTTCATATGATTTTTATAAAAGAAATATTTATAGAAACATGTAAACAAACAAACACACCATCACGCTGTTTCTCCGAACGGGTAGGCAGAGAGAATGGACCTCCACACTACTCTACTCTATGAGATTCCTCCACATTCACACGCACGTCGATTCTTCCGACTTCTAACACCCGATTTTTCAAATAGTAGGTCCAGATATTCTGTTTTTTTTTCTCCTGATTTTTAAGACATAACCTTCTATAATCCTTCTCCTTCTTTCTGTGTAATTATATAAACTCACTGCTCTATTTTAAAATATATTTATATTATAACTACGTAATATAATAAAATAATTATAAAACAATAAAATCTAAAAAAACTAACTAACCATCTAAGAATCTATTAAATAATAATAATTCATGGCATGCGTGTAACACTTGGGAGGTGAAATATTTAAAAAAATAAATTAAAATAAAGGAAAATGTATGTTCTCTTGAAGTCTTATTATATAGTCGGGACAGCTATTACGGCAACCGATGCTGGCATCATCAGATGTTACAAACAACGTTTAAAGAAATCCAAAATATATTTTTCTTTCGCAAAGGCTTCGCGGAGGGTTTTCAAAACGTTTGCAATTTCTTAAAACGTTACTTGTAACACCTGATGATGGCGAAACAACTGTTGCGACACTCAAAAAGTGAATAATAAAAATTGTGATATAATAACAGTCATAAATTTTAACAGTTAATAAACTAACTAACTAACTAACCATCACGCCGTCTTCCCGAAGGGGTAGGCAGAAGGAATGGACTGCCACACTTTTCTTCCCTGACATATTTCTCTCGCTTCCTCAACATTCATACATCGTGTCATGCACGCGCGTCGATTTCTCTGACTCCTCACATGGCCGACATTCAATATGTGATTTATTTGATCATGCCACGTTTTCCTCGGTCTTCCTCTATTTCTGGTTCCATTTACATCTATTCATCCATATACATTACACATATAATTTTTTTATGTTAACAAAATTAATACTTTTACATATCTACCATATTGCAAGCTAAAATATTACCATTCTTTCTTCATTCATTCTTTCCATATGTCCAAACCATCCTAATGATCCTTTCATTATTTTGTTCATGACACCATCATTCTCACCGCATTCACTTCTTATATTTTCATTCGACACTCTATCATACACAGAGTATGCACACATTCGTCTAAGAGATCTCATTTCTACTGCATTTATTCTACTTTCATCCTTCTTTTGCCAGTTTCATGCTTCGCTTCCATACATAAGGGTCACAGTTAATAATGTTGAAGTATTATAGTGTTTCGGCCAAAACAATGGACTATATGACATCGTATTACACATTTAATAAGTGTTCGGATATTCTTTACTAACTTAATATTTTCTCATATTGAATGAAACGTGAGGAACATTTATAGTCGTTAATGTCATTATTAGGGTTCGGCCGGGTGTAAGCCGGGTCTCAACACAGCATCATTCAACAATTTACCTCACGGTGCGCCAAGAGCGGAGGGAATTCCAGTCACGAACCTCCTTCCCTGATAAAAAGCTTATCATAAATAAATGAAATCGCATTAAACGCCGCCATCCTGATAGCCCTTCTTTTGTTTTAGCCGTATCATTCTGTACATAATGCGAGACGACACCTACGGGACGCATTTATCGAGAAAGCAAGGGCCTGAGTAGCCCGGACTTGAATAAATTGGACTCAAGTGCCCGCCCATTATTTCTGTCTGTCATTTTAAGAAAATTGTGTTTCGGCAAACGAAGTAGACAATGTCACCTATAAACAAGGTGCCATTTTGATTACCCCCGAGGACGGCAGTGTAAAATGTATTTTGTTTAAGGCGCGAAGTTTTTTTTATTAAAATAAATGCCCTCTCTCGTCTGGCAAGAAAAATATACGCGCGACCTTAGAAAACGCAAGAGTTCATTTTACTTTTAAAATACTTTCGATTAAGCTTTCATGTTGTATATCTTGACGACCTTCGTTCCCGAATTGCAATTGCTATGACTGTCACATCGAATGTCCCAAGTTCTATTTCTGGCGATGGCATTATGATTGTCACACTGATGTAGAATCAAGTGATAACAAATAGATTAGCTATCAACCGCATGTCATGAGAATCAATATAATAGCTATACCCTTTACATCGATTTGGCTCGCGAGAATATGTATAAACGTTTTCAATCGGGGATTTATAAACTGAAATGTAATGATTGCACATCTTTTTGTATACGTAAAACAAGGCGTAATTTTAAATTAAGAATAAAAGAGCACTTAATAAAATTTCTGATTTTGCTAATCAATCGCCTCATTGAAAAAGATAATTTATTTAATAAAGATAATGGCGTTGAAATTTTGCATGTTAATAATAGAAATATAAATTTAGGCAATCTCGAAATTTTAGAAATTAAAAAAAGTAATTAAAAATAAAGAATAGGTATATTATAAATAATCAAATTAATTTAACGTCAAGTCCAATATTTTATTTATTTCCTTTGTTGTGAGTAATTACATGAACCCCAATAAGATAAAGTTCGTATCATTTTAAGTTTTAATTCTACATTTTAAGTTTTTACGTTTAGTTTGTGTTTTTACGTTAATTTAAAGTTTTTTACGTTTTGTTGTATGTTTAGTTTTTACATTTTAAGTTTTGAATTGATTCATAATATTTGTTATAACAAAAGCATAAACGTTCCAAAATAAATCTTTACAACATTGGTCAAAACTGATCATATTTGAAGCAATTATAAATACGTATCTTTGTCGTTCGAAACATGTCTGATATGTAATTCAAAATTTTTTTAAAGTTAGTGATGTATATACAAAGTATATAAAAAAAGGAAAAGACAAATAATAATAATACACTTATATTTCTTCTCCTTCTTACCCTTGTCCCATTTCCTACGGATCGGCTCGTCTTGTACGGCGTCTTCATGACTGTCTGTCTTGGGTGGCGTCTGGTGGGATCCGGTATCTTTAGAGACTCCTTTGTACGAGTCCCATCCACGTCAACTTGGACCGATAACGTCCATTGGATCGCTGGTCCAATTCCATCATCTTCTGTGGTATATGATCTCCTGGGTGTCGCATGATGTGGCCGTACTATCTCAAACGGTTCTCTTCAAGTTTGTCTAAGATTGGCCTCACTCTGAAAGTGCAGCGGGTGTGGATGTTCCTGATGTGGTCGAGCATGGTTCTTTATTTTTATATTTAGAGAGTATCTTGTCTTCCTAATGTCGAACCATCTCTCATGCGTTCCTGGTATTATGTTGCATATTTATAATATTTTACCTGTACTCAATAGATGCCTTAAACATGTATGTTTTTTGTAATATCTGTTGAGTTAATAAACTGATTTGATTGATATCACTTTAAAAAAGTCAAAAATGTTGTTCTTATACCGATCCTTGAATATTGAAGCATGAAACTGGTAACATAAAAATTGTAGGGGTAGAAATGATATAACTTTGTAAACTTTTAGCAATTATTTTTATTTTAATCTCCCAAATGCAGAACGTAAAGCATTTCGAACAAAATAATGAAAAGTTTGAACACGTGGAAATAATAAATGAAAAAGAACGGTGTAAAAATTATACGTGAACTATGTGAAAATAGCACGAAATAGAGATATATCCTTGGTACAATCAAATCAATCAAATTTTAAAAGTCGCCGTATGAGGAGTCGGGAAGGTTGACGTGAGTGCTTGACAAGATGTAAGAATGTTGAGAACTCGAGAAAAGTATGTCTGAAAGAACCATGTGACGGTCTATTATTTGTGTCAACCCATTCGGGAAAACGGCGTAATGGTTATTTAGTTCATAAAATAAATATATTTTTTCGATAATCAAATGATTTTACTGAAATCTCTTGATGGAAGTTCATTTTAAATAATAATTAAATAAAACGATTTTTTTTAACTACTTCCACTTTTGTCTTTATTTCGACAGCGACCAGTTTCGCCAGGCTCGCTGGCATCGACAGACTGGTGACACTGTTATAAACTTACTCCTTTATATACATACAGATCATGGTGGTAAAAATGTTTCTATACAAAAATAACCTTAAAATATTTATGTAAAATTTACTGAATTTAAATATTGGTATTATAGGTATTCAAGAAGATTCATATTCAATACAATGGATTTTGAATTTTATTATAGCTTACATGTTCATATGTAACGTTTGAAAAAATGGTACTTTTGTTTTTATTATTACAGAATTAAAATATAGCCGAGCCTGGCGAAACCAGTCGCTGCCGAAATAAAGACAAAAGTGGAAATATGTAGTTAAAAAACATCGTTTTATTTAATTATTTTATAAATTTCTTCATTTGTTAGTAATAATATGAATGTTTGTTTTCTAGAGGTTTTATTATATTTTATGCAATTGACATATTTCGTCGGTGCATAATAATGCTTTAGCAACGCGAAACAGGTAATTTCCTTCTAGATAACATACGTTTTCATTCGTATTAACACTTTAACATGGAGTTTTACATCATTGTTCAATTAACAATAAACACTTAATCTGTTTTAGAAACACCCTCTTCCCATTTGATCCATGACGTCACAAACGTTGCGCTTGTCACTTTATTAGTGGCCGCTTTGATTGAAGATGAAGACGTCAAATCAAACCTAATTGCATCCAATTCTTCAAGCACTCTAGAAGGAAAGTCCGGAGAAGAAAATAATGAAACAAGTGAGAGATGAGCCATTTCATCCGTCATGTCAAGTAGTACAATTTGTTATTAAAAATTAGTTTCCAGCTACCAAATTAATCTGGTGATGTGTCTTCTTGTTTTTGTTACTATTATTAGTGCATTTCATAACAAGAAAAACCTCTGATATAACTAGATTTTTTATTTTAATATTTCTAGCTTAGGTGTTTTGAATATCGGGTATACAAATCAATCTTTTTTTTTTTAGTAAAGTAACATTGTTAGTATTTTTGGACGGATAATATTAAACACTGCATAATCCACTTAATTTATTTAACTAACTAACTAACTAATACACCGTCTCTCCAAAGGGGTAGGCAGAAAAAATAGACTGCCACACTTTTCTTTCCTGACATACTTCTCCAGATTCCTCAACGTGCGTACATCGTGTCATGTACGCACGTCGATTTCTCCGACTCCTCACGTGGCCGACATTCAATATTTGATTTATTTGATCGTGCCACGTTTTCCTCGGTCTTTATGTACGTTTTTTTTTATTTACATCGTTTATATATACTTTTTTTACCATTCTTTCTTCATCCATATCTGGAAAGTTTCTGTATCCATTCTGTACATATGGTGGACAGGAAACCAAAAAGACATATCCAGACTCCAAAGACAGCAAAATAAAATAATAAAAAATGCTTATAACATTAACTATCCCACCCCAACCATACAAGTTTACAGACAAACAAAACAAATGGACATATCAGACCTGAGCAAATTTGAGACCTTGAAAATTGTACACAGAGTGACCATGGAAGAGACAACAGACAGCAGCTACAAATTAACTAAAAATTCAGACTACACAGACACTGGACCAGGAACTGTGACAGATATTACTTACCGAATACACGAACTAAGACAGGACAATCAAGGATTTTGAACAATGGACTGAAACTTTACAATGAACTACCAAAAAACACAAGGAGTTCCACTACAAAACAATTTAAAATATACCTGAAACATTATATTATTAAAAGTAAGATCTAAAAATGTATTCATATAACCAAATTGGGTTTTAAAAAAAATAAATTAATGTAAACTAACTAACTAACTAACCATCACGCCGTCTCCCCGAAAGGGTAGGCAGAAAGAATGGACTGTCACACTTTATCCGATGCGCCACTCCATCCTTCTCTTTTCGCCCCGCGGGAGACGCGGTGTGATGGGTTGCGAACCTCATCGCCACCAACAGGCATCTCCCGCGCACACTTCGATCTTCCAACATCCACAAAATAAATCTCAAACAAATAATATAAAATACAATGATATAAAATAAAATAACAAAATAAAATTAATTTAACACAAAATGTTATTTTTAGACGGTGCACATATTGTTTATTGTATGATTTAATTAATGTTCCACGTATCCACATTGAAAAATATAAATTAATGTATATTTTTTTTAAAGTACCTATGTCCAAACCATCTTAATGATCCTTTCATTGTTTTGTTCATAACACCATCATTCGCACCGCATTCACTTCTTATATTTTCATTCGACATTCTATCATACACAGAGTATCTATACATATCATTATTTCAATAATTTGGGAGGTATAATAATACAACCATGTGATTATATATGTATATGCTGAATAAAAATATAATCTTTTTATTATTCAGTCGACACGAGCAATTTTATATACTAAATACAAAATCTCCTCATGAGCGAAGTAACGTTTTTGGTCTGGAGAAATACAACTAATGAGAAAATATGCCCAAACAGATATTGAAACTATTTTATTGTTCGTATTCTGGTGCTTAGCATTCAGGGAGTGACGGCCATGGGCAACACACCCGCGGCGCAGTGCGATAAAATTTGTTTTGTTTTTAATTAAATTCAAGCCGAATCTGTTCATTTCGGTCCATCGCTGCTGAGCTTCCAAATGAATTTATCTAATGGGATTACCATATTTACGACGATTTTTATATTTCTCTGCTAAATATGCAATTCAAATTACCCCCTCGTAAAAATAATAAGAATATATTTCTCAAGTTATGATTTTATTGTGCTTTTCAACTGTTTCGATGATGACGTCACCTGTTTTATGTGCAACTTGTCTCTATAAATGTTTGTAAAACAGTAATCATAAAACTGTATCGTAAAGCTTTTCAAAAGCATCTGGACAAAACAGTAGGATACCTATTTCGATATTTATTTATGGTTATTAATGTTTAAACAAAACAAACAAACTTAAGGTGTCGCAAAAGCTTTAAATACTGCCAACTTAAATAACATAGCAATAAGTATTTGAGTGAATCATATGTTCATAATATCAGTTTGTGAATTATTATCAAATAAAGTCAAAATAATATAATCGATTATTAAAATAAATGCTGATATTAGTGATATTAATGGGTAAAGTGGAGGGACGTCGGGGAGTTGGTAGAAGGTAGCTGTCCTGGCTGCGGAACATCAAAGAGTGGACAGGAATAATAAGAGTTCAGAACCTATTCCAAGTGGCCCATGATAGAGATACCTTTGCTGCAGTGATCGCCAACGTTGGGGGGACCTAACACGGCACCGAAAGAAGAATATATTAGCAAGGAATGTAGAGCGGAAGAAAGTATTATGTACCAAATCATGAAAGGATCACTGCGTTGGTTTGGTCACCTGGAATGTATGTATAAAGAAAGAATGGCTTAGAAAATGTACGTTAACGATGCGAATGAAGTACGATGTCGAGAAAGACCGAGTAACACATGGCATGACCAAGTCAATCAAATTTTAAAGGTCGGCTATGTAAGAAGTCGAAATAATCGACGTGCGTGTATGACTCGCTGTCTGAATGTGGAGGAATCTAGAAGGGTCAATCTAGAGCTACAATTTTGTAATTGAAACCAACAAAAGTGTTGTTGTTTCAAAATGTGTTTCTCTTCTACAAAACTCTAAGATAATCAATAATTGAATTTACTATATTTCAAATTTCTATGCAATTGGGTTCGATATAAAAAAAATTCACAAAAAAATTTCAGCCATTGTTTTTATAGATTTCTTGGTGTGCCGAGATACGGAGACCAGAAGTAATATGGAGAAGAAGATACACAAAAGAGAACGTAAAACATCCAGAGAGCACGTCTAGCTTGAAGCACCCTTCCGGATCGGTTTAGTCTAGCCAAAAGTAATACACTCCGAACTTCTTCTCAGAACAATGCGCATCACCTCCGTCTTTAATCTTCCCCGACAGATGACCAGAGTCGGCTGCCCTTCATCTTTAAATACTTCAGAATATATTTTATCCGTCTCAAATAAGTATACTTCAAAATCAATCATCAATATATTATACTAAATTATCTAAACTAACTAACTAACTAACCATCACGCCATTTCCCCGGAGGGGTAGGCAGAGAGGATGGATCACCACAATGGCCTGTCCTGGCATACCTCTCGGGATTCATCTACATTCATACATCGTACCATGCACGCACGTCGATTATTCCGACTTCGAATGTGGCCGCCTTTTAGTAATTGATTAATTTGGTCATGCCATGTTTTCCTCGGTCGTCCTCGGCTTCTTTTTCCACTCACGCTGCTTGTGTACAACTTTTTAACCATTCTAATCTCATCCATTCGTTCCATATGTCCAAACCATCTCAGGGGACATTTTTTAATTTTATTCATGATGCAGTCATCTGCCTTACATTTCTTTCTTATTTCATCGTTCGGTATTCTAGCATACAACGTTTTCCCGCACATTCTTCTTAGTGATCTCATTTCTACGGCGTTTATCCTGCTTTCATCCTTCTTTTGCCAGCTCCCAGCTTCACTTCCATACATGAGGGTTGGCACTAGAACTCCATTGTGTACTGCCATCTTTGCTTCTGTTTCTAAATTATTCTAAATTATCTAACACTTCAAAAATGTTTAGTATATTTATCTTCTTGTACCGATGTTGCGTAGCTAGTACCTACACATTGCTTATACGGTACACTCCCGATTTTCCGGGGTCGGATTAACCGGGACGCGTATTATCCGGGACTCTTGATTCTTTGAACAAAAATATTTCAAAATAGTTCTTACAATGCAAACGAAAACTTAAATCTGTCCCAATGACATTGGGCGTTTAGTTCACATTTGCGCCACCGCCAACATACGTTTGTGGCTCTGCAGTCGTGGCATAAAATTTCGAGTTTGCAATAAAGCACCCGCAGCGTAGTTCATACTCATAAAACACTGTCGTTAATTAAACACCTTTTTAATGAATTTAAATTACAAGGTGATTTCAATACATGTTCTGGATGGTTGACGCGCTTTAAACAGAGACGGCATCTGACAAATTTCTTTTCATAGCGAAAATGAAGGAAGGCAGTCAAAAAGTGTGACGCTGTCAACACGTGCGTCTTACTAAGCAAGTAGGTAAAGCGCAATTTTAAATATCACTTTGTTTACACTTTTTTCATGTTTTCGGATTAACCGGGAAAAATATTATACGGGACTTTTTTTCACCATCCATCCCGGAATATCGGGAGTGTACTGTAATTACTTTTATTCAATAAAAAATATTTTTCTCTTTTATTGCAACAAAATATCACTGAAATATAATTTTTCAGATTTTAATCTTTATTGTGACAATGACAAGCTCTCTTCTTTCTCTTGCACCGTGGTGGAAGGTTTGGCCGATAGATAATAACACCACACTTACAGTCACCTTCATTTTATAATTTAATGCGACTGTTGCATTCTTCAATGTCTTTAAATTTCGGTTAGTGCATCAATATGTCCGCACTGGGCGCCAAAAACCCATAATCCGGCTCTGCATATGGTTTAACTTCTACCGTCTCTCACTTTCTGCGCTCCTAATCACAAATGCCCAAGTCTGCATTCGCTTCCTTTTATTAATTCGCGAATCAGCAATTCAAATGCAAAATCTCTGCTGAATAAAGAAAAATGTTACAACAAAACGTGGGTGTAAACTGTTGAATTTATTTTATATATTTCTTAACCGTTGTGACATTTGTGTTAACACATTATCGCCGTACTAGAAATTCCATTTATTAAGTCAAATGTGTACAAAAAAATTAACTCCGCAGAGACGTGCTTTCATAAACGCTTGTAACCTGTAAATTTCTCTTTAATAATAAGGCTAAATTTAAAATAATGACGTTTGCTCCAATAACAAGAACAAAACCAACCATCATGCAGTTTCTCTGGAGGCGTAGGCAGAGAAATAACTTTCTAGCTTCCTCTACAATTATACAGCGAGTGAAAAACGCACGTCGATTCTTCCGACTTCTTACGTGTCCGACCATTAAACATTGATAAATATTGGCCATGCCGAGTTTTCTTCTGTCACCCAAGACTTCTTACTCCATTCAAATATGGAGTACAATACTTCTTCAACCATATTTTCTTCATCCATACTTTCCATATGTCCAAACCAACACAGTGATCCTTTAATATTTTTGTTCATAATACTTTCTTCCGATCTACATTCCTTCCTTATATACGAGTATGCATTAGAAATTTTGACATACATTGTTTTATAATGGTACCACACATATTTATTCTGCTATCAACCTTTTTCTGAGTATATCCAGGTTGGTATTAAAATTCTTCCATAAATCAAGGTTGGTATTAAAATTCCATTGCGAGCGGCCATTTTTGCTTTCATTGATAATTATTCGTTTCCAATAGCAGTTTTCAAAGCTCTATTCACATTCGTGACCCTCCGTTCGACATTACTGTTCGTAGGGCCATCCACTGTAAACATGCTCCTAAGTGAAGCATCAGAAGAAGGATGAAAACAAAATAAATGAGGTAGAGATGAAATCCCTTAGATATTGAACATAACAATGCAAAATTTAAAATAATGATATTTTCCCACAATCTACTGATATAAAAATTAATTCATCGTATTGATATTCGTTTTTAAAATTATTAAAATTTTAACACAGATTCTTACGGTCGAGATTTTTGTAATACCTTTACTAGGTAAAACGTGTCATGCTTTAAATATGCAATAATATAATCAGGACTGAATTTTTTGATTATTCTACAAAATGTCATTTCTTTCAGGTGACCTAAATAGCACAATATTCTTCTGGACTTCTTAACTCTTTCAGATTCAGAAATGAGGGTTATACTTGATTGGGGTAGCTATAGTAGGATTTCAACAATGTAAAACAAATTTAAAAATTTTAATTCAAGAAAACTAGTTCTTTACAACACTTTGATTTTTCTTCTATTTTCGCCATACTTTGTGTTGTAATTGCTTTATTTCTCTTTTTCTTTTTTTATGTACTTTGTTTATACAACACTTAAATTAAAAAAAAAAAATTACATAGACATGTTTCGGACAACCAGTCCTTCTTCAGTGATAACTATTATAAATATACATATATAATATATTATAAAATTGTTTACATGATCTGTCAGTTGTTATAAAAAATTATTTTAGAAAGTTTATGCTTTTGTTATAACAAATATTATGATTCAATTTAAAATTTAAAATAATAATTTAAAGTTTTTATTGGGGTTCAGGTAATTACTTACAACAAAGAAAATAAATCAATGATTGGACTTGACGTTAAATTTAATTGATTATTTATAATATTTTAATTATTTTTAATTACTTTTTTGATTTCTAAAATTTCGAGATTGCTCCAAGTTATATTTCTATTATTTATTAAAATTAATTATTAATTTTTTTTTCGCTTGCAGCACTTGATTTATGGTGTACCTTTTAAAAATAATTTAATACACTTTTATACGTTGTTCTTACACCACTTTACTTTATTTTATCAAACCAACCGGCTTAACTCCCGCTGGATATTCGTCTGGGTTACATAAGATTTTTTTTGTAACCCTAACGAAGCTCTGATGATAGCAAAACAGGTTGGTTAAAAAATAAAGTATAAAAAAACGATGAAAAATATTATTGAATAAAACATGTTCAGTATGCGGTAAGCTCGCACTTAATTTTGGGGAAAATTTTAAAATAAATATAAAATGAACACGCGAAACGAAAGAGTTGATACAATAAATAACGTTAAAAATATTCCGAGCAAGAATTACTCCAACTGGAATATTACGCTCTTAGTTTTCAGTAAATTTTCTTTCATTTCATACCTGAAGGAACGCGGACTAGAAGCAAGAAAATTAAATCCATAAATATCCAACTTTGGAGGACGAATTTTCGGAGGCCGAAGCGGAGTAGGCTGCGCGATTTTAAAATTCCTATTTCGCTGCGTAACTCTACAGCATTTTCGACATCTTGAATAGCTTTTTAATTTAGTATTTCATCAATTAGATATCCTTGAATTTTCTAGAGAAAAAGAACGTTTACTTACAGGTGAAAATACAAAGACGCTCCGAAAGTCGTCGCTCGTGAAATATTAAATTTACCTTTCATTTCTGTATCTGAAACCCAAAAGGCAAATGGTCTAATGCAAAAATAATATTTCTCATTACTCTTTTATAATTAACAGCTGAACTCTGCTCTTTAATTAATTTTGTTTGTAATTACTTTAATATCTATACTTTTTTATGAAGTATAGATCTTCTTCTGCTTTAAGTGCCATGTCGGGTCCTCCTAACGTTGAAACGAACCTGTCTCTGTCCTGTGCCGCTCGGAACAGCTCCTGCACATTTCGAATGGCGGTCCACTCCCTCACGTTTCGCAGCCAGGACATCTGTCTCCTACCGGGCCCTCAGCGTCCCTCAATTTTTCTCTCCAATATCAGTTGGATTCTATTATTATAATATTAATAATATTAATATTAATAATATAATCAAATAATATAGACCTAAAACTGAGAATACGTATATATGGAGTGTCTTGATGTACGGCTGCGAGACATGGTGCCTATCCGAAAGGGATAAGCGGAGACTTGTTTTGAGATGTGGTCCTATAGAAGACTCTTTGGAATTTCCTGGAGAGACCACATCACGAATGAGGAAGTTCTTCAAGGAATCGAAGGAGGAAGGCACCTGCTCAGGACCTTGTCCGAAAGGCGTGCAAGATGGATCAGCCATGTAATACGTCAAGAAGGTCTCTTGCATGCCATAATGGAGGGTATGATCGAGGGGACAAACTCTAGGGGACGCCCACGCCGAGAGTACCTGGAGGACCTGTTGGTGGACGTACGCTGCTCATCATATGCAGATCTCAAAAGAGCCGCACAAGTCAGGGAAAAATGGAAGAGAATAATGGAGGAAATTGCTGCAAACCAATCCCAGGATTGAAACCAGAGAAGAAGATCAGTTGGAGAAGGTGGTACTTTTCCCCACGCAGTACATGACCCAGCTGTGAAATCTTTCGAACCTTGATAGTTGATAACAGTTCCCTGTCAACTCTAGCTCGCCACAGGACTTCGGTATTAGACATGTATAGATTATAATATAATTACATGTTCCTATCATAGTGGAATGCAAATGATTTACTGCAAAAATATTCTTTTTCGTTACTATTTTTTAAGATAATCAATTTTTTTACTGAAATCTAGTGATGAAAGTTCTTTTTAAATATTAATTAAATAACACGATGTTTTTTTAACTACTTCCACTTTTGTCTTTATTTCGACAAATACCAGTTTTGCCAGGCTCGCTGGCATGGACGGACTGGTGACACTGTCGTTAACTTACTCCTTTATATACATACATATCATGGGTGGGTTACATGATTCCATACAAAAAGAATAATGTATTATAAAATTTACAGAAATAAAATATTTCCATTCGCAATAAGCTTCATCATTTTAAGCATTCTACCCTCATCCATTCGTTCCATACGCCTATACCATATTTGTGATCTAGAATTCCATATTCAATAATTGAAACAAAGGAAATGATGTAAATTGGGTACGAAGTCGAGGCAGACCGAGGAAAACATGGCATGACCAAATTAATCAAATTTTAAAGGTTGGTCATGCTAGAAGTCGGAGGAATCGACGCGCGTGTATGACTCGTTGTATAAATGTGGCGGAAGCTAGAAAGGTTTGCCAGGACAGAGTAGTATGGCGGTCCATTCTCTCTGCCTACCCCTGCGGGGAAACGGGGTGATGGTTTGTATTGTATTGTGTAAAACAAATGAAAAACATCTCTTATGTAGAAATTTTATTATATTTTAAGGGTATGACATGTTTCTAAGGCATTATCAAATGCCTCAGAAAAGCGAATACATTTTATATAAGGCTCAAAAAGGCGAAACATCTCATTCCCATAAAATATATTATAATATTATAAAACTTCTTGAAAACAGACATTTTGATTCGTTTTAATGATCTTCAAATGTGTTTATGACACATTATTTTCTTACTTCTTAGTTTGTTAATCTATCATCCATTGTTTTTCAGCAGCAGCATTATTTTTCTTAGATAATATCACAATATATTTATTTAAAAAAATCTATGCGTTTATTATTGAAAAAAAAAAAATACAAATAGACTTACCACACTTTTCCTTTTTGAATTTATTTGTAATCACCGTGTCCTTATTAATTCATTTTACATTTTAAATACAATTTGAGTACTTAATAAAAACTTTGTGTTTTTTTTTTGAATAGCATAAAAGGAATTATTATTTATTGAAGTAAACATTACTAATAAATTAAAGTTGGAGTTAAAATATTTTTAGATAGTTTTCCAAGAGGTAAAATTTTAATTTATCATTTTGTCTGTTGACTATAAATTAAGTCAGAAAATTTAATAGAGATAAATTTATATAAGGGTAAATAGTGATATATCTAAATAATAAAATAATTATTATTCCATGAACGCGTTTAATTAGTGGGGTTAAAATTAATATGAAGGATAATGATGGAGAAATAACCAATGAATTGAAGGTTAAAACTTTAACACTGTGGAATTCCACTGTTAACATTGGAATTGAATTTATAACACTGTTTTTATTCTACTTTAATTGATAAAATATTTTTATAAGATAAAGATATTATGTATATTAGCATCTAAGGATGGAGGTCACCTTCGAAACATGTTGTGATTTATATTTTTATTCTATAAAAAATATTAATAAATAAAACTAACTAACTAACTAACTAACCATCACGCCATTTCCCCGAAGGGGTAGGCAGAGAAGATGGATCGCCACAATGCTCGTTCCTGGCATATCTCTCGGGCTTCCTCTACATTCATACATCGTACCATGCACGCACGTCGATTATTCCGACTTCGAATGTGACCGCCGTTTAGTAATTGATTAATTTGGTCATGCCATGTTTTCCTCGGACGTCCTCGGCTTTTTTTTTCACTCACGCTGCTTGTGTACAACTTTTTAACTATTCTACTCTCATCCATTCGTTCCATATGACCAAACCATCTGAGGGATCCTTTTTTAATTTTATCCACGATGCAGTCATCTGCCTTACATTATCTTTCTTATTTCATCGTTCGGTATTCTATCATACAACGTTTTCCCGTACATTCTTCTTTAGTGATCTCATTTCTACGGCGTTTATCTTGCTTTCGTCCTTCTTTTGCCAGCTCCAAGCTTCACTTCCATACATGAGGGTTGTCACTAATAAATAAAAGTGGAATAAAACAGTGTTAATAAGATACAACATGTTCAATGTAATAATTCATGTATGTGGATACGTATGTATACAAAGGTATCCATTAAACCCAAAAACCCAGTAACCGCCATGGAATTGCAATTTGAAGAGCGCTTCCCAAGTTACTCATCTGCGGTCAAAATCCCATCCGAACGCATCACCTCGGCCGTTAAAATTGTCTCTGACTGCAACAAATAAGTCTATTCTAAGGAGCGGCAGTAAAGG
The DNA here is from genome assembly GCA_022606425.2 of Lepidostoma basale. Classification (NCBI taxonomy): domain Eukaryota; kingdom Metazoa; phylum Arthropoda; class Insecta; order Trichoptera; family Lepidostomatidae; genus Lepidostoma; species Lepidostoma basale. The sequence goes on along the minus strand of JAHDVF020000724.1, from coordinate 234,554 downwards.
GGCAAAAATAGAAAAGCTGAACGCCAAATTGATTAGTGGGTCGTTATGGTCAAAAGCAGCGTTTGTGGTTACCGTTCGGATGGATCCCACACGACGTAGCGGCGGATGAAAGGGCGCGCCGAGAGTATTATAGTTTTTGTTGCAAACAAACGGCGATATGGAGTTACGGGGCTGCGAGTTCAAAGGAGATCAATGCCTCGCCTAACACTTGCGAATATTACAGAGATAAGGCGTACATTTTGTTCTTACATAGACGCTTTTGCATAACACACGGTGTTTAGAAAAAAAAATGACTTAAAAAAACCTCTTCTATATTCGTCATTGCTTTGTGTCGCGGATTCATTTAACAATGTTTGTTACTTTGTAAACATCACTAAATTTATTTAAAAAAATAAATTAAAATACAAACATATTTCGGTCACAGAAGCCCTTCATCATTTATTTGTTTTTGTGTACACAAAAAAAAGGTCAGTTATTTTTCGAAAAATTCATTTTAATATCTGTCAAAACTGACCACATTCATGATAAATTTGGTTAAGTATTTATTTTGTATTGTTTTGTTAATTATTGTATGTACAATAGTACATACAATAATTAACAAAACACCGATGAAGGGCCTCTGTATCCGAAACATTTTTGTATTTTAATTAATATTATAAATAAAATAACTGTTGTTTACAAGGTAATAAACAATTGACAATTTTAATTGATTGGTAACGTAAGATAATAAACATTTAACAATTTTAATTGATTGATTGACCTCAGCCGTCGTCTGCCTACCCTTCTCCTTCCGCCTGGGTGTCATAATACGTTTGGGGACCTGTGAGTTGGGCATCCTCTGTACATGTCCAGCCCATCTCAATCTTTGTAGTTTTATGTGTGTGGAGATGTTGGGGGCCTGGTACATGGAATATCATTGCGTCATTATTGCGTCGTTAGATCTATTCACATCATTTTTATTTTATTTTATAAAGGAACATAGAAGTTCCCGCCACATACCCGAGGCTGTTTTAGGGCGTTGCGGAGCCCTTTTATCAGCCTCGCTCGTACATTCTCTGGGCCTGTCCCCGGTCCATCCGGGACTTGCATTTAAATACGGCAACAACAAGGGGGTGCCAGACCACATTTAATCTACTCAATCTCACTTCTATGCTCCGCTGTACTTTATTGAATAAATAAATAAGCATAATATATAATACATGAACATTTTAGGAACATTATATAAAAGATAAAAATAATGATACACCACAGGAATATACAGCGGGAAGAACAGGAGAGGCAGAGGAGACAAATGCGGGATGGGAAAAGAAAAAAAAAAAATAGCGTGGAGTACAGTTTTTGGCATGTAGGACAAAGGACGAGGTTTAGGAAGCATTTCATAATATTAAATAAATAAATAAAACCACTGCACAAATTATTATTATGGCCAAGAGGGAGAGGAACGAAACCCGTCACAGAGGGGCAACCTCCCTCTCACATCTGGAAAACAGCGCACCCTCAGATTAACATCATTGCGTCGAATACGCCATTGCTCTTCGTCTTTCACGGGTCCACAAATTCGTCGCAGCACCTTTCTTTCGAAGGTGTCCAGCAGTTCCGCCATTCTTACCGACGAAGTTAGAGCCTCGCAGCCATACGCCAATACTGTCCGTATTATAGTCTTATATAGCGTGGTTTTTGTCTTTCTATGGACGTTTCGAGACTAAAATATCGTTTGCAATTAGAACTTTGTCTTAAGGATTAATTGTATCTCAATAGAGACGAAGATGTAAATTATTTGGAAACAGAATATGGTAGTCGAGGCGTTTACAGGACTTATGACCTGTCATTGTTTGGGTTTACGACACCACGTCTGACAAATTTTTGGAACTTGTATATATGCCACAGCGTTTCTTTTGGGAATGTTGGGGTCTAATTCTCTGCAGCTTCGAAGAGACGGGTTTCTCATAACCCATTTCTTTAGACTAATTAGAGGATATTTTGAAAACTCAGCCGTGCTGGAGGGTGTGGGTCTTTTTGTTCCCGACAGATATCTCCGACAGCGCCAGCATAGATTGTTTTACCTACCCGCCGCCAGAACCAACCTGGCTCTGGTGACATCGGTGGGAAGAGCAATCAATCTGCTGAACGCGGTCTCCTCGGAGATCGACGTCTTTCATATCAGTGAAAGTACGTTCAGAAGGCAAATACTCTTAATTCTGGAGAGTATCCTGTCTTCCTAATGTTCAACCATCTCTCATGCGTTTCTGGTAGTATACTATACACAATATATTATTTTACCTATTCTCAATAGATGCCTTTAAAATTAATTTTGTAATGTCTGTTGATGAAATAAACTGATTTGATTTGATGTTAATATTTTTTCAATATCTTCACTGTTGGTAGGGCCATCTACACTAGCGCCATCTATTAAGATAATTTGTAAGCATTAAACAGAAAACTTTCTAAATGCAATGTGAAAGGCTTTTACGCAATTATCACATTGCTAGATAACGCCTGGAGTATGTTTTGTTGAGATTGTAAAATATGAAGGTGAAAATCGTGGGAAAGAATAGCAAAAAAAAGTTCTTACGCGATCATGATTCATTCAGCTTCTAAGGCAGTCCACGCGAGATACAAAGCTCATCATTTATTCTGATAGCGAGGCGTCTTCATGGATGTCGCAGTTTGCATACCCAACTAATGTCATGGGTGTATTATGCATTTAATGAAATGCAAACGTCGTCTGTGTCGCCTCTCTTCACGGCTCTCGGGGGAGCAGAATCTAGAGGAACTAAAATTGGTGCAATATTAAAAGAATTTCAAATAAGCAACGTCCCGACAATTTGCATCGCGTGCACAATTCTGTGTTTTGTTCCGAAAATTGAAATGAGTAGGGGAGTTTTGGGCGATTTGAACCAATCGGTGATTTTAAACAGTTTAAACAAGACACCTGGATCCCCATATGAACTTAAAAAAGTTATTTTATATTTATTTAAAATATTTGTTATAATAAATGCATAAACGTTCGAAAAAAATCATTTTAATATTTGTCAAAACTGACCACATTCAAGAAAAATTGTTAAAATATTTATAACACTGATGAAAGAAGTGAATGCGGTGCGAATGATGGTGTTATGTACAAAATAATGAAAGGATCATTAAGATGGTTTGGACACATCGAAAGAATGAATGAAGAAAGAATCGTAAAAAAAATTATTTATGTAAATGGAATTAGAAATAAAGGAAGATCGAGGAAAACGTGGCAAGATCAAATAAATCAAATGTTGAATTTCGGCTGCGTGAGGAGTCAGAGAAATCGACGCGCGTGCATGACACGATGTATGAATGTTGAGGAAGCGAGAGAAATATGTCAGGAAAGAAAAGTAAGGCAGTCCATTCTTCAGTGATGGTTAGTTAGTTATGAAAGGGCTTCTGTGTCCGAAATATGTTTATTTTTAAATTTAAAAAAAAAATTAAGTTCGTATAGTATATAAAGTTGAAAAATATTATTCAACATAGACAAGATTTTTTTTCAAGTTGAAGGAAAAACACAATTACTGTATACACTAAAACATTTTGGGTCATGCGCTAAGGGGACAAAGGTACCACCTCCTTCGGCCTTGGTAGAAGACGATTGTCCTGGCTGCGAAATATAAGAGAGTGGACGGGAATGAGTTGTGAACCTGTTCCAAGTGCCGCAGGACAGAGATGCTTCCTCGCAGTGATCGCCAACGTTGGGGGGACCTGATAAGGCACAAGAAGAAGAAGAAGAAAAAATAATATTTAATATTTTGAGATTGTTTTTTAAGTGTTATAAACAAACGGATATAAAGAGACACAATAAAGATAGAACGGTGAAGAAAGTCATTGCAAACGAAGTGAATGGAGCTGGAAATAGAGGAAGACTGAGGAAAACAGGGAACGATCAAATAAATCAAATATTTGATGCCGGTTTTGTAAGGAGTTGGAGAAATTGACATGCGTGCATGACACGATGTATGAATGTAGAGGAGGTGCGGGAAATATATCGGGACAGATTATAGTGACGGTGTGATGGTTATTTAGTTGGTCGGAGCAGTGTTAAGTATCATATGTCACCAAAAGTTAATGCTTATAAAATCAAAAACATTAACATTAAACAAATACTTTTTTACGTAATACCTATGCATTTTGTAGTGCATTTTCTAAAGAAATGTATATTTTTGCACAACATTAAAAAAGATTTTCTGCTTAATGCTTCCCAATCTTAATCGATGACGCTAGTGTAGAGTGAACTAAAAAACCGGAAAATAGGCGCAGCATTCTAGCATATATACAATAGGGTGTCCCTTATTTTTCAAAGTTTTAATTTTACAATGCATAGGCTATTGTTTTATTCATTTGGGCCTAAAAAATCCGAAACCAATTTTTTTCCTTATTCGGAACAGTGTAACCCGTGCCGACTTGCGCGCAAAGATGTCCCATACAAATTGCGTCACAGGAGCGGCGCGCTGTCGTTGTTATTAGCATTTAGTTTCGGCTTATCGGGTAGGAACCATGGATTGTTTTATATTTCGAAGACGTCAGTAGAACTAAGAAGCAATTAAAAAAGTATTTTCTTGGTTGGTGAAGTAAATCATCAAATAACAGGTGCAAACAACTATCTAATCTTCAAGTTCTCGCAGTTCTACTTTTCAAAATACGTGAAGTTAATTTGACTGTTAATGAAAGCGCAATTGTTGTCATTCTGGAGTCCAATATGTTCTGAAAAAAGGCTAGAATACCTACCAGAGCTGTTCGTAATTATGTTAAGAAGTTAGTGGATCTTTATCAGGTCTGACGAGAACTGCAAAAAATAGCAAGAAGATTCAGGGCTTACATAGGCGCCGCGAAGAGAACTTTCAACTTGAATTAGATAATTTATTCGATACCGCACACGCCGATGCTCTTGAATGTGCTATGATACAACAGCATCATATACAGGATACTCGAACGGAGCTTGTGTGCAAAAACTAGAAGGAGGTTTGTTATTCTTTGCTGGCCGCCATCATATATAAGAACTGATGCTCAAAAGTGCGTTTGAATCGCAAAATCGATTGTACGAGATGATTATAGGGAACTCATGTTGAGCATGCTATTGTTTTTCTATGTGGAGCCAATAAAAATAAAATTAACAGACCTGCTGGCCCAATGCATCAAGCACGATGGATGGCAAGAGCTATTTACTCCTTAAAAATACGTTTGCGGCAGTCCCAGTTTAAAATGTGCGCTAAGGACAAACAAGCTTTACCAGATGTTTGTTTATTTATTGTGTCAGTTTATGTAAAACCCTGGCTTGAATGTAGTTTGGCGATAAAAGCTCCAAATGAAGATTTTTGTTTTTTAAAGACCTTAAAATATTACGAAGAAGTTGACGATTTCCAAAGCGGCTTTAAACAAGTTCAGTCAACATTTGTGGTACTTGTCAGAGGAAATAGCCGTCCTTTTGATTTTTGATGACAACGTTGTTGAGCAGACCAAAGAAAACATTGTAGAAAAATTACAAAAATAAAGTTTTGGTGAATCGGGAAAGAGATATGTTCCATCGAAGGAATAGATGTCTGGCTCTCTATATGGTACGTAAGTAGTGTTTAATCTGGTATTCAATTTAGAACTAATTTGTTTTATTTATAGGTACTACAAGTATTTGTTATCTTGTTTTATGGAAATCTTTGAGTGATTTTGTTTCTGTAAAGAGAAAAGATTTATTTTCACATCTAAAACATGATAGTAATTTCCTTAAAGAAATTGTATCTTCATAGAAAGACAGCGCGGCGTTTGTGGAAGTTAAAAAGAAGGTTACTAGCTTAAAAGCAGTAAATGACACAGTCGAAAGAGCTGTTAATCTTATGACAGACTTTCATGGTTTGACTACCGCAGATGAAGAACATAAGCAGTTCATATTATGTTGTGTGCAAGAACATAGAAAAATTTACCCAGACTGTAAAAAAAGAGATTTTGAAGAGGAAATATCCAAGTAAATAAATATAAATTTTGATCTTTTTTGATGATTACAAGAAGTACATTATATAAATATGTGTTTTCATCAATATTTATCTAACATAGTGGTTTTATGTGATCATCTACAACTACATTTAAGATACACTTAAATCACCTATTTTCTAAAACTTTGAGGGCAAGTCGGCACGGGTTAGAATTAACGTAGGAAGTTGAAATTCTGTATTTGGGTAACTAGTAGACTATTAAACATAATTAGGGGGTATGCGTTTCAATAATCCAAAAAAAAAAATTTTCGCCCATATAAGGGACACCCTAATATACAACTTCCAAAATTTTGTCAGACGTAGTGGTCGTAAGAAGGGCGGAATGGGGAATGTTGTTAAACATTTATGCGATCGCTTAACCCAACCAATGACAGGTCATAAGTCCCGTAAGCGCCTCGGCCACCATATTCTGTTCCCAGAAAACAATTTACATCTTCGTCTCTTTGAGATACAATTAATCCCTATAATTATTTTTGATTTATCGCGTATTTAAAGCAGCTCGAAGCAGCTTCACTACATGTTCTATTTTTTACCTCTTAATATATTTAATAAATTGTAAATGGATGTTTACTGTTGATTTTATTATGTTTGGTGGTGTCGATTCACCCAGAATCCTCGACACTTATTAGCTAATTTATATTACTACTAGGATAGCAGAATACATAAAGAGTAAAAGTAAGGGCCGCAGTTAAACATTATATAGCGGTAGTAAGGAGTTTCTTCACATTACGTACGAGACTTTATAGAGTTGTGGTTAACAGGAGCTCAGGAAAAGCGAAAGAAATCGCAACACGTCTTGTTGCATTTACTCCTAACATTGTAAAGGCAAATAACGTGCAAAGAGTAAATACACTTCAGACATGCTTCAGAGGGAATTCCAATGTTGCATAAGTAAAGGACGTGCCTCGTGTCATCTGTCTGATACCAGTAAGATGTATCGTCGTACTTTCTTATTGTTCCTGTGTTCCGGTTACTCAGTATTGACGTTTCAAAACAAATAAATTTATTTGTAAATAAAACAGATATTTTTTACCAGAATATTCACCTAAAATATATTATAATTTATTTATTTATTTATATACGAGTAATATACAAATGAGACATAAAAAATAAAAAACATTAAGACGACTCATTTGGACATAAAACAGTGTTACAAAGATAAAACAACGACATGAAACCAAAAAAATATACCTATCAGAGGGAACCCATTTAATAGTTATGGCTACAGAAAATGTTATTTTAATCTCCTTAAATCTTGATTTTGAGTGTCGAATTAAAATATAAGAGGAGAATGCAAATTGAATTAAAGTGTTTTGAACAAAATAATGAAAGAAATATTATTTTTCATATATCCGCATCCTACACCGTTTCTTTTGGAAATGTTGAAGACCAAATCTCAGTGGTTTCGAAGAGATAGGTTCCACACAGTGGCGGTACTCCCATAGAAGTTCAGAAGCCCGGCTTGCCTAAGAAATTTCGAATCCAAACCCCCAAATCTAAGTAATTATGCCCCCGAATAAACCAACAACCCACAAAATCACCCAGTTCTCATCAGACGTAAGAGGAATAGCCACAAGGGCTGAACCTCTGTAAGCCAGAAGAGGGCTTGATTCAAAATTTCTTACGCAAGCCAGGCTTCTGGACATCTATGGGAGTACCGCCACTGGTTCCACATAACCTATTTCTTTAGATAGGAGATATTTCAGGAAATCAGCCATGATGGATTTTTTGTTCCCGACAGATGTCTCCAACAATAACTAAATTATTTTATTTGTCGGATGCCAGAACCAAGATGACCCTGAGGTGGAAAGATCAATCAGTTTGATAAAATTGATCACCTCGGAGATAATTCAAGAAAAAAATAAATACTCTTGAAATTAGACACATGCTTTCATCCTAAAGTTGAATCAGCTCTCAAATATAAACCTTTAACTATAAATATGTTTGTATTATCATGCATACTGCAGGTGATGACTTATGGGATGGAGACTATGACCCTCACCAAGATAAATGTAGAGAGATGAAAAGTCACGCAGCGTTCCATGGAAAGACATATGCTCGGCGTTAGTCTCCGAGATAAAATCAGAAATGAGGAGATTAGACGCCGAACAAAAAAAACGGACATCATGGAACGACTAGCGAGACTGGAGTGGCAATGGGCGGGTCATGTGGCGAGACAAAGTGAGGACAGATGGACCCAGAAAATAATAAGGTGGAGACCATGGGAAAATAGAAGAAGCGTCGGCAGGCCGCAAAAAAGGTGGGCCGACGACCTGGGGGGGAAAATGTGGTTGCCGCTGGCAGAAAATAGAGACAAGTGGAAAGGAAGGGAAGAGGCCTATGTCCAGCAGTTGACCGATGAAGACTGACGAAGAAGAAGAATAGGTTTGTATTGTCTTTTGAGACAAAAAAATAGTATTCAAAAGTTTGATTGTTCTCCCAGCAGGCATCATTAATGGCAGGTTAATTCTGTATGGTGGAAGAACAAACAGTCAGTATTGAAACTGTCAACTCAATGCGCGTTTATTGGAATAATACAGTAACATGCATGTTTAAATTGCTGATTTATACGTACAGGGAATGAACTTCCAGTCCTGTAAATCAATTGATCATACCAGGGAGACAGAAGTAACGCAAGGTGTGTATCGGTGTAACGGCAAGAGTCGCCGCTATAAATCTCCCACTCCGCGGGCATGTAGATAGGCCGTATATCCATCGGACATTTTTCTGCGTCAGTTCGCGGGAAAGCTGCATCGGATCGCCGCGCGGGCGCCGTTCTGTTATCGCGCCAATAATTAAATGCGAGACCAGCAAGTCATGTGCACTACATTTCAAGTGTTTCTACTCTTCCAGTCTTTATCTCTTGAAACAAATAAATAAACAGTTATTATTTAATTTATTATAAGAATTATCCATAAGTCGGTGAAATTGGGTGAAAACATAATTAATAATAAGATTCCTCCATATACTCCTTTCTCCTTAAATACTTTGTCTACATTTAATCTTTCAAGCTCCGATTCCTAATCAAATGCAAATTAATCATTTATTAATTTCTATATAAATTATGTCTTTTCTAAATATTTTTTTTTATATTATCATCATGTATTATATTATTATTATTATTATTTATTAGTTCTTAATGATAAAAAATATACATTAGTATTTATAACAAATAGCCCAGGTTAATTTTTAAATTTATATTATTGTATCGAATTTTAAATGTGTTTTTATATTAGTCTTTCTTTGTTTAGTTTTTATTATATTTTTACACCTGAAGATGAATGTATCCTCCAAAACATGTCGTGTTTTTAAATATTTTTTAAATATTTTGTGGATTAAATAAAGTTATTTTAAATTTCCTAAGTTAGAATGAGTTTCATATTTCATATTGAAATATTTTTTTTTTATTTTCATTGAAGCTACTATGGTAATACTTAATAGAGTTTACGTGCCAACCCTTATGGAGTGAAACTTTTAACTGGGAAGTAAGAAAGTAGGATGATTGCCGTAGAAATTATATCTCCGAGAGGAATGTGCGAGAAAACGATTTACTATAGAATACCGAACGACGAAATAAGGATTTTATTTATATACATATATAATATACATAAAAAAAAGAGTTACAAATTTGTTTCGCCTTTATTCTCAAATACTAAAATAATTAGTTCAACACCAATGGTTTATATCAATGATATTAAAATTAATCAGATTTTTTTACTTTGTAACACAAGGCCTTATTTTTTATTAAAAGTTTAGTATTACAAACTTAATATATTGTTCAATTATTAATTCACAATACAAAGTAATAGTGCATATAGAAAAATTTTCTACCGATTTGATTTGATTTCTAATGGTATTAGAAATTATTATACAATCTCTTAATTGGGAGAAAAATGAATCGGGTCGTGTCTAAGTTTAAACCCATAACCCTTGGATTAAGAGGCAAGTATTCTATCCCCTTAACCCCGACTGATTTGCAATATCATGTAATAAAACAACATAGAAAACAAATGTTTTAGGTAAATATGTACGTCCCAAATGCACCCATTAATGACTCCAGGGTATTAAGGTCCATTTACACTGGACAGTCATCAGTCGATACCGACACGTCACGATAAATATAGCCTTGAATTTTGCCGATTCGTTATTTCAAATGCTATAATAAAATAGCCGTCGGTGGTTGCCGAAGAAAGCACCTACCTACATATAATTGAGAATTAATAAAAATGATCAATATTTTTCTGTATGTGTTTCCTACATTATATAATTCTTTTTTACAGAATACCATTTTTACCATCATTTAAATTCGCCGTGGAGAAGGCGATTATCTCGGAATTTAAATATAATATGAACGGAATCGGCATTAATTCAAAGTAACAAGACACCATCAAAATAAAACAAAACGATTATTTGCTCAACGCAAACGCGTGACGTGTCGGTATCGGCTGATGACGGTCCAGGACCTTTATACGTATGAGCTGCCGAAACCGGTCGAAGACATAAACATCATAGGATTTTAACTAAATATACATCTTCAAAAGATTTAAAAAAAAAGCATTATTTACAATGAACTTCTACATTAATCCAATAATATTTTTTTAAATTAGAATATATAATTATAAATAATCCTCACACCTCAATAGGAGGTCATTTATACGAAATTGAAGTTCTTCTTTGAGCAATGAAATGCTTATTACCCCTTAATAGATGCTCACAATTGTACTCCGTTCGTTCTACTAAAATGGCTCCTCCCTTTCAGATCTTTAGCAAACAGTCCACCCAAGGAAAATAATTGTGCTAAGCATTAATTAGCAAGTCTTCAAAGAATTCGTTAAAAGTTTTTAATTATGTCCCTTAACTTTTTCTCCTACAATTATTGTTTGCGAGACACGAAGTTGCCTATAAGGAAATACTTAAATCAACTATGGTAATTTATTGTGAACAAAATCCTTTTGGTAATTAGTAATCCGTGTTACGTAATAATTAAATTGTATTTCACTTTGATCAACGAGGGAGATCGGCTATTTTCAGAGAAGATAGAATACGAGTATACACCAACGGATATGCAGGACGGACATCTTAAAAGCGAACGAAGCTTATTTAGCTAAAGGATATTGAAGAGATCGTAATATCTTTACTGAACCACCCTTTTTGTATACAAGTATATGGTTTTTAAGTTGTTAATTTTCTTTAAAACGTCGGTGTTCTAAAAGTTTTATTTTTCAAAACATGTAACTTATATTAAAAATACTGAAACTTTTTAACTTCTATTAAACGAACGTTTTTTTTTTTTATAATTATATCCATATTAAGTATAATACATGAAGTTTTACGTTGTTCATGAAACGTTAAAGTAGCGAATTACAATATATTATATGATTTACAAAATTATGTAGTATTTGAACAATATATTTTTATTTCTCTTTTTCTTTTTTATATACTTTGTATATATAACACTTACATTAAAAAAAATACATAGACATGTTTCGGACAACCAGTCCTTCTTTAGTGATACATATTATAATGATTATATAATATCAATACAATAAACTATAATAATAATTTAATATCTTTATAATATATATCACTTAAGAAGGATTGGTTGTCCGAAACATGACAATGTAATTTAAAAAAATTAATGTAAGTGTTGTATATACAAAGTATATAAAAAGAAAAACAGGAATAAAGCACCTGCAACACAAAATATGGCGAATATAGAAGAAATACTTTTTTACCTCAATTTATTAAGTATAAGGAATATAGGAATTCCTTAATATTTATTTTTATTTAGATCAAATAAATTTCAAAAACATGTTTCATTTAATTTTGATAGCGAGCTATCAAAAGCGGTTGGAGCTGTAATACTGGTCATAAACAGGTCAACGCTAAACTAAGAGACAGATAAAGAAGAAGAAAGTCTGTTTTCTAGAACTTACAGGAATGATATGTTTCGCCTTGCTAAGAAACTATCAAATGTAAATAAAACATCTAGAAAACAACCGTTTTCATTGGTATTAATTATTTATTATGTAGTTTTATATCATTGTTCAAGTTACAATAAATGCTAGATTGTGTATTGTGTAACTTACGACTGACATAGACTAACGTAGTCTTACAAATAAAATCGCATAGCTTTTCCAGAATAAAACGCAAAGCGGATGCAAGTAACCGCAACCAATGATTGTTAGATAAGTTGAGCTATTAAATTATGCAAAGCAATATGACTTTCTATAATATAGAATTGAGCAACAATCGAATACTTTATAGGTTAATATAATTTATTGTCTATTTTATCACATACTGGTACATTCCGCATTCATTGCGTCTAATTCCCTTACACATACAATTCAATTGAATTGCTTCATTCTAAAATCCTGTTATTTCTTAAGCATTGAGCAGTGGTGGCCACAAATAATTAATTCGTTTTGAAAAAAAAATATTATTGAGTAAAATCATGAACTGATATAAAATTCCATATTGAATAATTAATACTAATGAAAATGTTCGTCAGATGTTTTATTTTATTGTATGGAAATGAGACGTTTAGTCATGCTAAGGCATTATCAAATATAACATCAGCATTGCGAAACGTGGCAACCCTTGAAAATAAAACTTCTAGGAAATAGACGTTTTCATTCGTATTTACTAGCATAAACAGAATAAATTATTTGTTACATTTTGAATGTATACAAATACTTGTAGACGAATACTGAATTTTACCCATTGCGGGTTATCAATTCAAGGATAAATTGTATCTCAATAGAGACGAAGATGCAAATTGGTAACAGAATATGGTGATCGAGGTGTTTACAGGACTTATGACCTGTCATTGGTTGGGTTAAGCGCACGCTTTATGTAATACAACATTTCCCATTCCACATTTTTCTTATGACCACCATTTGGAAGTTGTATATATGTTCATCTGTAACACCACTCTTTACATGGTAGTTTCAATCTACACACTAGCGCTATCTACGAAGATCGGATTTTAAGCATTAAGCAGAAGATATTTTTAACGTAATGTGAAAGGCTACCGCCATTATCGTATTGCTAGATAACGCCTGGAGATGTCATTCCAATTAACATGCTATAATTTGGACCAGTTTTTGTTTTTACAACATTTTGAATGTATGCAAATACTTGCAGACGAATACTGGATTTTACCCATTGCGGGTTATCAATTCAAGGATTAATTGTATCTCAATAGAGACGAAGATGCAAATTGGTAACGGAATTGGTAACACTTAAATAAGAATTGATAACCCACAATGGGTAAAATCCAGCATAGATAAAATCCAGGTAACACTTTATTTAGTTTTTATTATATTTTTACACCTGAAGATGGAGGTATCCTCTGAAACATGTCGTGTTTTATTAATATTTTTTAAATAAATAGTCGAAGTCAAACAAAGTTTTTCAATTTCCTAAGTATATTACTATGGAATTCCACAGTGTTAATGCCTTTGCGTTCAATAAGTTGATTTATATATTTTTTATGTATCATAAATAAAAATATCTGTAAAACCAATTTTTCTTCTTCTTCTTCTTCGTCAGCCTTTATCGGTCCACTGCTGAACATAGGCCTCTCCCTTCCCTTCCACTCGTCTCTATCTCCTGCCAGCCGTAGCCACATTTTCCCCCCCACGGCAGCAATGTCGTCGGCCCACCTTTTTTGCGGCCTGCCGACGTTTCTCCTATTCTCCCATGGTCTCCACCTTATTATTTTCTGGATCCATCTATCCTCACTCTGTCTCGCCACATGACCCGCCCATTGCCACTTCAGTCTCGCTAGTCGTTCCATGATGTCCGTTATTTTTGTTCGGCGTCTAATCTCCTCATTTCTGATTTTATCGCGGAGACTGACGCCGAGCATATGTCTTTCCATGGAACGTTGGGTGACTCTTAATATCTCTACATTTCTCTTGGTGAGGGTCATAGTTTCCATCCCATACGTCATCACCGGCAGTATGCATGATTCATGCAAAACCAATGAAACAAGCGTTAATATTCTAATTTAATTTTTAACTACCCACCGCCACTGTAATTTTCTAGCTGGTTTCGGTTGATCTAATGAACGACTGGCGGGTGCAACAGTCGCCGATAAATCTCAATTGATGTAACTGACACACTGGGAGGTGTGTAGTGAGTATGCAGAAAAGTGCACGCTGTTGGAGCGCGGGATAAAAAGTGAAGTATGCTCGCCTTAAAATAATTTCATACATATCGAATCGAAATTAATTGAATGGCCGCGGGCCAACAGTCAAGCCAATCGGAAATTCGAGAAAATAAATTACGTATTTGAATACCGTTGTATTATATTACATATAATTAATTCAGTTGAAATACGGAGAAAAAAATACTAACTAACTATCACGCCGTTTCCCCGAAGGAGTAGGCAGAAATAATAGACCGCCACACTGTTCTTCCCTGGTATGCTCATCTCGATTCATCAACATTCGTATGGCCGACACTGGATTTTTTTTATCGTCCCACGTATCCCTCGGTCTTCCTCTATTTCTAGCTCCATTAACATCGTTAAAATATCCAGTCTGTCGATGCCAGCGAGCCTGGCGAAACCGGTCGCTGTCTAAATAAAGACAAAAGTGGAAGTAATTAAAAAACATCGTTTTATTTAATTATTATTTATTATTATTATTTAATATTTCATACTTTTTAAATTCTTTCTTACAACAAACTCACGTGGCCGACATTCAATATATGATTTATTTGAATGTGCCACGCTTTCCTCAGTCTTCCTCTGTTTCTAATTCCATTTACATCGTTAACATATACATTTTTTACCATTCTTTCTAACATGCACGTCGATTTCTCCGTCTCCTCGCGTGACCGACATTCAATATTTATTTTATTTGATGCCACGTACCACTTTTCCTCGGTCTTCCTCTATTTCTAGTTCCGTTTACATCGTTAATACGTAATTCATAATTTAATCGTTAACATAGAAAAAACTATACAGCTATACAGCGCAGAATATAACTATACAGCGCAGAAGATTACACAGAAAATTACAGCGCGAGCCAAATCGATGTGAAGGGTGCAATTATATTGATTTTCGGGACATGTGATAAGTAGCTAATCTATCGTCATTTTATTGTCACGTGAATTCTAAACCAGAGTAAAGGCAATGCGATAATCACATTGCGATCCCCGGGAATCGAACCCGGGATCTTCAGTATGGAATTCAGAGTTTTTACCACTCTGCCACGAAGGTTGACAATCGATCTTCTTCGATTCCAAAAAATACTAATAACTAATGAATAATATACTTAGTAAATTGAAAAAAACTTTGTTTATTTTCCACAAAAAATAAAAAAAATATTTAAAAAACACGACATTTTTCGGAGGTTATCTCCATCTTCGGGTGTAAATATTTAATAAAAACTAAACAAAGAAAGACTAATATAAAATAACGCATTTAAAATTCGATACAATAAATTATAATTTAAAAATTAACCTGGGCTAATTGTTATATGTACTAATAATTATTTGTTATCTGTAAGAACTAATAAATAATATTAAACAATATAATACATGATGATAATATAAAAATATTAAATTGCAATTTAGAAAAAAAGTTTTGGTTGACTAATGAATAAATTGTAATGTTTGGTTGGTGGTATAAGAAACAGAGAGACTTAGGTTTAATCCTAAAGCCGACACGGTTTTCACTTTTGTTATCTTCTTATTTTTCTTTCGGTGCCGGGTCAGGTCCCCCCAATGTTGGCGAACACTCCAGCAAAGGCATCTCAATCCCGCGCCACTTGGAACAGGTTCTGAACTCTTGTTATTCCTGTCCACTCTTTGATGTGGTATTTTTCTCCCCTTTTTTATAACTGTTATTATAATGAGGTTTTATTTCTTCTAATCTAAAAGTATTGATTAAACGGTGTTAATCTTTACAAAAAGCAAGCATTATGTTTTAACAAAAAAGATTTTAATGTTTTTAATTGCAATCTTAATAGATGGAGCTAGTGTAGATTGAAATAAAGTGTTTCTCAACATTGTAGCATATTTACATCTTCCAAAAATTTGTCGGACGTGGTGGTCGTAAGAAGGGCGGAATGGGGAATGTTGTTAACATAAAGCGATCGCTTAACCCAACCAATGACAGGTCCTAAGTCCTGTAAGCGCCTAGACCACCATATTCTGTTCCAAGAAAAACAATTAACAATTAATCCTTAAAAAATGATCAACCCGCAATGGGTAAAATCCAGTATTTGTCAATCAAAATGTTTAATTACAATGTTTCGTTTGTAGTAAATAAAATATCACTCGGACATCAGTTTACTTTTGGTTTCCGTGACTGTATCAGCGAGCTACAAGGCTTGCGGCCTAAAGTCGTGCATACT
Organism: Lepidostoma basale; assembly: GCA_022606425.2. NCBI lineage: Eukaryota > Metazoa > Arthropoda > Insecta > Trichoptera > Lepidostomatidae > Lepidostoma > Lepidostoma basale. The sequence continues at coordinate 218,179 of JAHDVF020000724.1, read as the reverse complement.
ATTTCAGCGAAACTAATAATTCATACACTCAGCCAACATGTGCGCGGAGGTTTTATTGGTTGCTGATTCAATAAACCACGATACTTCGAGATTGATTGCTCTTCCGTATCGTGCGACTTTCATTAATACTTGATTACTGCGCTTTTATCTTCAGAGTTAGGGTGGTATTCTAAGTTTCTATGTGATAAAATTGTTCGTGAATTTTTAATATTCATGTTACACGAAATATTAGAGATCTGTAAATCTAGAAACTGTATTGCGCATGAAATTGAATTGAATTCATAATAAGTGTCAATTATTACAATACTAGCTGACCCGACGAACTTCGTACCGCCTCAGAATCAATAAATGTTGTGTTAACTTATAAGCTAAATTTAATTCACCTTTTTATTGAATTACAATTAATACTTAAAATGAATTAAGTTCATGAAATGTGCAAAAGTCAAAATTAAAAATATGAATTACAATGGAATATAATTCACGTGGAAGCCTGCATTAATACTTAAAATGAATTATAAATTGTTAATTAAAAACTTTGTTTTATGTATCACAATTGTGTTTTTATTTTTTCGCGACAATATATTCAACCAAAGTGGAATCTACCAGATTAATTGTGAGGATTGTGATGCCGTGTATATTGGAAAGACGGGTCGATCATTTTGAAGAGGTTATATGAACACAACATTTAATACAAAAACAGAATCATTGTGTGAATTTTGACCATCATTTCAATTCCAAAAACACATTTTTTTTGGATATAACAAACAATTTAAAAAAAAATTGATAAATTAGAAAATTTAGAAATTTTTAAAGCAAAGGCACGTGAATTGAATGTTATAAATAACCAAATTCCAGCTTATTCCCCCTTAGTATATATGTAGTACATTAAAAACTTTTCCTTTATACAATCTACCAAAAAAATATTAATACTACCTTCCATTTTTGTCCCTTTCTTACTAATGTAATCTGCTTCCTTATAATGTTTATCGTCTTTAATATATTAGGATTCATCGTTTTTGACTCTATATTATGTATGATTGTTCCTTCTAATTACTGTTTGAATTATTATTATGATTATTATCATTCTTATTATTTTATTATTATAAATAAATGAATTTCATACAACAACACAACAACAACAACAAACCATCACGCCGTTTCTCCGCAGGGGTAGGCAGAGAGAATGGACCGCCACACGACTCTATCCTGGCACACCTCTCTAGCTTCCTCCACATTCATACATCGAGTCATACACGCACGTCGATTCTTCCGGCTTCTGACATGACCAACCTTTAATATTTGATTAATTTGGACATGCCATGTTTTTCTCGGTCTACCTCGACTCCTTACTCCATTTACATCGTTAACGTATACTTTTTTAACCATTCTTTCTTCACCCATGCGCTCCACATGTCCGAACCAACACAACGAACCATTCATAATTTTGTTCATAATACCTTCTTTCGCTCTACATTCCTTCCTAATATCAGCATTTGAGATTCTGTCATACATCGTTCTACCACACATACGTCTTAGGGACCTCATCTCTACCGCATTTATTCTGCTCTCATCTTTCTTCTGTCAGTTCCATGCTTCGCTTCCATACATAGGAGTTGGGACCAGAACTCCATTGTGAACGGCCATTTTCGCTTTCATTGATAAATTCTTGTTTCCAATAACTACTTTTAAAGCTCCATTCACTTTGTTACCCGCACCAACCCTTTTTTCAACATCACTGTCCGTTCGGCCATCCGCTGTGAACATGCTACCTAAATACACAAATTCCCTCACCTGTTCCAAGTTCTCTTCATTTACACTTATATTACAAACTGTCATTTGCTCTTCCCTTTCAAAAACTAACACCTTTGACTTTCCGACATTCATCAAAACACGTTAAAACAATTAAATAGCAGACAACATAATTTTGAATAAGTGTGATCCATCAATGAACTCCGTTTTCATCATTAGCATCATCATATTCATCATTTGAAGAGTTTGATGATTCAGTGTCCCTATCAATTGAAAAAAGAAATTCCTCGTCTTCATCTAGCCAAATATTTCGTTTATTAAGTACTCGCGGCTGAATTTCCTATGGTAACAATTCTCTGGACCGAATGTACACAGATACACCTATAAAATCAATACAAAATATACAATACGTATTTTTATTATTATTCACTAATCATAAATCGGTTATTTAATCTCCACGGAACACTCATCTGTCATCTTTTTCGAATGGTATTAATGGCGCAAATATTCTCTGCTCTCCTTCACAAAAGGGGTTTAACTTTTAGAATAGTCTCTCTGATACTGATTTTTATAACTTTGGGCATTGTTAATCTAAAATTAATAAAGAAAACCAAAAATCCCGGTGACGATTAAAAAATAACCTCAAATCTTTCACATTGAGTATTGACATCTGGCATCAACAATACACCACCTACGGGCGTTTTCGAAACTAAATGGAAGCCATGATGTTTTTTGTACTTTGTCTCAGAAGTCAAATATAGTCAAATTTACGACAAATATAATTAATTTTAAATCATTTAAGTGATTTTTTCAAATGTTTTAATGATTATTCTGTTATCCGGAACGGAGACAAATCCAGCAAATATAAGATCTTCAAAATTGGTCCAGCCGTTCTCGAGTTATAAATGGTGTAACTAACACGATTTTTGACTTTGTTTTATATATATAGATTACAATAATATTATTTTCGGCTTATCCATTCAAGGATTAATTTTATCTCAATAGAGACGAAGAAACTGAATTTGGTGATAAAGGTGTTTACAGGACTTATGACCTGTCATTGGTTGGGTTAAGCGCACGCTTTATGTAATAACAACATTCCCCTATAAAATTAATCCTTGAATTGATAACCCGCAATGGGTAAATAAAATCCAGTATACGTCTACAAGTATTTGTATACATTCAAAATGTTGTATAAAACAAAAAACTGGTCCAAGTTAGCATATAAATTGGAAAAACATTTCCAGGCGTTATCTAGCAGTGCGTTAATGGCGGTAGCCTTTCACATTGCATTATAAAGATCTTCTGTTTAATGCTTAAATCTGATCTTCATAGATGGCGCTGGTCTGTAAGTTGAAACTGACATGTGAATTGTGGTGTTGGATATTAACATATATACAACTTCCAATATTTGTCAGACATGGTGGTCATAAGAAGGGTGGAATGGGGAATGTTGTAATTACATAAAGCGTGCGCTTAACCCAACCAATGACAGGTCATAAGTCCTGTAAACACCTCTATCACCATATTCAGTTTCCAGTTTGCATCTTCGTCTCTCTTGAGAAAAAATTAATCCTTGAATTATACTCTTCTTTCTTCATCGTGTCAACTGCAACTTGGTCAGATGACGTCGGCCCAAATATCCACCGACTTGACTGCAGTACTGGACGCCCGAATCAGATCCTACAATAAAATAATATTGTTTTAAAATTGTTTGATATTTTCCTAATGAAACATGTATTTTTTTAAAAGGAACATAGAAGTTTCCGCCACATACCCGAGGCTATTATAGGGCGTAGCGGCGCCCTTTTGTCAGCCTCGCTCGTACACTCCCTGGGCCTGTCTCCGCTCCATCCGGGACTTACGAGCATTGCCGCTTCCACTTTCGCAATCGTTTCGTCATTGACCGATGGCCGTCCGGACCGCTGTTTGACATGGACGTCTTTGTTCTTTGAATTATTTGCACCACTTGTGCACCATTTGAACACTCATGCACGTTTCTCCATACACTTCTGTCAGTTGAGAATGAATTTCCGTCGCCGAATGGCCTTTGGCACACAAAAAACGAATCACGGAGCGTACTTCACACCTCTCGGGCGATGCGATCGGGAGCTTCATTCTTTACGGTTGCCAAACCAACACTGAGCGTCGCAGCGAGTTCGGCTGGGTGGGGATGTGGAGGGGGAAGACCAAGCTACGATCCAGTGTTGCCGGATCGCACGTAACAGCGATCCGCGCGCCCGTGGCAAACAGGGAAACTTATTTTACGGACAACCCTCGTATATTTGAAGACGAAATATGTATTAAAAATATGGATATTATGTACTCCGATATTAAACCGTAAAAAATTGATTTCTCTAAACGCATATATTCAAAAATACTTGTTATTTGTGGTTAGATAAACTTTCATGGGCAAGTATAAGAGAACTCAAGGGTGAGTCATCCGCGTTCAGGGCAAGCAAAGAGGTGGCAAGCAACTCACTGGTGTGACAATATTTGCAAAATAATAAAATTATTTGATCTTATGAGATCCATGTGTAATTCTGATTTAACATATTTTACGTCTAAAAAGTTAGGTTAATAACTTTTTTAACGTTAGTTTGCCAAAATGTTGATTTATCACAGGTTTAAGCGAAGTCCCTCGTCTTCTTCTCTGGTTTCAATCCTGGGATTGGTTTGCAGCAATTTCCTTTATTCTTCTCTTCTATTCTTCCCTGTCTTGTGCGGCTCTTTTGAAATTTTCATATAATGAGCAGCGCACGTCCACCAACAGGTCCTCCAGGTACTCTCGGCGTGGGCGTCCCCTAGAGTTTATCCCCTCGGTCATACCCTCCATTACGGCATGCAAGAGGCCTTCTTGTCGTATTACACGGCCAATCCATCTTGCACGCCTTTCGGACAACATCCTGAGCAAGTGCCTTCCTCCTTCGATTCTTTGGAGAACCTCCTCATTTGTGATGTGGTCTCTCCAGGAAATTCCTAATAGTCTTCTATAGTCAATAGGTATAGTCTTCTATAGTCTTCTTTAGTCAATAGTTAATAGGTATAGCAGAGATGAGTCCCTCGTAACTTGAATTTATTCCAAAATTTTCAACATTTTGTTTTAGTATTCGAACACTTAAAAACAAACGAGTGTCAGTAAAATAAATTTGCGAAAATCGACCATTAAACTTAACGCAATCGAGCCGGCCGATAAATAATATAATTTGTCACAGACTTTGGTTTGCATTTGGCCAGAGCACCGTAAACACGCTATGCATTATTATTGATGATCTCTGGTGTCGACTGGGTGTGATTTAAACGACAGGCGATTGATCAATGTGGAAATCCAATCAAAATTTTAAATTGTTGGTTGCGAGGTGATCGTGGAACTCAGAATAATATGAAAACTAGAAAATGTCTCCATGAATATGAATATTATATGAAACACATTTTATCTTAAATTAAGTGATGATCCAATAATTTATAATGACTGCATTATGAATTTCATACTTTCAAATCCTTTTTATTTCCTCATTTACTTTTTCGTAATTTCACTATCAATTGTTTCTTGAAAAATAATATACGACTCCATAATCAATAATGTAACCGATGAAAACGTCTATTTCCTAGAAGTTTTGTTTTATATTTACAGGAGTGACATTTTTCGTAATGCTATGTTATCATCAAATATTGCCTGCTATAATATTCTAATGCCAAAAGGGTGCTTGTGAAGATTTAAAAATAATAAATAAAAAGTTTTTGGTTAATTTTAAAGCCCTTAAGGTGACATGTGTTACGTTGACATACGAATTGCTGCACCTGAGGGGAAAATAAAGGCTCCGCGTGATGTTGGCAGGAGATGAATATCCTGACTCCACAACATAGTACGCGAAAGCTGTTTCGTCAACCTATGTTGACATCATCAGGTGTTACATCAAATCCTTGGTACACAAAACAAAGTTTTTTTTTTAAATTTAACAGTTAATAATAGTATAATGTTATATCAATTTGAATAATATATTTGATATCATTTTGAAGTTCACTTAATAATCCATTCTTAGTTTTTATAGTGTATTTTCCTTATTATGTTCACTATACCTATATTCTCATCCTTCTTTCATTAATAATCTATATACTTAGTGATCACAGTCTTAACTCGTCTTAGGCTTATTTTTTACCGTTACTCTTAAAAAAATGTTATTTGATTTAAGTAAACTGAGCGCATAACAAAAAAAAAAATTAAGTCAACATCGGGGAGACCTAACATGACACCGGAAGAAGAAGTAGAAAAATATTTTTAATAATTTTTATAAATATTTTAAATGTAAATGCGTTCAGTTTCAGCCTCTCATTAAACCCTATCCATTTTTACATAACGTAGAGAATTATATACCCAAATGCGTATATATGAGAGCAATCATTCGAAAACTGAAATGAAACCTTCAAACTTTTTTTATTGTTTAATGATTCGTGTGTTCTTCAATATAATAAATTATTATTTAACCCAGTTGCCGTTTGAAGTTTGTTTATGCCCGGACTTTGTAATAACAAGAGTTTTATGTTGAGTTCCTTATAAATAAGATAACTCGTCGCTATATTGAGGTTTCACTCAGATTTGATGGCGCACATAAAAACTTTTTTAAGCATGTATTCGTTTTGTGTTTCTCCCTAACAATATACAGCGGAAACGGTTCTCTTTGATGAGAAAAGTAAAAAACTCTTTTAATTTCGTCATCGCCAGAGACGAGATCTAACTTTCCGAAATGAAACCAATACAGATATGTATTATACAAAAATTTCCCAGGAGACTATGGGGCGGTGGCGGTGGATCGTGACACAAAGTCGATCCAACAAGTTTCACTCGGTATTATGATTGTTTGGCAAGAAAGTTACCCCTTCGCGTTTTCTGCTCTCCGGGGTAGCGGGATCCCCGGCCTGTGTGCGGCCCAAGTCCGAATTAATTTCGGACGAAACTTGAACAATAACGATTTTTACCGGAAAGTTCGGCAAAAGTCCTTTGATGTTCGTTGAATTATCGCCAGGAAAAAATATATACAAATTATCCCAGTAAGAAAAAAGTTATTAGCTCCGAATGTACGAAAAAATGAACTTTTTTTCCAGGAGTTAATTTTCTTAACAAATTTTATTAATAATCTTAAATGAAATTAGTAAAAACAGTAAAAGCATTTTTTAAAGACTGCATGCTTCAAGACCAGACGGAATAAGGTCTTTCGCTATGCTTTCACCCTGTATAGCGTTCCAGTATCATTTCAAGAAAGTTCAAGCTCCAATTATTCAGCAGTACAGTTTAAAGCATACTGCTGTACGGATGTGAGACTTGAAAATCTTCCGCGGACGATATTGGAAAACTCCAGGTGTTTATAAATAGGTACCTTCGCTCAATATTCCAGATCTATTGGCCCCAAACAGTGTCAAATGTCGTTCTATGGGCCATAGCAGGCGAAAAGCCAATTAGAGAACAAGTCGCTAGACGCAAATGGCCGTGAATCGGTCACACTCTGAGACGGAGCATCGGAGCATCGGAGACCCAGCCCCTGCATCGATCAGGGCGCACTAGACTGGTCCCCTATGGAGGGAAAGAGGAAGCGAGGCAGACCTAGAGCCACCTGGAGAAGAGCCCTGCAGGATGAGGTTAAAGCAGCAGGCCTCACTTGGGATGATGTTTGGCATCAGGTATGCAATAGAGTCGGGTGAAGAAGCTTCCTTGAGGCCCTATGCATCACGGAGGTGTGACAGGAAAAAAAGAAGAAGAAAAACGCATTAAGTTTATCTAAAATAAAATAAGTACTCTCAAATATAAATAATTTTAAGACACATAAACATAGTCATATAAACTTCTTTGATAAATATATTTTTCGCATAAGCTTTAATACAAAAGAGACAGGACTATCGAAATTAAACATTATTTATTCATAAGACAAGTTTAAGGCGGCGTGCAAGTTCGTACATTACAATATAATGGCATCACATTCCGTCAAACTTTGAATTAATTTAGTATACGCGAAATTCCGTACGTAAAAAATGCCCAAAGCTAAAAACGATGAAGTTTTTAATGAAAAAACTTTATCTTTGTATTCCAGCCTTAAGTTGCGTTTTTATAAGGGAACATGTGTCCCTTGGAGGCGAAACAAAATTAAAAAATGTGCCAGGAACAGATGGCTCGGAGATCCATTTATTATAACTGCTAGGGGATATTTTATTGATTGTTTCAATTACTATTTCTTTTATCGTATCGTTTTGTATACCACTCCAATTCAGTTTGTTTTTAAATAATAACAATATGCTAATTCTCTAGACAGTTTTATGTTTACTCCTATTATGGATATGGTTAAGGAAGCCAGATTGAGATGGTTTGGTCACGTCATGAAATCGAATACCAAATTATAAAGTCTGCTCCTCGAATTCAAATAGTTCAGAGGAGTAGAGAACGGCCTTTGGCGACATGGGAGTCATCTGTCGAGGCCACTCTCAAGAAATGGGGAAACAGAGAGCTGACCCAAGATGAAGGCGTTCTGGAGAAATCATTTAATTTGTTGTTTGAAGGTCACTTTATATGAACAAGTTTTTAAAACTCTAAACATATCCTCATTTTATTTTTGTCAGTGGACAGTAAGTTGGTGAAGAATAGCCGATTTCGGATTTTTTTCCCTTATTCCGATTGCCTTATTCCGATTATAAAGTCTGCCAACGATCATCTCGAGACATTATTTAGTAATTATGTTAAACTATCAATGCAGATAATGCTGCAACAGCCTCAATTGCGTGCATTCGTTGATAATTTCATAAAATGAACAAAATAATAATTATATCAAAAGTGTAAGCTGGTGGACGATATTAAAAAAATAATAATTATGGACTTCAACCTTAATTGGCGGACTTCGTGGCAGAGTAGCAAGAATCTGGTCTGGTATAATTCATGTGACAATAAAATAAATATAATAGCTTCCTATCAAATGTCTTGACAATAAATAGCTAAATAGGAGGGTGTTCAGCTTTTTGTAGATGATAGATATCTCCGACAGCGACAGCATAGATTGTTTTACCTACGGCCGCCGAACCAACCTGCCTCTGGTGACACCGGTGGGAAGAGAAATTAATCTGCTGAACGCGGTCTCCTCGGAGATCGACGTCTTTCATATTAGTGAAAGTACGTTCAGAAGGCAAATACTCTTAATTCTGGAGAGTATCCTGTCTTCCAAATGTTGAAACACCTCTCATGCGTTTCTGATAGTATACTATACACAATATTTTTTTTTACCTGTTCTCAATACATGCCTTAAAAATTAAAATTTGTAATGTCTGTTAATAAAATAAACTGATTTAAAAATATATATAATATAATAATTTTAATGGTTTAAAATAATCTGTTGTATATAAAAAAAATGGAAAGTAACGGTAAAATTCGATATAGGCCCAAGTGGCATCCCATGAACCAGCAATTATGTTAATAGAATTTGCCGCAAACCAGGATTTATTGATTTCCTGGGCTTAAAGCTTATTAAAAAATAATACTTAAAAACTTCGTTAGCCGCCACTGGAGTCTACATATTCGGAAACATGAATGACAATATTAAATAAAAGCCGAATAAAATACACTAAAATTATACTGTTTTACATAAATGGAAATGAGGAAAGTGTTACTAGTAGAACAATAACGACGCTGTAGGAAAAGTCGGTATAGGAAAAAGCCAAATTGTTATATCGGTACCGACGTAAGTTTTGTAACTCATAAAATGGGTCGTAAACATGCAATCAAACAAAAATACTGGACAATAAAAATTTCCGATGCGGGATCAAAAGTCGTATTTTATCGTGGAAATAATCTCCTATAGCCGGTATATCGGGATAGAACAAATACATCACTTGTGACTAATGGCTCCGTAATAAAATAAAAAGCAAATAGCAGTAATATGGAGTACCCCGAAATAACTGCAAATCGTCGAGGTCGATAAAGTAACAAGTCTAGGAAGTTCATTCCATGGGACAAGTGATACACTGACGTAAATATAGAACGAACACATCTGATTTTATTATTTTGACAATATCATCATGAATAATTTTCTCATTGTAGGAATCTAATGTCCATGACTGATTCACTTTTTGACCTACTTTAATTTCCTTTATCTTAACCAAAATTGTTCTATCGTAAAAGGTTATACATATCATCATTTTTGTAGATTGCGTCTGTATAACGCATGCGACAAACGTATTATGTGTTCGAACAAAGTTGTTGTTAAGATATATATTTTTTTAAATATAACTTTCTAACTAACCATCACTTTGTTTCCCCGAAAGAGTAAGCAGAAAGAATGGACCACCACACTACTCTATACTTGCACACCTCTCCTGCTTCCTCCACATTTATACAGCGAGTCATACACGCACGTCGATTCTTCCGACTTCTAACATGACCAACCTTCAAAATTTGATTAATTTGGTTATGCCATATTTTCCTAGGTCTGCCTCGACTCTGTACTCCATTTAAATCATTAACGTATTATTTCTTAACCATTCTTTCTCCATCCATGCGCTCCATATGTCCGAACCAACGAAGCGATCATTTCATAATTTTGTTTCTTAATATAACTAGGTAACTAACAAACCATCACTCTGTATCCCCGAAAGAGTATGCAGAAATGATTGACCGCCACACTGTTCTGTCCTGACATACATCTCTCGATTCCTCTACATTTATACATCGTCTCATGCACGCACGTTGATTTCTTAGACTCCCCACGTGACCGACATTTAATATTTGATTGATTTGATCGTGTCAAGTATTATTTTACCTTCCTCTATTTCTACCATTCGCCATTCTCTCTTCACTCATTTTTTCCATGTGTCCAAACCATCTTATCAATCCTCTCATTATTTTGTTCATAACACTTTCATTCGCACAGCATTCACTTCTTATATTTGCACTTGCACTCTATCATACATAGATTTACCACACATTCGTCTTAGAGATCTCATTTCTACTGCGTTTATTCTACTTTTATCCTTATTTTGCCAGTTCCACGCTTCAATATAATATACAATATAAATTGAAGCTTCAACTTACCATAACCATAACATTAATACACTTATAATTTGTTTTTAAAAAAAATATTTTTAACAACCAACCGGTTTCGCTCTCGCCGGAGCTTCGTCAGGGTTACAAATAACACTGAAAAATTTAAGGGGTGTAAACACAAATGAAAAGTGTATTGGTATTATATTTAATAATGCCACACTACAAATTAAGTGCATCATACGAAAATATTAATATTTTTTCGTTAATTTCATACGAAAGTATAAATATTTTTTCGTTAATTTTTATTTTATTTTATTTTTATTTTTTTGTTTTATTTTTTTATTATTGAGGGTAACAAACAGCAATTACAGTATATGTATATAAACACACAGAGACAACAAAATAAGGCCAATTACATGCTACCACAAATATTATATAACAACTGACATAAGGTTAAATATATAAGAATAATAAAGTAACACTTTGATAAGTTAAAGAGAAAACTAGTAGTATTTGTAATAATGAATAATTAAAAATGAAATATAATTTTAAAATGTAAAAAAAAAGAAAAAGACAAGAAAAGAAAAAAAAACAGAGTAACTAGTTTCATTCGCCCCGAAGGGTTTGCTCCAACCACTTTTTTAAATCACTTTCATTATGATGGAACACATCGATGTTATTAAAGCACTTATTGTACATGTCGCACGTCCGGTACACCGCCGCACTCTGAGCGTAGTTAGTCCGATAAGCAGGAAGGTGGAATATTTGGTTCGCAGTGTGTCTTGTGCGAAGCATAGGGGTATTCAGTAATAATTTACTAAGAAGTTCGGAGTTGTTTATTTTGAAGTGAATGATTTTGTGAAGCAACATCATATCATTGATTGTTCGCCCATTTTCGAGAGAGTCCAAGGAATAAAAATTAAGGGCAGAATAATAATTTGTAAACGACCTGCACATTTTGAAATTAATGTGTTTGATGAAATTTTTTTGATATTGAGTAACCCATATAAAAACTAAGCAACGAACCATCCTTGTAATCCTTGTAACCCTGATGAAGCTCCAGCTAAAGTTCTTTGAATACAAATTCACAAGTATATTAATATTATATTTATTATTTATTTAGTCTTTATACTATATGTTATTTTAAGACCCTTCGCGTCAAGAATTTTAAAACCATATTTGGTTGTGTTTTTTCATATTTCACAGAATTTTTTACTATGTTAAGTGACAAAACAAATGCGTACAAATCTCTCCGGTAAGCAGTGAATATAAAACAGTACAAAGCACATTAAGAGCGCTCGGGGGATTTTTGTTTATCTGTATCGAAGGGTGTCATCTGTGTAAAAAATATGAACAATGCAAAAAGTAATAACCAACAAAGTGTTTTAAAATTCACATCTACACACACTCGCCGTTTAAACAACGTAATTCAACCCGAAATTTATGTTTTGCCCCGTTCATATTTCTCGTTCACGACAAATTTATTAAGATCAAACGCGAAAAACACTGAAGAATGACGGCGTTTATGGCGTCGTAACTTCGCGGGCACAAGGCATGATAAGACCGCCATTTTATCGTCATCATCCCCTTCGAGCCCTGCGTTCGTGGCTTCATTATCATAACAAGTAAAGTGGAGGAGCCGCGTGTCGGCGCTCCCACTGGGCGCAGAGCAGGCTTTGACAAAACTCATACAATTATTAAGGCATCGAAATTATTATTATTATTATTAATAGGCAAAAATCTGAATAATAATTAAATAAAACGATGTTTTTTAACAACAGCAACCGGTTACGTCAGGCTCGTTGGCATCGACAGACTGGTGACACTATTGTAAACTTAGTCCTTTATATACATACATATCAAGGGTGATAAACATGTCAGGAATAAGGTCTGGAATGAAAACCAAATAAGGCGATGCCAACCTTACGGATCAAGAATTATAACATATAATAGTTATTCTTGTAAACGTAACTGTTTCTAGCAAGGGGAGGATGCACATGTCAAATATATTTTTCTTCAGGTGGTTCGCGAATCTTTTGGACTTAAGGATATAGGACAGTTTACCGAAAGCAACCATTATCATTTCATATATGTATAAGCCTAAAAAACTTTGATGTACATACCAGAAGATGGCAGCGAGTTACCGAAACCGATCGAATCCATAAATCTAAGTGGAATGAAACTAAATATATTATATATGTACTAAGAAATTTAAAATTATTTTCATTATTTGATTATGGTTGTATTCACACGAGTGACCTATCAGAATTTCATTAAAAGGAAACAATTTATATTGCACGTTCGGTTGGATGATTCTGGTCAAGATGACTAAACCGCGTCGCCCACCCGTTCGCGGTGCGAATGGGCTCTTAACCTAGTTTTACGATGGATGGAATGTGAACCGCTCCAAACCCTCAGCTGTTTCGAGCGCCGCCACCTAGGATGCCAGCAAAATGAAGTTTCCACAGAGATGCCGTCGGGAACGCTTTGCCGCAACTTGAGATGGATTTTCTCCAGATCTGTCATCCTAAAAATAAAACACAAAATTTAAATTACATTATTTTTATACTGGGGCGAGTGTAGAAGGATATTCAAGAAGGGTTACACTTAAAGAGCTCTTAAAGTTGTCATCACAAACAAAAGTCTATCAAACAAATCTAAGATGGCAATACACAGTGGTGTCTTTGTACCGATCCTTTTGTATAGAAGCAGATATCTGGCAAAAGAAGGATGACAGTAGAATAAATAGTGAGTAAGATAAGTAAAGTGAGTAAGAAAGTCCTTCTATTATATATTCGCCATCACTTTATATTGTGGATTCACATTTGAATAACTTTTTGAAAACATTGTATTTTCACAACACCTTTTTGCACCTTTCATAAACATGTTTTGGGACACACCCTTCCTTTCTTCAGTGTATGAATTAATGAAAATTTATTTTTAAGTGTATGAATTAATGAAAATGACACTAAGGAAGGGAAGTCTGTGTCCTGAAATATGTCTTTTTATTTATTTTTTTAATTTTTTTTTTTATATTATATAACAGGTCATTTGAACCCAATTACTGTCTATATTTATTTTTTAGCTATCATATGGATTCTCGTAACATGTGATTTTATTGTCACGTGAATTCTTACACCAGACCAAAGACAGTGTGATAATCACACTGCCATCGCCGGGAATCCGGGACCTTCGGTATGGAAGTCAGAATTCTTACCACTCTGCCACGAAGGTCGTCTGATGGTCAATGTTTGTGAAAGGTGCAAAAAAGTGTTGTGAAAATACGATGTTTTCAAAAAGTTATTCAAATGAATAAGATCAATGATAAAGTAAGTATATACTAACGATGTAAACGGAACAAGAAATAAAAGAAAATCATCGTAGACTGTCGGGCCCTGAGCAGAACTGAAAGGTGGCAGTCAGAGACAGGACAAGATGGAAACGTTTCTTGGAGGTAGACCAACCGAGAGTTTTAACGCTGAATATGATGTTCATGTAAAGCGAAAAAGAGTGTTAAGAAAACACAATCATTTTCAAAAAATATTTAAACGTATCTGTATCATTTTGAAGTTTTATTATATTTTACGGAACCGATTTACTTTACGAAATCATTGGTAATAACATTATAAGGCCATAAAAATGCATTTTAATAATGACCTAGCAAGACGAAACTAGTCACGTGACAATTTTTAGAAGTCAAATTTTAAATTTCGTATATGGATAAGAATTGGAAAGGAAATATCGTACATTTATGATAAGCTACACGAAAGAATACATCGATTGAGTCTACGCACGCAGGATGGCGATTTTATTTTATATATAATATATTATATTATAATATAATACGAGTACTTATAATCATCAGTCACCTTGAAATATGTGAAATCATTGGTAAACAATTTGTAAGAATATGTTTTTCTTAGAAACACTTTATTTCGTCCTACCTTAAATAACTTATTTTTGATTTATATAGTATCAGTTAGTATTTCCGTACTATGTAATCAGTGTCATTAAATTTCTTAACGAAGTTCCAAGAAACACATTCCAATATTTCTGAACCTACCCAAATAATTATTTGCTAAAAATGTATAAAGTCACATAAATTTTCGTTAATTACCATATTCTGCTCCATTTACTAGTGAAACGTATAAACAACAACGAGCTGAAATTTCGTCACATTTGATAATGCCTTAGAAGGGCGAAACATGCCTTTCCCATAAAATAAATTAATTCTAGAAAACTCAAGTTTTCATTCGTATTAATTACAAAAACTATTGTAGGTACATACAACATGATAGAAGAATATGGCGGTTCGTCCTTTGTGCCTACCTCATCGGATAAAAGATAAAACATTCACGAATGCGTAGAATTCACGTTCAGTATTCGACATATATGAATGTTTGAAAAAATGTGTTTTTTCTTCCTTGTTGTAGACCTAAGTGGTCTGTTCTCCAGAGTGTTGCTCCTCCTATGAGGTAGATTCCCAGCTATCCTTCCATCTTTTAGGAGGTATTCCACGAGTCGTAGTGCAATATAGGGAAGTCTGGTGGTGTCCATCCTTTGAAACTTCGGTGTCCCTTTTTTGCTGTCTGCTCTATCTTATAATATCCTCAACCTCACATATCTCACTTATTCTGGGGGTTCCTCACGCAATCTCTCAGTGTCATGCTTGCTAATGTCCTCAGTGTCTTCATTTCGGAGGTCCCCAAAACTTGTTTGGTCCTAACTGTGTCTGCCCTTGCTTCGACGCCATATGTTATTATTGGTCTTACGCATGCTTTATAGATTCTCATCTTACTTTTAATGGCCATGTCTTTGTTTTTCCATATTGTGGATTTTAAAGCTTGCAGCTGCCAAGAGATTGCAGCTGCCTTGTTTACTTGGGCTTGTATTTCTTCCTGCAGATCAGCTCCTCCCACCAGGTCGATGCCTAGATGCTTGAAGGTCCTGACCTGTACTATGGGTTGATTTTCTATTACGGGGTTACATGTTTCGGGTGTTTTAGAAAAGGTCATACATTTTGTTTTTTCGATAGAGATTATCATGTTGTATTTCTTACAGGTGTGATGTAGTCTATTTAGAATTAATTGTAAGTCATTATTGTTTTCAGCTATGATTATAGCATCGTCTGCATAACAAACCACATTGGCAATTTACTCTCCCATGATATAACCCAATTGTAGTTTTTGAAGATGTGATATCATTTAACGTTACATTTTATAGAGCTGATGCTACTGATACCATATCTTGTGTGAATAAAAAGTCTGGATTCCCGTCCTAACAGTGCTTGATGTTGAATATTCATTTGATACCACTGAGTTAGCTATCTTCGCTATAAACTGAGTACGGAAAGACTTTGTGGCCGGCATGAATATTTATAGAACCACCGCCCTTGTCAAGCAATTTCCATACGGGATTTTTCAACAGTGAAATGTATGAACCGAGTGGAAACTACTTTCCTATGCACTGCGCTCCCGTACAGTCATATATCTCTGGATACATACATCGTGTCATGCACGCGCGTCGATTTCTCTGACTCCTCACATGGCCGACATTCAATATTTTATTTATTTGATCGTGCCACGTTTTCCTTGGTCTTCCTCTATTTATGGTTCCATTTACATCGTAAACATATAATTTTTTAACCATCCTTTCTTCATTCATTCTTTCCATATGTCCAAACCATCTTAATGATCCTTTCATTATTTTGTTCATAACACCATCATTCGCACCGCATTCACTTCTTACATTTGATTTATTTTCAACAATTTTATAATATTTTAAATATATATCTTTATAATATCACTGAGGAAGGACCGGTTGCATTACGTTATTAGTCTCACAGGTCTCGTCTTCATAGAAAACCTCCTAAGAGATGGAATGACAGCTAGAAATTCACCTCATATGAGAAGCAAACCTCTGGAGAACTTACCACGGAGGTCTACAAGAAACAAAATGCTGAAAAATATGAAATTAAGGAAAATAAAATATTGTTAAGAATTTCTTATAATATGTATTTAGTTTTATTCCATATTCATCAAATTCCGACTCTCGGTCTGATGGTTGCCTTTTGATAAATTTCGTCATGCCATATTTTCCTCGGCCTTTTCCATTTACCCTGCTGGCATACATCGTTTAACGATTTTTCCTCATCCATTATTTCCATATGTCCAAACCATATTATATAAAACATTAGTTACTCTTTCTTAATGTTTTATAGACACATTCATTAACCTAACATTCCTCCTGTATCATTTATACATCTTCGTTTGGTTTTTTATCACAAATTGTTTTTTTCACATTCTTCTTAGTGATTTCATTTCTACGGAATTATTCAAAATTTTATAATTTTTTCCAGTTTCAAATTTCAGTTAAAACAAGAGATATATTTTAATGAAATTTCATTATTTACCATGTAATTCTACCAACAAATTTCAGAAACTAACATTAGTATTCATAAGTAAGTAGTCTAGACGTCGTTCTTTGGCGAACTTACGTTGAAACATAACAACTCCCGCATGAACCCGTATACTGTCTAAGCATTCTTTTGATAACGAGATAGGTAAAACAACGTAAGAATAATAAAAATGTTTCGTACCTAAACGATACCTTATTTTCCTTCCAGATTTTTGTATTGTCATCATAATGCAATTTACCGGACGAGGGTAGATTTCCATTTCAGCGTCCGTCAGAAGCCGCCATTTTGAGAGATCATTTCTGAATCGTATTATAAAATGTCGTTTGAATATCTGCCGGAATAAACATATGGATAGAAAAAACCGGGAAGCACCAAAAGCGTGGGATTCTATCTGTATGCAAATTACTCGACCACTGCCTTCTCCCTCTTTCGCCGGGCTCAAGTGTTTTTCATCCCTTTCCCCCTGTATCAAGAAGGTAAATCTATGGACAAATGTGATGGACTGTACGTGTTGTGTGTTCGTACTTTGTACATGTCTCTATGTCCATAGACCATAGACAAAACGTGACGTGTGATTATAATATTATTTTTATTTAGATAGGCTTGTACTGTAAACGCAAACGTGCGACCCATAAACAATGAGTTTTTTCTTGTTGATTGAAGTTCATAGTCACCAGTAGCAATTTAAATAAATTATATAATACGTATCTATGAAATATGAATAATAATTTTGTTTCACACGTTATGAATTACATCAAACGAATTTTTTTTTACCAAGGATTAAACGCATATCTAAAAATAGATCCAGAATGCAAAGCACGAGTTGTTATTGATCAACGAGACAAATACTATAGTATATATACTGTTCAAGATAATTTTTACAACATTTTTAAAAATATATAAACTTTTTATATATTGTGGTTTGACATACGACTATATTATGATTTATAAATATAATACCCGGTAGTCAGCAATATTCTCTTCGGGCAAGAGAAAGAGATTGTCGGTCAAAATTTCTAGAGCGTTGTCTCTAACATTCCTATTTTGGAATACGTGTTAGAATGACAAAGACAATGCACTACAAGCCCGAAGTTTGCCGATTTTAGCCGAAGGACTCTTCTTAAGCTCGATGCGTATTACTTGCCGCCTAGTAATATTATAATTTTTATGTTAGTAAATCTTCTTTTTATTTTTCTTGCGTTATCTTTGAAACCCCTCTGGCATTTTAAATTCGTGAATAGATAATTTTCATATTAATATTTTTGGAGTGACAATTTTGGTAATGATCAACTTTCTAAGATCGACAAAACTAGAGTTTTATCAAATGTAATAATTTTATCAGAAACGAAACAAGCCATTTTCATAAAATTTTACAAAACTTTAATAAAACGTACGTTTTCACAGATATAAAATTTATTAGAAACAGGTATTTATTAGTTAAATCGAAAATGGCCACATACAATGAAGATTTGGTTCCAACAGCGAAGGATGAAACTGGCAGAAGAAGGATTAGAGCAGAAACAATGTGGGTGAAAGCAGATCTCTTAGACGTTTGTGTGGTAAAACTATCTACGACGGAATTTCATATGCTGGAACAAGAAGGAATGTAGAGCTGAAGAAAATTATAAGAACAAAATTACGAAAGGATCTCCCCCTTCTGGGGAAATAGCGTGATGGTTTTTAGAATTTTTTTATTTGATGTATTTTTTCATCATTGTTTAAGAAGCAATAAATATTCTCTTGGTATAAAAGTCTCGAGAATTATTTTGTATCAAATAATAATAAAAAAATTGTCTTTTTCTTTTTTATATACCAGGGGTGTTAGTTGAAGTTTGCCGGTTTTTTCAATAAAGAAAACGCTTAATTCTCAAGAGAATCTCAAATTTTTTTTATTCAATGTATTGACCATCGGATTTTATACATTTTACCCATCTTTGAGGCAAATCATGGATACCATTCCAAAAAAAAATTTCTCTTTCGAGGCATACCATTCGACGAGCCATTTTTCGACTTTTTCAAAATTGGCAAAGCGCTGCTCTGCGAGTGAACAAGAAGGAATGTAGAGCTGAAGAAAATTATAAGAACAAAATTACGAAAGGATCTCCCCCTTCTGGGGAAATAGCGTGATGGTTTTTCGAATTTTTTATTTGATGTATTTTTTCATCATTGTTTAAGAAGCAATAAATATTCTCTTGGTATAAAAGTCTCGAGAATTATTTTGTATCAAATAATAATAATAAATTTGTCTTTTTCTTTTTTATATACCAGGGGTGTTAGTTGAAGTTTGCCGGTTTTTTCAATAAAAAAAAACGCTTAATTCTCAAGGGAATCTCAAATTTTTTTTATTCAATGTATTGACCATCGGATTTTATACATTTTACCCATCTTTGAGGCAAATCATGGATACCATTCCAAAAAAAAATTCCTCTTTCGAGGCATACCATTCGACGAGCCATTTTTCGACTTTTTCAAAATTGGCAAAGCGCTGCTCTGCGAGTGAGTGTCCCATCGATGCAAAAAGGTGATAGTCGGACGGGGCAAGGTCTGGAGAGTACGGCGGATGCGATAATATTTCCCAATTCAATGCTTTGAGAGTGTTCTCGTGTGAGTGCATTTCACAAATGGTTTTTCGATTTTCGATTTGTCTCTCGTTCATTTGGTGTGGTACCCATTTTCTATACTTTTGGATCTTTCCCATGGCTTTTAAACGTTGGCAAATTGCTCCTCGGGTCACATTAAATGTTTGGGCCAATTGTTGTTGCGATTGGGTTGGGTCTTCATCCAATAACGCCTGCAATTCCTCGTCTTCGAACTTTTTCGTTGCACCAGGATGTTCATTGTCTGTTAAATCGAAATCTCCACTTTTAAATTGACGAAACCATGTCTCACATGTTCTAATCACTGGAGCATGTTCACCATAAGTTTCTACCAGCAACCGATGAGCTTCAACTGCTTTTTTCTTTTGATGAAATAAGAAAAGCAACGAATGCCACAAATGCGATTCACTTGGAACGAAACTCAACATATTCACTGAGGTAAACAACTATGACACTACTATTTCGGCAGAATGTAACTTGTGTATTTTTGAAGGTTATTGTCCATAGAAAAATATGACATAGAAAAATCATAGAAATGTATACATATCTCTAGCGACATCTGAGTAAAACCGGCAAACTTCAACTAACACACCTATGTACTTTGTATATACAGCACTATTAAAATTAAATATCAGACATGTTTCGGACAACCAGTCCTTCTTCAGTGATACATATTTAAAATATTTGTAAAGAATTTTTTAATATTTTAAATATGTATCTCTGAAGAAGGACTGGTTGTCCGAAACACGTCTGATATGTAATTTTAATAGTGTTGTACTCGTATATACAAAGTATATAAAAAATAAAAAGACAAACAAAACATCTACAACACAAAGTATGGCCAAACATAGAAGAAATAATAGTTTATTTTAAATAGTATTAAAAACGGCGACCATAGAAGAAATGATAATTTATTTGAAATAGTTTTAAAAACAATGTCTGAATTCCCTCCATTCATTGTATATGAAATATTAAAAAAAATTGCATATATATGAAGTACTCGTATTTTCCCATTTCTAAATTAAAATTTTTCATTAAATCGTAATGTTGACGTAGTGTCTTAATTTATGTTTTTTTTTTGGGAACGAAAAAAATATTAAAATATTTACCAAAACAATAATGTCAAAGGCAAAAGTGACATTTTCATTATGCCGTAAATTGTCAGCTGAAAAGAAACAAAAGAAGGCGCCGAACTAACGAACAATTTTATTAAACACTGGTTGGTTCAAATCAAAAGCAGTAAAACGAATGATTTTAGAAAACATATTTTACTTTCATTTATTTCTCCTGTCCTAAGACGACTTTTGATAAGAAACAAGATGGCGCCCGTAGGCAGCTGTCATTTGAAATTTCTCACAAAAAATATTTTTTCGGTATTATGGCCATTGTTATAGTACTTTTAGGGATTTGAGATGATTTAAAAAAATAACCTGTGTGTACTTATGTACGCACGTAAAAAGATATTACTTCTTTGGCGTAACAAAACAAAAATAACGCCAAAAAATATTACATATATACTAGGTAGGTGCGTTAGTAGTAAGGACGATAATAATATTCGATACCCAAATTACAATAATGATATTAACTAACTAACTAACTAACCATCACGCCGTCTCCCCGAAGGGATAGGCAGAAAGAATGGACTGCCACACTTTTCTTTCCTGACATATTTCTTTCGCTTCCTCAACATTCATACATCATGTCATGCACGCGCGTCGATTTCTCTGACTCCTCACATGGCCGAAATTCAATATTTGATTTATTTTCAAATCAAATCAAATCAGTTTATTTCATCAACACACATTACAAATTTTATTTTTAAGGCATCTATTGAGAACAGGTAAAATAATATATTATATATAGTATACTACCAGAAACGCATAAGAGATGGTTCAACATTAAGAAGACAGGATACTCTCCAGAATTAAGAGTATTTGCCTTCTGAACGTACTTTCACTAACATGAAAGACGTCGATCTCCGAGGAGACCGCGTTCAGTAGACTAATTGCTCTTCCCACCGGTGTCACCAGAGGCAGATTGGTTCTGGCGGCCGGTAGGTAAAACAATCTGTGCTGTCGCTGTCGGAGATATCTATCGGGGACAAAAAGCCGAACACCCTCCAGTACGGCCGAGTTCTCGAAGTATCCCCTAATTAATCTATCCCCTAATTATTTGATCGTGCCACGTTTTCCTCGGTCTTCCTCTATTTCTGGTTCCATTTACATCGTTAACATATAATATATTTACCATTCTTTCTTCATTCATTCTTTCCATATGTCCAAACCATCTCAATGATCCCTTCATTATTTCATCCCTCTACTAAAAAAGTATAACTTCAAAATCAGTTTTCTGATGCCAACACCAAGATTCACTTCATTACATGAGGGTCTTATCATATATATTATAGTTATAAACTAATAATAATCAATTCATATAAGTATCATGAAAAATCATCGCCTTAAAAAGTATTGGTGTGTATAACCGTAATACTGCCCGAAAGATTTTTTTTAAATAATGATATAAATTTTATTATATCAATTTTTCCTTCTCTTACATCCAGCGTTCGGCTACCAGGAGAACATAAAGAGAAAAAGTTTCACGGGGAGGGCCCATGCATAACCGCCGTTAGTAACGGTATGTGATTTATGTAACGGCCCGATCCACCATAACAGATATTTAGATTTTATTTCCCTCAGTCAGAGAAAGTCGATCATTACCAAAAGGGAAAACATATTTTTATTGCTTACGACTGTTTAATATAAATTCGGAAAGTTGGTCGTCAGCTCATCGAAGATTGAAGAGAAGGGTTCGTAAAGATTTTTTACGACTTGCTTTGATATGAAATATGGTATAATAAACATTTATCGAATTTGCTCGAAATTTCGGTTACGCTAAATATGTACATATTATACATATCTGGGTATAATTATATGCAAACATATGTGTTGTTCTTCTTCTTTATGTTTTTGTTCCTCTCCTATCGAAAGTAGCATCATGCCTATTTCTACCCAAACAGCAGCTCTAAACTGGGATGTTTTGCTGCAACAGAACCATTTTCGAAGGTTAACTTGACAGGATTTTCTTCTTCACCCGACACTTCGCTTTCCGTTAATTTTTCCTTGGACCATCAGTTGCAACACTTATCTTTTTATCGTTTCCCATAATGTATCCGAAGTATTCCAGTTTCCTTCGCTGTATGCTCTTGACAATTTCTTTTTTTTCTTCATTCGCTGCAGTACTTCCTCATTTGTGACTGTCTCTGTCAATTATATTTTAAATATTTTACGATATATCCACATTTCAAAGTCATCCAGATTTTTTGTGATAGCTTTTGTCAAGGTCCATATTTCCATTCCGTAGAACAAGACGGATAGCATGTAACATCAACATATTAGGTCTCTGTTGCATAGCACCGGTTTCATTTTGATTTAAGCTATTTCGGACCATTTCTATTCGTATTCTTATATCCTGACTGCGGTATCATTCATAATTTAGCCAACAGACTAGGTATTTTTATCGATTAATCTGCTCTAGCTTATCATTTTTTTAAATGTTAGTAATGAATTTAAAAATAGTTTATAAATGTAATTTTAGCAAATATTTAAATTGATTCAACTGGTTCATCAAGCTTTGGTCAGTTTCGTCAGTCCTCTTTACCATAAAATAAATATCAGCAAGATATCATTATTTTTATTAGTTAATATAAATGAAAACGTCAGTTTTCTAGAAGTGTTATTATATTTTATGCGAATGGCATGTTTCGCCCTTCTAAGGCATTATCAAATGTGACGAAACTTCAACTCGTTGCAGTTTATGTAAACTACTAAATGTAGCAGAATATGGTAATTAAAAATAATGTTGTTACTTGAAATTTCGTGGCGTGAGTTCATTGTTAATAATGAATTTATTTTTTCTAAAATCTTTTTGAAATGTATATTTTGTTAAATCCACTTATGTTTGCGTCTTCAACAGCGAGCTGCCGAAACCGGTCAGCTTCTTCTGGGCGATAATCTGGGGGGGCATCTATGCAGACATCTTCCATCAGAAGATGACAGCGAGTTGCCGAAACCGGTGTAAGACACAAACATCAGATATTAACTAAAGGTACTTTTTAAAAAGATTTTATTTAAATATATTTATTTCATTATTTAATTTGTTGAAAGTAAATAAATTTCATTTGATATTTATTGGCAGCTGGCGCCTTGTAAAATAAATTAGTGAAATATCTTCGGAAATAACATTATTCCTCGACATCTAGAACTAGCTCGAGAAATATAGTTTTAGAGAAATATTTCTGGAATGATAGTAAAAAGCGTTAGGACCGATTTATGTCCCAATTAAATTAAATGACAACATCGTCACATCCAAAATGGAGCGTTGCCAAGAATAAATCACCCAATAAAATACCGTTAATTAAATTAACGCCTAGTGACCGTTAGACGGCGGAATATTATAATTTGACAGGTGCTAGCGCATTTTGTTTTCAGTTTTAAACCTAGAATGTGGATGCTCGCACGCTATTGGCCCGCCCGCGCGGTGGGCCGTGACACCAGCGCGTTCTATTTCCGAACAGACCACTCCTGTCGCTTCGCGCCTCGGATCCGAGCGGCGATGATTTTTTTTATTGTTCTCCGAGTAAGTACCGATTATTTAATGAATTTTTTCACATCGTCAGTAAACGCTGGCCCGCCTCCCGTATCTAGTCCGCCATCGAGTGTTTTAATTAGCGAGGTATTCCTCTACGCTTCTGTGTAGAGACGGATTCATTAACTCGAATGATATGAAGTTTCACGGCTTCAACGCACTTAAGTTCGTTAATTTTGCTCGAAAACCCGTTGAATGAAAATGCTTTAATTATTCAATTATTCATGATACTCGTTAAACATCGTGAATCGCAATAGTAAAGGAACTGACATATTAGATAATTGAATTAAACTGTAATCTTCGCTATAAATAAGTGCTCTCGGGTGTATTTTCTCTCGTATCACATTGGCATATAGTTTTAATCAACCATAAACACTGAACCTATTAAATTCTTTTTTGTTGAAGCCATTAAAATGGTCTAGTGCTTTTTACATTATAGCCGTTTTTAAAATAATTACATTTATACAGAAAATAATTGATTTACAAAATATCACATGGGAAAGATTGTACATTGTAAAAATGTTAAGAAACGTTAATAGATATTGACATAATCTTTATACGAAGTGATTTGCTTTATAAATATATATGATACCATCATCATCATTATCATAAGCCTCTACTTGTCCAGTGCTTAACATAGGCCTCCCTCCCTGACTTCCACAACTCTCTATCTCTCGCCGCTCTGTGCCATTGACCTCCTGCCACTCTCTTGATGTCATCAGACCATCTCCCTTATGGTCTGATCTCGGTCGTCACTACAGGGTGCGTCTTGTCCACCAATCATCCGTTGTCTTCGCTTTATGGCCGGCCCAATTCCACTTCAACGAGGCTATTTTGCACGCTACGTCCGCAACTTTGGTCCTTTATCTGATCCATTCATTTCGTTTCCAGGACTTTCGGTGTCGCAGTCGTAGCTGTTGCCACTCAGCCACAAAAGCCGCAAATCAGGGGTTTATTATCGATGGTGAGTTTACTGTTGGTGGCTAGCGTTAGGTGTTTTTGCTTTCGTGTGCTGTTGAGACACGGTTTCGACTGGGTATTAATAAAATTTTATTAAAATACCCGATGACAGAGAAAAATGTTTGTTTAAATTGAAAGTTAATGTCTCTCTAGGTACCGAAGTCATAAGTATAAGGCCGGGTTCTCGCCGCCAATCCGTGAAATGAGTGAGGGACTCGCGTACTTTATTGTTATTTTCCGAGGCTTTACGACCGAGGGTTTATTTCGCATAATAAAATTCGGACATGCACAATATCAAGCATTTTTTAGAGCTCTGCAATGAAATATGTAAGTGTATTAGTTCTACGTGTGTGCCCGCTGTACGTGTGGTCGTGTTAGATACCGGAGCACATTTGACAAAACGTTGTATGGCACTTACGACTTTAAAAAATCTACGAATTGAATCGTCGCTAAATCGTCACCTAAAAGTAAGTAAGTTCCAACTAACAAAATTTCACATTTGGCTTTTTTTCGTGAAAAGGGTTCTTACTAACCTATACGTACAATTAAAAAAACCATGTAATAGTATCGTCATTTTGATGTTACGAAAATAATCAAGTTCCATCTGATCATTCAAAACACACGATTCACTGAAGAAGGATTCATTTAAACTTAGAACTTTATTATTCCAACTATTGCCAGACAAAATTTACACGTTTCTCGGTAAAAGAATCTCTGGAAATTGGAATAAAACCCCTTTATTCCAAGATACACACCCGAAACCAACAAAACTTTGACTTAATTTTTCTCAGCTTTTTACTTTTGTCAGTTGGAACCTTCTTACTCTCAGGTGACGAAATCCCAAGTGCTGCGACTGCCAAACCGAAGGTCCGGGGATCGATTTCCGGAGATGTCAGGGGCCGATGGATTGTCGATGAATTGTCACACTCTCTTTTATCTTCTTCTTCTTCTTCTTTGTTGTAGACCTATATGGTCTGTTCTTCAGAGTGTTGCTCCTCCTGTGAGGTAGACTTTCAGCTGTCCTTTCATCTTTTAAGAGGTCTTCCACGAGGACGAGTCTCATGAGGCTGATTATGTAATACAATATACGGGAGTCTGGTGGTGTCCATTCTTTGAACAGGACCGTACCAGTCCCTTTTTCGCTGTCTGCTCCATCTTATTATATCCTTAACCTCACATATCTCACTTATTCTGGTGTTTCTCATAGGAGGATACACAGAAAAAATGTACTTAGTAAAATGATACATAGAAAAACGAATATTTTTTTTTAAACCATCTAATTTGGTTAAACCATTACATGGTTTTTTGCACACAGTGGTTAATTTTTATTTATATTATATTAATTTATTAAATGTAGACATACATTATATTTTGTACGTTTTATATTACACATATTACGTTTTGCAATATTCACGCTTTATGTTGCTTTAATCTTTTACGATAGCAGAGTTTACTAAAAAAATGGATTCCGATTTCGAAATTTACGAGTATAGAAGTAAGTAAATATTCGGATTACTTTATTGGCGTACAGATTGGGAGACAATAAAGTTTTTTGAATTTGGAATGTTAATATTTTTATGTTGGTATCAGCAGGCAGCAAGCACGTGTTTTTCCATGATAAATCATTTAATTTCTGTATTTTCGGCATTCAATTTTATGACCAAGTATGGCGATTCAGGGGGGGTTTGGGAATTCAAAAAAATAAGCGAATAACGATGTGAACACGATGTTTAATTGGAACATTTAATATGAAATGAGATCATTAACCAAGTGATCTATTTAAAATTGTATACTTCACGAGTAGATTTTTTCTTATTTGCTATTATGATGACTAAAGACGTCGATAGTCGTATCCACCAGGCTAAACTTGCCTTCAATAAAAAGTCTAAAATATTCGAGTCCAACAACATAGACCTGAACCTCCGAAAACAACTTTTAAAAACATTGGTGTGGAGTGTTTTACTGTACGGCTGCGAGACTTGGTGCCTGGGCGAAAGAGAGCGAAAAAGACTGGAGGCATTTGAGATGTGGACCTACCGACGAGTTGCCCATGTTTCATGGAGGGACCACATTACAAATGAAGAAGTTCTCAGCAGAGTTGAAGAGAGTAGGCACGTGTTGAACACCATAGCGGAGAGGCGCGCAAGATGGATTGGTCATGTGTTGCGACACTAATGTTTCCTGCATATTGTGTTGGAGGGAATGAATCAGTGTGGTATCCCGTTGCCTTCTCTGGAGGATTTTCTGTCGGGGTTACCTTCCCTTAGCTGGGTGTATCCAGTTTTATGGCGCTGGAAGCTTGCCATTCGTCCTCTCTCTAACTGCTATGGCACTAATGTGCCACATTGCCCGGGGTTCGCGGGGTCTTTAAAAGACCTCTCGTGGATCCTAGAGAGTTGGACTTGATAGTCGTGTTGCTGTTGTAAATGCAACATGGCGCTTTACGACATTTTGTAGAGGCATACTTTCCAGCTAAACATACCCCATCGTAGTCCTACTATCCTTTTAAACTCCAAACATACTATTGTAGGTTAAATGCATGACCCACATAAGTGGACTTCGACCTTCTGAACCAGCATATTTCATGATGAAATATATAGCACGAATAACCGAAAATGCCTGACTTAGGACCTACTTATCCCAATGATGACATACATTGCATAGACAAAAGTGATGACTCAGGGCCCAGATTCATTCACACAGGTCACTAGGTCACTAGAGCAGAGCATCGTGTGCAAAGGGAAGCAAAGCATATAAAAGCGGTACGTCCGACCACCATATACATCATTCCTTCTTGCGACTTCTAACAGACACGAGTCTACGCTATCAAGTCTACGTACGAGAAACCTCCGACTCTCTTACGTCGAGCTACGCTACTATCGACCCTGCTACGTCACGCAACTTCCGACGAGTCTTCGCTCCAGCTGACCGACGCCACCACCCAGTGTGTCATCATCTTCAGCTGCTCACCGCCCGGACTCCGCCTCCGCTGCTATCGACGTCCAGGCGCACGCTCCATCACGAGTACATAATACTGTCAACGTATGATTACTGGTGATCTGCAATAAACGCTGAAACTTCCACTGCTTTTAACTCTCACCACATCCCCCAAACTATGATGGATTTTTAACATTTATTTT
Source organism: Lepidostoma basale (assembly GCA_022606425.2). Classification (NCBI taxonomy): domain Eukaryota; kingdom Metazoa; phylum Arthropoda; class Insecta; order Trichoptera; family Lepidostomatidae; genus Lepidostoma; species Lepidostoma basale. The sequence continues at coordinate 189,655 of JAHDVF020000724.1, read as the reverse complement.
CATTATATACATTTGCGTCGGCTTTTTTATTATCTTACTTTGTGAATTATACCGGATAAATATCCCATTTTAATAATGCTTCATAAGGATCATTAACCATTCATTTCTTCGAATTAAAACGCTCTCAAGTCCGCCTATAAGCCGAGCTCAGGGCACTTAAGCCAATAACATCAGAATTAAGAATTAAATGCCACGTATTCATGCTGTCATATAACTCGTCCTCTGCTCGGTGGCTTAAGTAGCCTGCAAACATCCGAAGTCTCGGGCGAAGGGTCCCTTAAGAATTTTTGACATGAAATTCAAACAAAACCTTGAATACGATTATGTCCCCTGTCTCCGGATCAAATTTCCTGCTATAAAGATTATGCACTTCTATAGAAAGCGACATCAAATACCCATATAAAAAGTATATAAAAAACTCTTGAATAATAATCGTACCGGCAGAATTATTCCCGGAGTAATGTCATTGGTATCAAAAAGAACCACAAAAAAAAATTGTTTATGAAAAATAATGCATAAACGTATCATGTAAATTTTCCGATCCGAAATTGCGTTTGACGAATGTCCAGTGAAGGAACTAATTGATAAAAGCAAATGGTCTTGAAATAAGTTATATTTTAATAAAAAAATAATATTGTTATTTGAAATATCATGGTAGAAGTTCATAGTAATTTATAAAAAAAAATCGAAAATCAAAAAATCTTTTTAGATGTATATTTAGTTTAAATCCTCTCGTGTTTGTGTCTTCGACCGGTTTCGGCAGCTCACTGCCATCTTCTGGTAAATATATCAAATTTTGTTAGGGTTATAAAAATATATATGAAATGAAAATGGTGGGGGGTTGAAGTTTAACGATTACATATAATCCATAGTGTTAAAATGTTCAAAACAATCAAATGTCCAATGGTGTTAAAAATATTTTTAATGAAGAATGTGTGGGAAAACGATATACGAGTATATTATGTTTGAATACCGAGCAACGAAATAAGGAAGAAATGTAAAGTAGATGGTTGCATACATTTTCCGAATGGGTATCTACGATAACATCAGCAATTAAGGTTGTATCTCTCAACATGCAGAACGCAACCTGCCTATGGTGATGCTAGATGAAGATCAATAAATCTGTTTCATGTGACAAAACAACAAATTTTGGCGTAGTAGAGAGTCAACCTCATTAATGCGTTCGTTGGTCGAAGCATCTTTTGAAATAACGTCTTAATGAAACGTCTGTTTTCTAGGAGTTTTGTAGTATTTTATGATAATAATATTTATATCGGAAAGATATTATCAAATACATTCGTACATAGCCACTGGACTAGAAACTGTAACATATATCACTTACCAAAAGTACGGATAAAGACAGGACAATCTAGAATAATATATAGCGGACTAAAAATCTAAAACGACCTACCAAAACTTACCTAATAATAACACATTACAAATTAAGAGGTCTCAGCAGAGTTGAAGAGAGTAGGCACATGTTGAACACTATTTGATTGGTCATGTGTTGCGACACGAATGTTTCCTGTATGATGTGTTGGAGGGAATAGTCGAGGGATCGATTGGCAGAGGACGACCTCACCAGGAGTACCTAGACCAGATTTGCCGAGATATGGGCTGCACCTCTTATACAGAGTTGAAGAGAGTTGCCGTGGACCGAGCGGAGTGGAAGAGGAGATGCGTCGCCTTGCTGCAGACCAATCATTAGATTGAGACCGTAGAAGAAGAATAATAACTTTAAAATAAACCTAAAAAATCATATATTATGTAAGCATGTAAGATGTAAATATCATTGTATTTTGTAACCCAACGGGTTTTTCTAATAAAAACATTTCATAATGCCTTAGTAAAGTGAAACATGTCATTCACATTTTATTTGGTAATACCAACCGGTTAAATACTAAAAGTGTATTTTTAATTTATTTAAAAATGTTACACCACAAATTAAATACACTTTTTATCTGTATTACATACATAATATATCATTGTTCAAGAAATATTAAAAAACACCGTAACAAATTATGATAAACCTCAAATTTTAATGCGAAATATATTTCTTTCTTTCTTAAGTAATGGATAAATGAATGCTGTATACGTTGTACTAAAATACTGGCATGTCCAATGTCAGATGAAGGTTTGCATGTCGCAGGAACTCAAATTTCAATTTCCGCAGACGGTTATTCAATTATTGTTTTGTAAGGAGCCATGAATCATGATACGTTTAATTTGAATAATAATTATCTTGGCGAAAGTAATTTGATACCAAGATTTTATATAGCGAGCATGCAGTTTTATATTGTGCGTGTTTATGTAAATATTCTGCATTGAATGTACGTAGGTTGCCACTCTCAGCGGCGACTCCAGAATATGTTTCATAAAATACGATAATAATAATAATAATAATAAAAAATTGGATGATATATAGAGCGCCATTTTTATGAATTTATCATCTCAAGGGCGCTGTAGCTCCATTTTAAGAACTAGTTGAAGATAAATATTTTAGTTAAAGTGGACAATTTGATTAGGAATAAAGATTTTCTTAAAAATAAACATTTTGTTAAAAATAAACATTTTGTTACAAATAAACATTTTGTTAAAAATATTTTTTAAATATTTAAATGAACGTTTTGTTAAGAATAAACTTTTTTGTAAAAAATGTAACAGTTGAAAATAAACATGTTGTCAAAATAAACATTTTGTTAAAAACAAACATTTTGTTAAAGATAAACATTTTCGTTAAAAATAAAACATTTTAGTATGGGGGCTGCACCTGACGCTGCTTTCTTGTATTGGGTAGTCAGTACCCGATCAAAATTTGCGATTTCAAATCGGAAAAATAAGAACATTCATAGCTAATCCCCTTAATTAATTGTAATTGAAGTCAAAAATTATAATAATTAAGATTTATTTGCTGAAAAATATTTAAAAAAACATCTGGCAACACTCACGGAACGGGCATAGATCCACTCTGGTTGCAAGCCCGAGAGCTACTGCCGGCGGCAGTGAGAACATTGAGCTACTCGCGCTTCCACAGTGAAGTATGCAAGAGTGAGTTGCGAATATAGTGTCACGCACTCGCGCACACAGTTTATACGCGAATTTGTTTCCGATGTTCACAAAATACCTCCGATGTACCCGATAAATTCTGATTATTATTAATAAATATATTCAAATCAAATCAAATAAAATCAATTTATTAACTCAAAAGACATTACAAACAGGAAAATGTTTAAGGCATCTATTAAGTACAGGTAAAATATTATAAAAATACAACAAAGTACCAGGAACGCATTAGAGATGGTTCGACATTAGGAAGACAAGATACTTTCTAAAGTCAAGAGTATTTGTCCCCTGAACGTACCTTCACTAATATAAAAGACGTCGATCTCCAAGTAGACCGCGTTCAGCAGACTAATTGCTCTTCCCACCGGTGTCACCAGAGGCAGATCGGTTCTGGTGGCCGTTTGGTAAAACAATCTGTGCTGTCGCTGTCGGAGAAATCTATCAGGGACAAAAAGACCAACACCCTCTAGCACGGCCGAGTTCTCGAAATATCCCCTGAATAATTTAAAGAAATGGGTTATGAGATGCCCATCTCTTCGAAGCTGTAAAGAATTGGTTCCGAGCATTCCTAAAAGAAATGCCGTGGGATAGAGCCACGGATAACTACCATATTCCCTCATTATGGAGGAATACCTAAAATCTTAACCTAACTAACTAACCATCACGTCATTTCCCCGGAGAAGTAGGCAGAGAGGATGGATCGCCACACTGGCCTGTCCTGGCATACCTCTCGAGATTCCTCTACATCCATACATCGAACCATGCACGCACGTCGATTGTTCCGACTTCGAATGTGGCCGCCTTTTAGTAATTGATTAATTTGGTCATGCCATGTTTTCCTCGGTCTTCCTTGTATTTATTATATTTATAGAGATATTGATGGTTATTAGAAGCAACGTGTAGAAGATACCCATCATAGGGAAGGGAGGGTTAATATAGACTTTTTAAGGCAAGCCCGGCTTCTCGACTTGTATGGACGTACCGCCATTGATCCAAACCATCCTAATGACCCTTATATTTATTATAATAATAATAAGATTTGGTGTGGCTGTGCATGTGATCCCGTTCATATCGTTCATAAGGCATGAATAAATTGACCGCCTTCACATATCCAGCGGGGGCAAGATCAGCCCGAATTGGGCAGACGAAATAAAGAAACGTCGGCCGTTAATTGCCCCGGTGTATTTCGGCGAGGGCCGTAAAGGGCCGCGTGTGTCCTGGCGAGCCCATTCTCCCATCCATCTGTGTTGGCTCTTGTCCCTACAGCGGTACCGACACCGCCAAAACGATTCCTTGTTCGGCGTCCGCCAGAGAGACTTTTGAGCATGTTAATCTTAAGATGCCTGTACGCTCTAATATGCTACAAACGTACGTTGGTATTACTAAATCACTTTTGTTATTTATATACGAACACTTTTATTCCACTTTTGAGTCTATTTTTCTCTACACGTTTCGACAGTAGTAAACCTTCAGAGTCATACTAAAGAAAGCCAAATTTCAACAACACTTTTATGCACTTATCAAAAATATGTTTCGGACTGTACATGTCCTTCTTCAGTGCAAACATGTTAAATTTGAATTTAGTGTTTGTTTTAATATATAATATAAAACGCATTTATTTTACCACTAAAATGAGTAGACAGTTTTGATTTGTGCCAACTTATACTTATGTAAATAGAACAGACGAAAATTGATAACTCGAATCGTTCGTATTCTAAAGCTTTTTACATAAAATATTAATGGAAAGAAAGTTTCATAACATTTCAAGATAATAAAGTTCTTCAAATTCGGTTTGATGATGTCATAGTAAGGCGAAATATTTCACTCGTAAATATACACATTTAATCTCCCAAAAAGGATGATTGTTCTTTTTTAACGTATGGAATATGGAGTATTATTGTTCTTTAAGAAACAATAAGCAATTGTTTGCAAGTCTCAAAGTAAATATTTCATATAATTTTTTGGAAATATGGGTTATTACTTACTTTAGATGGTTGTACAACCCTTGAAAAGTTTTAGTCTCATTGTTGATGTTATTCCAAGTACCTTGATCCTGCGACTTTGGTTCTGTTTGGTTTGGGATTAAGGTCTACCTAGAGGTCTTAATTCGGGTGGCTTTGACATATATGGGTCATTATTCTTCTTCCAGCCTATTTCCGTTCACTTCTGACAAAAGGTCTCCTCCATCTGCTTCCATGCTACTCTGACTGCATCCATTTTACGCCAAAACGTCGGTTCAGGTCATCCTTTCACTGTAGTTGCGGTCGTCGTACACTTTTCTTTTTGGTCCATGGTATCCAAGTCAGTAGTATTCTTATCGATTTTCCGTCCAAGCCTCTGGCTTAGTGAACTGTTAATTACCATTTTTGGATCGCTGTATAGTGGATGATGTCAGTGACCTTTGATTTTTTTCTCACCATTTTATTTTGACTCTGTAGAGACTTTCAGATCATGAAAGTAGCCTTATTCTTAACATGCCTATTTTGGTCAGTCGTAATTTCTCGGCATTCTGTTTGGATAAAGTGAAATTATATAACTCATTTTAGACCATGGTATACTCGTATATTCCAGGAGTAGCGAAATGTAAGGTTTTTAGGTAATTCACATTAGTTGCGATTCAATTATAAATATTTTTATTGTTCCGTTAGTGAGGTATATTTATCTTTTTGGTTAGACCAAAGGCATCAGATAAAGATCCCAGATTGGTTAGAGACAAATTACAAAGGACAATAATTCATAGGAACATAGGAAGGCTTTAACCTTTAAGCTATAGTACGGCTAGCCATTGTTCAATGGGAAAACAAAAGTAAACAGAATCATACATTAATATCGAAACTTGATTCCGGGTTCAATAGGCACGGTTTGATGAAGAAAGAAGATGGGGGGAAATGCTTGTGTTTTAATGAAAAAGAGAAAAATATTATCAACCAAAAAATGTAGCTGGATAATAATATAATATACGAGTACAAGGCAAAATCATTATTTGACATTTGATTATTATATTAATTCTGCTCCATTTTTTGTGAAAAAATTGGAATAATAAACTAAACAAAACAAAATTAAATATGATAAGTTTTGATTCAGTCATGCATTATTTTACCAAGCTTCTTTAACTTTTTTGGGTTTGTTTCTTACTTTAATGTGATTATAAACCTTTCATTTCATGGTGTGGCAAATTTGCTACAAAATTAAAAATCTATTTTAGTAGAATTTGACATATAGTACAAATGAAAACGTCTGTTTTCCAGAAGTTTTATTACAATTTATCAGTTTAAAGTTTATATTTTGTTTATACTTTCTCATGCATTATCATCATTACATTTGTCAATGCCTTAGAAAGGAGAAATACGTTATTCCTATAAACTATAATAAATCTTCTAGTATATTCGTATTAACTATTTACCTTTCTAGTAAATTTGCTATTAAAGCTACAAAATCAATAAAGGTAAAGGTAGGTATATAATTAAACAAAGAGTATTCAAATGATTTTTTCCCCATATTCTACTTTGCAATAAATTAATATAAATACTAATATCACAACACTTCTTGGCTTTTTTAACAAACATGTTTCGGGACACGAATTTCCCTTATTCAGTGTATGAATTTCAATAGTTAAATGATATTGAGCTATTACTTTTATTCTTAATGACGAGGGGAAAAGTTAAATTTAGTGGCAGGGTAAATTGTTGTTATTTGGAATCATGAGACAGTGGAAGGGGAAATAAATTAATGAAGGGACTAGAAGTTAAGTTTAGTTGGTTGTTTATAATTTCTTCTTTGTTTTTAATTGCCTTGTGAAAAAAGCAAAAAAGAGTTTTGATAATACAATGTTTCCAAAAAATTATTCAATTGTGAATCCACAATACAAAGTGATGGCGAATATTTCATTTAATTTTTTTCATTTCATTTATTTGAATAAAAATCACAAACATTACAGACAGATAATTCTAGATCGTTGGCAATTACATAATAAGAATTAATAAGAGAAGCAAAAAAAACCCATTAAGATTAAGGGAGTAGAAAGAATCATAACATTGATATTTCATCCCTGAGGCAACTCACACTATCACGAAATATGTCGACCTTTGAGGCAACCCGATTAAGCCATAAGATTGCCCTACTCATAGGCATAACCATTTGCAGGTTGGTTCTGCAGCGCGACAAATAAAACAATCTGTGCTATCTTAGACGAAGGTAAAATAGAATAATAAATCATGTTTTTGTAAATTGTAAAAATCGTGAAATGAATGGTTAAAATTCGCTCTTTTGGCATTTCTTCTATACGTTATCTTCATCGATAAAGCAGAATGTCGTGGGCAATTGTAAACACGGGGAAGATGCAAAAAGGCTAATAGAGGATCCAGATATTATGTATTCAGACACACTCGCTTAGCAGACTCGATATTTCAATTGTTTCTCGTTAACCGCAGTCAAAGGCCACCTTACGGTTGTATGGAAGAAGGAGTACTATTGTATCCTCTTGACTTATTGTCTAAACATGCAACTCAATATTTGATATCGAAGTTAGAACTATTCGATATTGTTTTAAATGGTTTGTTAAAAAATCGAAAAAGGCTAAAAAAAGTTGAAACTGAACCTTTATTTACCTTTCGCTGTCAATGTCGATTTTAAATTTAGTAAATTTTATATAAATATTTTAATATTATTTTTCGATAGAATCTTGTTTATTACCCAGATGTATGTACATAATAGAGTAGGATTTTTTTTATAATTAAAAAACTTTTTTTTCCACTTTTGAGTTTTTTTATTTTTAACAATGAGAAAAATAAACTCAAAAGTGGAAAAAGAGTGTTTTAATTCATAAAAGATTCATCATTATGGAATTCCACAGTGTTAAGGTCCAGTCTGTCGATGTCACCGAGCCTGGCGAAACCGGTCGCTGTCGAGAAATGTGGAAGTAGTTTGATAAAATAAATATTGTTTTATTTAATTTTTATATACGAGTAAAACACAGAATTCATTAAAAACCGTTAAATTAAAAAAAAAACTTTGCTTTATGTATCATAATTGTATTTTCATTTTTCGCGACAGCTGTTTCGTCAACCTATGTTGACATCATCAGGTGTTACAATAATATATCATGATTATATATTATTGTAACATCTGATGATATCAACATAGGTTGACGAAACAGCTGTAGCGAAAAATAAAAATACAATTGTGATACACAAAACAAAGTTTTTTTTAATTTAACAGTTTATAATGTTGAAGTATCATAGTGTTTCGGCCAAAACAATGGACTACAAAATTTATTGTTTTCAGAAAACATCTAGAATACGTAGGTTTTCTTTTGTATTAAACAACGTTTTTTTTAGTTTAGGGAGACATTATTTTCAATATTGATATTAAACTAACTATAATATCAATAAAATGAACCACCACGCTGTTCGTTCTTGACATACTTCATTTGATTCCTCAACACTCATACATCGTGTTATATACGTAAGTCGATTTATCTGACCCTTTACCTAGCCTACGTTTAACATTTGATTGCTTTGATCGTGCTAAATTTTTCTTGGTCTTATTATTTATCTGGTTCCATTTTCATTTTAGATAAGTAACGTTTTTTTTAAATATTTAATATTATACAATTTCTTATTATTCCAATTCTTTATACATAGATTCGTTTTCCAGTCACGTAAAATGACCTTGGTTGCTAAATTAAGCTAAAAAATGAGGTGTTGTATATTTGACTAGTAAGTGTTGTCTTGTGTGAGTGTCTATTACCTTCCTTATTGGTGAACGGAATATGGGTACACAAACAATATAATCAATTACAGATTTGTTAAGTTCATACAAAAAATAAACGAAGTATTTTTCATACATACACAATAGTTTTTTCAGTGTTCCGCGTAGAGTAGTTCAAATGTATTGAGTATATTAAATTATTGTTTTTTTTTATACTTGTATATACTAACTATTATCTACGAGTATTTACTCGTTCTCACATGGCAAAGAAGGTACCCCCAAATCCAATGTTAATATTATATAATATCCGGCGCCCATGGAAACGACGTAAAGACGGCCAAAATTTTCAACACAGTGGCAAGGGAAATATAATATATGGTAGTCCAGAACAAGTGGTAGTCCGATGGGGCCACGTCTGGTGAATAAGGCGGTGCGGTATAATCTCCCAACCAACGTTCTGTATGTAGTTTTTGACCACGAACGCGATGTGAGATCGTGCGTTGTCGTGTTGAAGAATCAGTTTGCTATACCTGTTGCCCCATTCCTGTCGTTTTTCAGGCAGTGTCTGCTTTAATCGCATTAGTTGTTGTTGGTAGACTTTCCCCGAGACCGTTTCACTCGGTTGAGGAGTTCATTTTTCGGTCCTACTTTTTCGGTCTTCGAGGGCGATCTTTGTTGTCAATACTAAAATTACCAGCTTTGAAGCGTCTATACCATTATATGCATGATTTATACGATGTGGCATGATTGCCAAAAACTTCCTAAAGAATTTTATGCGCCTCAGCTGCACTCTTCCCGAAAATCCTTCTTATTAACTACGAAAGTCGATATTTGAAGGAGCGATTAAACAAATTTTTATTTCGTGGACGTTGGACAATCGAAGTGTGCGCGGGAGATGCCTTTTGCTGGCGATGAGGTTCGCAACCCATTACACCGCGTCTCCCGCGGGGGCGAAAAGAGAAAGATGGAGTGCCGCAATGGTTGAAGTGTGGCAGTCTATCCTTTCCATGGCTAGTTAGTTAGTTAGATAAAACAAATGTTGTTGTGAGAATGACAAACATGCGCGAACTGAACGTAAATAACAGATGTCCAGGCTTACTAAAAAAAAATGGCCCCCAGATTTGAAGGGTTGAAGCAGCAAGAGCCCTCTGTTGGAAAGACAGAGAACTTTCCGAAACACCTAATATTTCAAGAATTAATTGCACCCCAATAGAGACGAAGATGCAAATTGGAAACAGAATATGGTTGATCAAGGTGTTTACAGGACCCATGACTCGTGATTGGTTGGGTCAAGCGCACGCCCCATGCAATACAACATTCCCCACTCCACCTTCCTTCTTACGATCACCATGTCTGACAAACTTTTTGGAAGTTGTATATATGTTAATCTCTAAGACTACTCTTTACGTGGAAGTTTAAACAATCTACATACTAACGCCATCTATGAAGATTTGTGTTTATTAAGCACAAATATTTTATAACCTAATATTTTTATTGATATATATATTTTTAGGGATACATATAACATAAGGCAATCTTGATGATATTTGCAATCTTCTATGATCCCTACGACTTCTGCTCCCACCTTCCGCTTAACCTGTCAAAACTGTAAAATGAAATTGTATGAGACATTAAGATACGTTTTGTGCTTATAAGTAAGAAATTCTTATTATCCATAAAATAAACGTTGTTAGTTTTATCACGTTGACACATCTCGCGTGCTGCGAGATTCTGTATCATTAAGTGTCATTTCTTCTGGAATTCTACCACGCTCGAACGAATGAATGGTAACTTAGTCACGTGGTGGGTGATAGTATATAATGTAGGTGCAACTTACAGCAGTATGAACTTTGATTAAGACTTATTATCACTTGTTTCGAAATCTTTTGTTTTATAAATAGTCCATTGTTTTGGCCGAAACACTATGATACTTTAACATGATAAATTGTTAAATGAATAAAAAATCCTTTTTTATGTAGTACAATTGTGTTTTTATTTTACGTGACAGCTGTTTCATCAACCTATGTTGACATTATCAGGTGTTACAATAATATGATATCAAATGTCAAATTTTCGTGATTTTTTTAACCTTTATGTGTATTTGTTCCCATGTCAATTTGAATAATTCCTTTCATATAATTTTGATGTTCTTGCTGGAGTTGAGTTAGGTACCTAATTATTTTATTAAAAAGAACGGTTTGTTACTATTTATAGGAGAAAATATTAAAGGTGGAAAATATAATAATAATAAAAAATAATAAAAACATTAATTAGAAGGAACAATTACACATAATATAGAGTCAAAATCGATGAAATATAATGAATTAAAGACGATAAACAATAAAATGAAGTTGATTACTTAATAAGAAAGGTGGCAAAAGTTGAAGGTAGTATTATTATTTTTTGGCTAGATAGGGGAAAAGTTTTTAATGTACTATATACTAATGGGGAATAAGCTGGAATTCGGTTATTTATAACATTCAATTTACATTTATTTGCCTTTAAAATTTCAAAATTTTCTAATTTCTCTAATAATTCTCTAATTTAAAACTTATGTTTTTTTATTACTATACTAAATAATAACTTTATTGATGAGATGTTTTAGATAAGAAGGAGATCAGGTGATAAGCATCTTAAAAATCAAGATTCCAACCTGCGTTCATATCTATTCACTTACTGATTTCTACATCCATTAAAAATATTAAATAATGTGGTTTATTGAAAATTCTTCATAGTAGGTCACTGTAAAAAAATAATCAGAAATCTTTTATAATATTGTTTAATATTATTTAAGAATAATTAATACTAATGAAAACGTCAGTTTTCTAGAAGTTTTATTATATTTTATGGGAATGACATGTTTCGCCCTTCTAAGGCATTATCAAATGTTTGATATCAAGACATTTGATAATGCCTTAGAAGGGCGAAACATGTCATTCTCATAAAATAATTTATTCGTAAGTTTTTATTCGTATTAATTATTTCATATGGAGTTTTACATCATTGTTCAAGAAACAATACATAAATTATTTAACCCTTTGGTTGCCGGCAATTTTGGGATACTTTTAATTTATATATTGACTTTTTATTCTAAATATTATATGATTGATCACTTGGAACAGGTTCTGAACTCTTTTATTCCTGTCCACTCTTTGATGTTCTGCAGCCAGGATAGCTGCCTTCTACCAACTACCCCGTCCCTCCACTTTACACATTAATATCAGTCGATGGAGGTGGTATTTTTCTCCCCTTAGCACATGACCCAAATATGAGACCTTACTAATTTTCACACTCTCTATTGGCTCTGGCTCTCTGCAGTACGTCTGCATTACTGACCCTATCGGTCCACGGTATACGAAGCATTCTGCGGTATATCCACATCTCGAACGCTTCCAATCGGTTCATTACATTCACTTTCAGAGTCCAGGTTTCGCAGCCATACATAACATTTAATCATTCTTTGTCGGAGTTTCAAGTCAAGATTATCGTTGCAAAAGAATGTTCTCATTTTATTAAATGCAGCTCGTGCAACTTCAATTCAGCATTTTATTTCAATGTTCGGGTCAAGCGCTTTAGTGATAATAATTGATACCATAATATAAATATATTACACTATCTTCATATGTTTCAATGAAATTCTATTGAGATGTTTCACAATGTTTATTTGATTTAATTTATAAATAAATTTATTTGCTTTTACAAATTTCTTAGTAATACCATTTCGCCACTGATGGATACCACTTTAAACTGTACATTAATTCGGAATAAATTCTCTTATTAAGTGGTCTTATTTGTTTCAAGATGCGGTCCTGGAATCCAGGGGGAGTTGGGGATGGGCGTTCCAATAAATTAATGACTTGCCATTCACAAAGCCTTTGGTTTTCATAATTAAGTTTGTTCATTGGATGTAAAAAGCATTCACTTGGTTCGGTAGCCACCGATGAACAAAGAAAATTAAAGGAATTACCACAAAATACACAACTTCGTCAGTTACCACGCCATTTAATGGTTAAAATGGCGTATATCATGTAATATAATCTAAACTAATTAACTAATCATCACGCCGTCTCCCCGAAGGGGTAGGTAGAAACAATTGATCACCAAACGCTTCTTTTTCGATGATAAATTAATAATAGTAATACTAATATGCTAACTTGGGCATGTTTCGGGACACAGAAGTTAGAAGTAAGTTAAGAAGTTCGGGACATCAGTGTAGTTAATATTTCATATTTTATTTGTCTTTTTCTTATTTATATACTTTGTATATACGACACTTACTTAAAAAAAAATTACATATCAGACATGTTTCGGATAACCGGTCCTTATTCAGTGATATTATAAAATTCCATATTTAAAATATTATAAAAATGTTTACAAATATGATCAGTTTCGACAGATGTTATAAAGATTTATTTTGGAACGTTTATGCTATTTGAGCAATCTCGAAATTTTAGAAATTAAAAAAGCCATTAAAAATAAAGAAAATATTATAAATAATCAATTAAATTTATCATCAAGTCCAATCTTTGATTTATTTCCTTTGTTGTAAGTAATTACCTGAACCCTAATAAGAACTTAAAATTATTATTTTAAATTTAAATTGATTCATAATATTTGTTTCAACAAATGAATAAACGTTCCAAAATAAATCTTTATAACATCTGTCAAAACTGATCATATTTGTAAACAATTATATTATATTTTAAATATGCATCTTTATAATATCACAGAGGAAGACCGGTTGTCCGAAACATGTCTGATATGTAATTTTATATTTTTAAAGTCAGTTTTGTATATACAAAGTATATAAAAAAGAAAAAACCAAATAAAACATCTACAACACAAAGTATGACGAACATAGAAGGAAATATAATATTTTAATTATACTGATAATTGCTTATTATTAAATATAATATTTTAACTTCCCCGATAAAGGGCTTCTGTGTCCTGAAACATGTTTGGGTCAATGTGAAATTTTTCATTTTATTTGTATTTAAAAATAAATTATTGTGTGTCAAATAAAATATTTTGTCTAATATGAATCCGCAACACAAAGTAATGGCGAATATAACATAGAAGCTATTTTACTACTTAAAATTGAGTAAATTGATTTTATTCATAATTATATAATTCCATAGTTTTAATAAATAAGGTTTATTAAAACATAATTATAATATAAATTTACTTCATTACAACTTTCTAAGACTTGCATATTTTAGATACAATCGAGTAAAAGTAATAATATTTAAAATAAAATTGGTCAATAATTGTGTTTTTGAAATAAATCTTTTTCGAGTTTGTGACTTCATTTTGAGGCATTCCTTTGAAGAGTTTAATCATCACTTGCCACCAATTTACAACGTCTATTGATTGGGAGCTTTAATGAGGGCAAATTTGTCTTGTTCACGTTTAATAGACCGCAAATTTATCGATGGTTTTTGTATACACTGTAATTAAATTAATTGACAGAATATTATCCCGGCAGCTTAATTGACGACAAAGAAGAAGTGGAAGGTTCTTGGAAACTGTTGATAACTTCACGACATATTGAACTAATTCAAAATACCAGGAGTTCCTTAAGGAGTCAGAAAAGAATAGTGTGGCGGTCCAGTATATATGCCTACCCATTCGGGGATACGGCGTGATGGTTATCTATTTTTTATTTTTTTTTAAATTAATGTTATACTTAGGAAATTGAAAAAAACTTCTTTAATTATCCACAAAATATTAAAAAACAGGACATGTTTCGCAGGATACCTCCATCTTCAGGTGTAAATATATAATAAAAACTAAACAAAGAAAGACTAATATAAAAAACGCTATTAAAATTCAATACAATAATTTAAATTTAAAAATTAACCTGGGCTAATTGCTATAAGTCCTAAATAATTTTTTATCAGAAAGAACTAATAAATAATATAATAATTTCTATATAAATTATGTCTTTTCAAATGCTTGTTTTTTTTAAATTACAATTTTATATTTTTATATTATCATTGTGTAATATTATTATTCCGCTATACTAATTTATTGGTACTGATATTCCAGAATATTCTTTGATTATTATGAATTTTGATAGAAACGATGGTCTTTTGGTAAATGATTAAAATGGTCTAATATAATGAAAACAAAAAAATATACGAGTATATTATGTATTTAGTGTGCTTGCACTTGTGTTTATGTTCGACCGGTTTCGGCAGCTTGCTGCTACCATGTGGTCATAGGTAGTTAATCTATCACCATTTTATTGTCACCATTATTCATTTTTGTCGCCATTTCATTCTTCCCTAATCTATTCGTTTCATATGCCCATCTTAGTGGCCCTTTCTTAATTTTATTTAGGACGAATTCGTCCGCTGTACAATCATTTCTTACTTCATCATAATTTTTTTTAATCATTAGGTAATCTATCATTAATTGATTTTCCACACATTCATCGAAGTGACCTCATTTTTACGGTATTTATCCATCTTTCTTCATTCTTCTGCCAACTTCAAGCTTCACTTTCATACATAATAATTATTTTAAAAACAAATGAATAGATTGTATCAAATGAATGGGTATAACCGGTGTAAATGTATACGTCAAATTATAAATCGTGCATTATATTGTTGTAAATAGTATATCCATATAATTTTGCAGAGGAAATCTGCACTTAGACCGCCATTTTGACTATGCACTAAATCTGTCTGGAGAGATTGTTAAACAAACAGGGCAACACTTGAGTCTGTAACACAGTATTGCCTTGCAGGGAACTTAAGCATTAGTGCAAAACCTCACACCTGAACAAAATTTTAACACAATTTATTTTAAATCGTATATTTCAAAATATGTACTTACAACTTGCTTTGTGTATAAAGATATATAAAGCAATCATAAGGTGTTCCGAGGCTTGGTTTTCCGGGCTATGAGCTTGCTTATTTTTTTACCCTATGTAGGGAGCTTTAAAGTGGCAATGGGCAGGTCACGTAGCCAGAAGCTCAGACGAAAAATGGACAAGAAGACTGCTTACTTGGAGATCGTGGACGGCAAAGAGAAGGGCAGGGCGACCGCAACTACAGTGGAAGGATGACCTCAACCGACATATCGGAATAACCTGGATGCAGTCTGCACAATATAGAATGACGTGGAAGCAAATGGAGGAGACCTTTGTCCAGGAGTTGATGAAAGTAGGCTGAATCAAAAAATACGAAAGTAGCTAACCTCACCTACATATGAAACCTCCTGCTTTTGCATCCGGGCGAGTTGTGGAAGATGTTGTGCGATGGAGAAGACTGAGAAGACGCTACTGGCGAGATCATATGGAGAGAGCATGTTCTGAAAGAGTGATAAGTAGCAATTAAAGTTTCAACAGGAAATCGACCAACATAAAGACCACCCAAAACATGGCGAGACAGTTGGAAATCTACATCCCAGGAACAGGCTCCGAGAAATAACAAGACACAGGCTTAAATAAAGCAGTAGAAGAAAATTAATAAATTGAAATATTTATGAATTGCATTCACAAATTGCGAAACAGAGGACATCGTTCGGTGGAGTAGATCCAGAAGAAGATTCTGGAAGGACCATGAGACCAAAGAAGAGATATAGATGGAGGTAATGCTGGTTTACAAATTAAAATTATAACATTTTGAATAAATTAGTATATTAATTGTTCAGTTGTTCTCAAATAACATAAAATGATGAAAGAGGAAGCTTGAAAGCAAATTTGCTATATAAGAGTGTGACGATCTATCCTCTCTTCCTACACTTGTATACACCGAATAATAATAATAATAAATTGGATGATTTACAGAGCGCCATTTTTATGAATTAATCATCTCAAGGGCGCTGACACATATAGATAGTTATTTATTGTTTCTTGAACAACGATGTAAAACTCCGTATTAAATAATTAATACGAATGAAAATGTCAGTTTTCTAGAAGTTTTATTATATTTTATGGGAATGACATGTTTTGCCCTACTAAGGCATTATCAAATGTGACATTTGATATTTGACACAAATGTGACATTTGACACAAATGCGATATTTGACACAAATGTGACATTTGAGAAGGGCGAAACATGCCATTCCTATTAAATATAATAAAACTTCTAGATTAAATTCACAACTTCATTCGTATAATTATATAGATAATTAGAAAATTGTTACACAATTTTGGGTTGAAAAAAAAATTATGTAAAGGAAACATATTCATTAACGTACGTAGAAATAATCCGAATATTTTTGGTCGCGCGTGATGTCAACGAAACAGCTGTAGCGACAATTTTATAGAAGCTAAATAAATAAATTGTGATATTTGTGAATTTTATTATGATTTAAGGGAATGTCATGTATTGCCTTACTAAGGCAATATCAAACACTTACGTGTTACGTATAAGAACGAATTTTCTCGCTCTCTCTTTCTCTCTTTGTTATCATTAATAAATAAATAAATGAATATCGAATTAAAAATAAAATGACTAAAATAAAATTGGTGTTACAAGGTTCTCGCTGTTCTCTGATATTTCAATGACAAGACTGCATTTCCAACTGCAAGGAACGTTTACTTAAAGCAAAGACGATACACCTGTTAGGAGCTATGTGCCGGTGCTACACTATATTGTACTTAGGAAACTTATATATCCAAGTAAATAATGTATTGGATAGCCGTTATAAGTATACGAGATATATAATTGATCATTTTTATTCGCTGGCTTTGTGTAAGTAAAAGTTTCATTTTCGAAATATAAAATGAAATTTTGTAATTCTTCTTTTTCTTCTTATAGGTCTGATGACCTGTTATTTAAATAAAAAAAATTATGCATACATCAGGTCGTTTGAACCCAATTACTGTATACAATTTATTTTTGTAGCTATTATATTGATTCTCATGACATGGTGTGAGAGGTAGCCAATCTATCGCCATTTTATTGTCACGTGAATTCTACACTAGACCAAAGACAGCGTGACAATCACACTGCCATCCCCGGGAATTGAACCAGGGACCTTCGGTATGGAAGTCAGAGCTCTTACCACTCTGCCACGAAGGTCGTCGGTTATTGGTTATTATTAGGTTATTGGTTACAACTCCTTCCTCCCGGGAAGTGGACTGCCAACTATCTCGCCATCTTTTCGGTGGTAGGCCACGTGGTTGAGAAACCACGTAGACATACATTCTTGATACTAACACTTGCAGATTTTCCATTCTCTCAGCGGTTAACACAGCATCATCTCCATATAACAAACAGCTGACTGACAAACTGTTTGTCTTAGCACCAGCGTTTATTCATTCCAGTTCTTTTTTGCACTTATCCAAGTATAGGTTGAACAACCACGGGGACATAACACAGCCCTGTTTGACCAAACCACGACATGAGAGCCCCGTTTATTCTGACACAGGCGGTGCTTCCTTCATACTCAAGTAAGTCTTGAGCTATCGTTGGTATCCTATTCTCTGACATACGGGAAACATACTCGTTCCAGTCTCTCTCCTTTGGCGCCCCCATCTGACAATGTCATCAACTGGATTTCTGAATTTCTTATTAGGTCACAAGACTTTTGCCGGCTATACATTGTAGTACTTAGTTGTAGTGAGGGACATCGAGGGAGAGTAGCGTAGCTTAAATGTGGTCTGGGTCCCTCTTGGTTGCAAATATACATATATATTTTTTTGACCTAAGTCCCGCATGGACGTGAAGCTGTGAAGAGTGCACGAGTGAAGCTGACGAAAGGCGCCGTTGCGCCTATAACAGCTTCGGGTAAGCGGAGAGAGCCCTCTATGGTTTGGCCATTAACTAGTTGACGTGCAGGAGTTGCTTTGTTCGAGCTGTGTCAGCTCTAGATTCTATTGCGTATGTTAAGGTAGGTCTGACGCAGATCACAAAAGAAACGAAATATTATATACAATTTTATAAAGTTCATGTTATACATTCATGTCTACTTGATTATCTAAGAATGTTAGAAGTTAATAAAAATAAAATTTATAAATTGGTTCAACGTGTGTTGATTGTGTAAAAAAGTTTCCGTGATAAAATTTATCTATTTGAATTTTAGAAAGAACTATTATCAGAGAATTATATTGCTCACAAAGGGCACGAAGAATGTATCTATTAGAGTATTATTTTATTATGTGAAGACCTGTTTTAGTGAGTTAAGAGCTACTATACACACAATACACGATTCGTCCCAGCGGCGGGGGAGAACTTAACCAAAATATAATGCGATCCACCGAAGAAACAAGTTTAACCGAAGTTTTGCCATTGAGACATTAATAGTTGTAGTCGGTTTTGCTTTGCCGCTGTGAAGAACCGCGTTACTTGGAGTGTTCTTCTTGAATTGAGAGGTTGAACGCTGTTTAGTGCTGGGTTTATGGGCAAAGTCGTGATTCGGTGACCCACTGCTTATTTTAATGGATTAATGGGTATTATTATGATAAATGCTTCAATAGCTGGATCGTGGCGTGGTACAAATTATTCCCTCGGCTATTTGCGCTAAACACAGTTCAGCTGACATTTATTTACATACGGATAACATTACTTTGACACATAACATTAACGCTAATACAACGTTGGAGTAATGTTTATTTGTTGTAAGTAACAATATTATAATATTACGAGGAACTCTCATTTACAAGGTCGACAGTTCTTCCATACATGATATTATGAATTTTCTGTTTTGGACAAATTACAAAAACAGCATATTTTTAGAAAATCTTTTGTTTTTGTCACTTAAATCTGTCATCACAAACAAAAGCCTATAAAAAGCTAAAATGGCAGTGCACAATTGTGTTCTTGTACCGACGCTTACGTATGGAAGCGAAGCATGGAACTTCCAAAAGAAGGATGGAAGTATAATAATGCAATATAATTAAACGAATGTTGAAAATCTGTGTAAGATAGAAAGTGAATGCGGTACGAATGAAAGTGTTATGAAGAAAATTATGAAAAGAACATTAAGATGGTTTAGACACAAGGAAAGAATGAAGACCGAGGAAAACGTGGCACGATCAAATAAAGCAAATATTGAATGTCGGCCACGTGAGGAGTCGGAGAAATTGACGACACTATGTATGAATGTTGAGGAAGCGAGATAAGTGTGTAAGGAGAGAAAAGTGTGAACCTATGTACTCTCGTTGAAAACTTATGTACTAAGGCATATCACATAAAGAAATCAAGAAAGTAACAAAAAAAAACGTTATACACTTTTAAATTAAAAAAAACTTTGTAGGGTGTAAAAACTTTTTTCGAAATATAAAAATACAATTGTGATAAATCAGAATAAATGGTGCACTTAAAGTTGTCATCGCAAACAAAAGCCTATCCAAAAAAGCTAAGATGGCAGTGCACAATGGTGTTCTTGTGCCGACCCTTATGTATGGAAGTGAAGCATGGAACTGGCAAAAGAAGGATGAAAGTAGAATAAATACAGTAGAAATGAGATCTCTAAGACGAATGTGTAGCAAATCTGTATATGATAGAGTGACAAATGCAAGTATAAGAAGTGAATGTGGTGCGAATGAAAGTGTTATGAACAAAATAAGGAAAGGGTCATTAAGATGGTTTGGACACATGGAAAGAATGAGTGAAGACAGAATGGTAAAGAAGGTATATGTAAACGGCGTGAACGGATCTAGAAATAGAGGAAGGCCGAGGAAAACGTGGCACGATCAAATCAATCAAATATTGAATGTCGGTCACGTGAGAAGTCGGAAAAATCGACGTGCGTGCATGACAAGATGTATGAATGTAGAGGAAGCGAGAGACGTATGTCAGGACAGAACAGTGTGGCGTTCCATTCTTTCTGCCTACCCCTCCGGGGAGACGGCGTGATGGTAAGTTAGTTAGTTAGTTCAATTGTGATACATAAAACACAATATTTTAATTTAACAGTGTATAATGTTAAAGTATCATAGTGTTTCAGTCAAAACAATGGACTATTAAAAAAACGTTCATTTCCATGATAAAAATATCATTTGATTTGAAATGAATTTTTATTCTACATTTGGAAAACGCTCAATAAGATGATGAATTGAAATAATCTGGAAATACTCTCGATGGAGCAATTAATTTGAAACCAACTGTGAATTTAAGACTGGTGCTGTTTGACGTAATACCGGGTTTATACGAAACTAAAATCACATCACGGGTACTTAATATTTGAGAACTTAAGCGGATTCGGCCGAAATCATTAAAAGGAATGCCGCTAAAAGTTAGGGGTCATTTCGTAATCTTTTTAGACCCCCGAACGTCTAGTCTAGAGGTCAAAAGTGCTGAAAACCTCTAATACGATTAAACCAATAGTTGAACAAATACAAATAAATCTATTGGTAAGGTAATATCAATGGGCAATCTAAAAATTCTAACTAGCTAACCATCCCGCCGTCTCTCTAAGGTACTCCCCAACCTTTTTATATTTTAGATTGTTTTGATTTAATAATGTTCATTTTATTGTATTTAAACATGCCTTCAAAATAAAATACAGTTAAACCAAAAAATTAGTATAAAGAGATTTAAACAGTCCATTGTTTTGGCCGAAACACTATGATACTTCAATATTATTACTGTTAAAATTTAAAACACTGTTATAATATCACAATTTCTTTTTATTTACTGAGAGTGTCGCGACAGCTGTTTCGCCAACCGATGCTGGCATCATCAGGTGTTACAATAAACTCGTAAGTTTATTGTAACACTTGATGATGCCAACATCGGTTGGCGAAACAGCTGTCGCGACCCTCATTAAATAAAAATAAATTGTGATATTTTAAGTGTTTTAAATTTTAATAGTACTAAGGTGATTTAACGTTTTAATACACCACAGTAAATTAAATGGAAATAATTTAATGTTCCTTGGGCGGCCCGGTACTATTTGACTAATAATAAAAAAACGTTATTTGAAAAGCATGATTTATATATAGATTTCGCTTTATTTTAAATTTCTAACAATCGTACTAACTGCTACTAATTTCATAAATATACCACGTCCCATAATCTTAAAAATTTTTAAGAAACATTATTTGAAAATACTGGTGGATACGTGTAACATAAATTAAATAAACACAAAAGTCCGGATCGTCCATGTCAACTTGCGCAACATCGAAAAAAAAACATTATGTGTTATTACATTATGTGCTAAATAAAAAAAACGGTGGATACATGGACCATAAAATAATAAGACAATATGTGCACCATCTAAAAAGAACATTTTGTGTTAAATTATTTTTATTTTGTTATTTTATTTTTTATCATTGTATTTTATATGATTTGTTTTAGATTTATTTTGTGGGTGTTGGACGATCGAAGTGTGCGCGGGAGATGCCTATTGGTGGCGATGAGGTTCGCAACCCATCACACAGCGTCTCCCGCGGGGCGAAAAGAGAAGGATGGAGTGCTGCATCAGTAAAAGTGTGACAGTTCATTATTTCTGCCTACGCTTTCGGGGAGACGGCGTGATGGTTAGTTAGTTAGTTAGTTAGTTAGTTAGTTAGTTATTTGAAAAACACATATTTTTTTGAAAAGAGATTTTATCACACTGTTAAAACATGCTTTTAATTTTTTTGAAAACAAACAAGCGAACAAACCATGACGCCATTTTTCCGAAAGGGTAGGCAGATAGAATGGACCGCCACACTACCTGACATATCTCTATGCTTTTTTATACATATTTTTTTTACACCTGTTACGGAGCCGACCTCTTTTATCAGGTGTTCAATTATGTATATAGGTACATGAAGATAGAGGTCACCTCCGAAACATGTTGTATAAAATATTTTTAATAAAAAATCTATTTAATAAAAAAGTGGAAATTCACAGTGTTATTATTTTTCATTCTTAACGTCTGTATTTTCATTGTATTTTTGTTTAGCGTTACTCAATCAATTTAATTCCAAGCGCAACGCCATTTACAAATCAATATACAATGGGAATACGACATTATTATAGATATTCTAAAAAAATGTACTGCATTTAAGGGTATTATTTGCAAACCCGGCAAACTCCACTAACAATGAAAAGTGAGATATGAATTGGGTCTTATTCATAATACATTTGCACATAATTTTTATTGATTTTCAGTTTCGAGTTCGGCTTCATTCTGAAGAATTTTGCTATTAAAATATAGAGTTTGTTGCAAACATGACAACCTCCACTTGAGTGTTGCAAAGCTGGCAAACTCCAAAATGAAATTCATTATTTTACTTTAAATATCAACATAATGATGATTATTCATGGCTGATTACTTTTAAAATACTAACTGGTTGAGATGAAAAAAATGAACATCGTAAAAAAGCGCATTTTATTAGCGTATCAGTTTTTTGCGATTTACCTACTAAAAACATCTAATGATGGAGTTTGCCAGGTTTGCAACTAATACCCTCGTTTATTTATTTAATTAATTCATCAATTATTAAATAAATTCACTATGCATACGGTATTCTGCAACAGAAGAAACATGTTTTGCAAATGTGCGAAAGCGCTTAATAGTTTTACGTGTGCATTGCATGTTGCATGTCTTGCAGGATTGTCTTGTAAGATGTCGGAACCCGTCGCGCGGCTGACGCGTGATATGTACTCGTGTGCGCCGGGCTTAACGCGCAGCGAATAGGCCGTAATGAGAGAGTGTGAGTCCCTCGCATGATGCCATGTGAAAATACGGTAAATCGCTTGGAAATCACTTTATTTAACTCCTCCTCGATATTGTGTACTCCTGGCATTTAGCGTGAAATTAATAAAGTCCGCTTAAAGGTATAAAAATATTTATTCAATATTCTTATCTCTATGAAACGCATCGCTACTCTGCAATATCGTGAGAAAGTATTTCATTTATTTATTTTCATAATTGAATCTCTACGTTAATCAAAAAAGTCCTTACAGTAAAATATACGCCAATTCAAGCTCTCCTGGAAAATAGGAAAAAATAATAAAAACGATGTTATTTTGGTTAAAATTTCTTTGTGAAATAAATATGCCATCAAGATATTCAACAAATCCAGGTATAATAGATAATGTATAATATAATGAATGAAAAATAACTGTGTCTTAATGTTTTAATTGTAATAGGGGTGTAAGGGGAAATATCAGTATACCTGCCCAAATGTCAACCTCACCTGCCCGTGGTGCACCCTGCTAATTAACAAACGAGGCCCTGGCGACCGAAGAGATGGCGGGATAACCATCTAGACAACTACTTGTACAAATGAACACCGGTGACGGGCAGCAGCGCCACTGGAACAAGTAGGCAAACTCTGCGATCACCAACCCGCCTGCCCAGCGTGGTGATTAGGGCAAAACCTCCCAAACCAAAAAATGATGAACACACCAACAAAATGGCCCCTAGTTCCCGGTAGCCCTTCTATTCCTGGTCAAGGTAGCGACCACGGTAACGGTAGGGTAGGGGGTGCGAAGAATCCCCGGGTTACGGCCGGCTACCAACAACGACGACTACATCTGGCAACTTTCAACGGACGAACGCTGAGATTGAATGAACACATTGAGGCACTCGAGGTGGAACTGAGTAAGATAAAGTGGCACGTTCTGGGACTATCAGAAGTCCGTAGAGAAGGAGAAGATACGATAACCCTCGACTCTGGCCATCTACTCTACTATCGAGAGGGAGGCGAACAACTCTCCCAAGGCGGCGTTGGCTTCCTGATCAACAAAGCCCTGATCAATAATGTAGTGGAGGTGAGCAGTGTGTCGGGCCGCGTGGCATACATGATCCTCAAATTAACGGATAGATACTCTCTAAAGATCATACAAGTATATGCACCTCAAAGTAAATATCCGGATGAGGATGTAGAGGCCTTCTATGAAGACGTTACACGGGCCCTAGATAACACCACCAAAACCCACTTCAGTGTTGTTATGGGAGATTTCAACGCCAAAATGGGAATACAGAAGTTTGATGAATCGTGGATCGGACCATACGGTATTGGTAACAGAAATTCGAGGGGACAAATGCTAGCTAATTTCTTGGAGCTACGGAAATTATCTCTGATGAACTCTTTCTTCAAGAAGAAGCCCCAAAGGAGATGGACCTGGCATAGTGCTGACAAAGTTACCAAAAATGAGATCGACTTCATCATTGCGGACAAGAGACACATAGTTGAAGACGTCACGGTTATCAACAGATTTAAAACCGGAAGTGATCACCGTCTAGTAAGAGCCTGCATAAATATCAACTATAAAATCGAGAGAACTCGACTGATGAGATCAACTATCCGCCCAAATCTGCTGGAAGCCAATGTGAGCTCCGATAATTTCCAACTAGAACTTAAAAACCAATTTGACGCGTTAGAAGATACCGAAAATGTTGACGAGGAGAACACATGTATAACAAAAATCCTATGCGAAACCGGACGTAAACACTTTCCAACGAAGCGTGATGGAAAGAAGTCCAAACTTTCCAGCGAGACACTGGAACTCATGAAAAGGAGACGAGAAATAGCTGGGTCAGATATGGCTTCAATTACTTCCCGAAACTTGAGTAAACAGATCAATTCGGCGATTCGAAGGGATCTTCGAAACGCAAACACACAAATGATCAAGGACGCAATTGAACAGAATAGGGGGTCCAAAGTGTTTACACAAAAACTGGGCAGAAGCCAACTGACTAAACTGAAAAATGAAGACGGCAATATCGTTACCTCCAAACCAGAGTTACTCGCGGAAGTCGAAAAATACTATGGACGTCTCTACTCTAAACACGCTACAAGGCCCGTACTACATGACGAAGATGGTGATCCCAGAGCTAAAATAACCCGCCACCATACTGACGATCTCCCAGAGATAAACATAGATGAAATTGAGATGGCCCTGAGACAGCTGAAAAACAACAAGGCACCAGGAGAAGATGGAATCACCACAGAACTTCTAAAAGCCGGAGGACTCCCAATTCTATGCGCACTACAAAAAATGTTTAATTCCGTACTGCGTAAGGAATGCACACCGAAAGCGTGGAGCGAAAGTATCGTGGTCCTCTTTTTCAAAAAAGGAGACAAGACTTTGTTAAAAAACTACAGGCCGATCTCACTCCTAAGCCACGTTTATAAGTTGTTCTCAAGGGTCATAACAAACCGTCTTTCCCGCAGATTTGACGATTTTCAGCCTCCGGAGCAGGCTGGGTTCAGAGCAAACTTCAGCACCATAGACCACATCCATACAGTTAGGCAGATTATCCAGAAAACAGAAGAATATAATCGACCCCTATGCCTTGCCTTTGTGGACTATGAGAAGGCCTTCGACTCTGTCGAGACCTGGGCTGTTCTGGAGTCTCTGCAGCGAAACCAGATTGATTGGAATTACGTACAGGTGTTGAAATGCCTCTATAATAACGCCACAATGTCCGTTCAAATCCAAAACCAGAAGACCAAACCGATTGAGCTGCAACGGGGAGTCAGACAAGGGGATGTGATATCTCCGAAGCTGTTCACTTGTGCTTTGGAAGATATATTTAAAACTTTGGACTGGTCTGAACGTGGCCTCAACATAAATGGCGAATACATGTCTCACCTTCGTTTTGCGGATGACATTGTTATTCTGGCGGAATCTGCTGGGCATCTAGAAGGCATGCTAGATGAACTGAACACTGCATCCAGACGAGTGGGTCTCGGGATGAATTTGGACAAGACGAAAGTCATGTATAATGAACATATTATCCCGGGATCAGTAACCGTCGATGGGTCGGCTCTCGAAGTGGTACAAGAATACCCATATCTTGGCCAAATCATACAATTAGGACGAAACAATTTCGAGAAAGAAGCCAACCGAAGAATTCAGTTGGGTTGGGCAGCCTTTGGGAAATTACGTCATGTCTTCACTTCCAAAATACCACAATGCCTCAAGACTAAAGTCTTCAACCAGTGCGTTTTGCCAGTCATAACATACGGAGCCGAGACGTGGACATTGACAAAAGGTCTAGTCTACAGATTCAAGGTTGCCCAGCGCGCCATGGAAAGAGCCATGCTTGGAATAACCTTGAGGGATAGATTTAGAAACGAATTTATTCGACAACAAACCAAGGTGACTGAGGTGGCTCTACGGATAGGCGGGCTGAAGTGGCGGTGGGCTGGCCATATCTGTCGGAGAACCGACAGCCGATGGGGAAGACGGGTTCTGGAGTGGAGACCGCGTACAGGATTCCGTAGAGTTGGACGTCCCCCTGCCCGCTGGACCGACGATCTGAAGAGGATTGCTGGACATGGATGGATGGGAGCGGCAATGGATAGGGGGCGGTGGAGGGCTTTGGGAGAGGCCTACATTCAGCAGTGGATGACAGACGGCTGATGATGATGATGATGAATGTTTTAATTTAAAAATAATAATAATAACACTGTAAAAACACTTTTAATAGCTTAAAAAAATGGACCTCCATATTATTAACACCTTAAGCCCGAACAAAGTAAATGTTTTAATTGAAAAATTATTTATGTATCTAAATATATAATATATACATTTCGTAAAATACAGTATATAAAATGTATTGCTGCTTAAGTTCTTCCATATATATTTTTTAGTTGATTATGGATAATATATTTAAAAAACATCGTATTCTACACTCTTCTCAAATATGTTTCGGATGGTTCTCATCATTCTCCAGTGTACAATTTTAAATGAGTTAAAATTTGTACACCGAAGAGGGATAAAGCCACTCTTAACAAGTATGAGGAAAGTATAAATAAACTTTGCATGACCAAATAAATCAAATTTTAATGTTATTAGTAAATATGTTAGAAGTAGGAAGAATCCACGTGCGTGTATGACTCGTTTAATAAATATGGAGGAAGCCTGGAAGCTAGAGAGGTATATCAGTCATTCTCTCTGTCTACCCCTCCGGGGAAACGGCGTGATAGTTTGTTGTTGTTGTTATGGAAAGAAATTATGGAAACTCAATTTTATTTAATAATTATTTAATAGTGAATTAAAAACACAAAGCGAAGGTGATGAAATAAGGAACCATGCAGAAATTTGTTGATATTAATATGTTTGAAGAATTTTATTAAACCTATAAAATTATATAGCCTTATATCTAAAAATATCTCATATCAGCGCACATTACCCGGGATTAAGTATTATCCATTAAGCGCTGCAGAGGGGTTTAATATACCCCTGCTTTAAATATTTTCTATTACAACCCCCAAGCGGCGCGCATGCCGGTGGGTGCTACACTCCCCACATATCGTTGTTACAGTTTTACTCGGAATTATAATAAAATATTCAAAATGCTGTTAATTTTGCACATCTTACAGGCTGTATAGGGCAAAAGAGTAGTTATAACCCTAAAATATTGTTCGCCACCCTCTGTTAAGCGGTTAATATTTTATAGGGGATGGAAAAAGCAATGTTTTAAATAAACTTATATTTGCATCTCAAATTGTAACGGCTAACTATACTATTTTTTAATGTCAATACTAATTTAATCTATAAACAATTTTATAATATTATAATTCTATGAAGTTCATTTGAAATAATGAAGATAAATAAATATTTATTGTTTCTCCAACAATTATGCAAAACTCCATATTAAATAATAAACACAAAGGAAATTTTCTGTTTTCTAGAAGTATTATTATAATTTATGAGAATGGCATTCTTCGTCTTACTAAGGCATTAATCAAAAGTCCTATAATAACAAATGATAATGCATTAGACAGAGGAAACATGTCACTCTTAAAATTATAATAAAACTTCTAGAAAACGGACGTTTTCATTCGTATTAATTACAAATAAATAAAATTAATTAAAAATTCCTTTATCATACATATTTAGTTTAATTAAACTTGGGCTTATGGCTTCGATCGGTTTCGACCTAAATTTATAAAACCGAGAAATTAATTTTAATATTTTTTTTTAAATTATTTCATCATATAAACAAGTGATTTTTGCATCCCTTTTTGGTTACCTTTCGCTAGTTTGAGGACCTTACGCAGATTTAAATTTAATTTATTTTAATAAAAAAGCTTTTCCTTATTTTAATATATAATACAAAAAAAAACATATAGAATGAAATATTAAAGCATTGTATTAGCACAACACTTTTTTGCACTTTTCACAAACATGTATTTTCACAAGAGACGCCCTTTATCATTGAAGGAATTTTAACACGAGTCAAAATCGTTACCATCTCTATCTATGTATTATCGGGAGTTTACAAACTGAATTGCAATGATTGCCCGTCTTTTATAAAGGTTAAACAAAGCGCAATCATCAACAGATACTTATGAGAATAATAATGCAAACTTTATTGAAAAATGGTTTAATATTGAAAACTTGGAATTGCATAGAAGCAGACCGTAATTACTTCTGATTATTATTCTTATAGAAAAGCATCATAAGTAATAATGATAGACGGTTTCAATTTATTTAGTAAGTTATTCATATAATTTTGATTCTCTTTGACGCCCCAATGTATTAAGATCTCATCATTAAATATGCAGAGAGGGAATATATAGCAGAAGCAAGGTGAGCACAATAGAGAGTACACTTATCATAGGGAGCTATTATGAACACAAGGAGAACACTGCGGTGATGGTAAAACAGTAACCTATTTTACCAATAGTCTCGAATAAAAAAACATAGATGTTACAAATCATATATTCACTTTTGATGGAAAAGATATTACGAGTATATACTACACCCGACGATGAAAGTTTTGATTTGACGATGTATTATATTGTATTTTTAGAGGAAGCTAATACCTACTAAGGTTTGAAACGCAAAATATGATCTTGCTTTACTGGATACTTCTTCTATAATAACATAATATGTAAATAATTTATTTCGACTTATTGAAAGCTAAGGCATTCACACTGTATTCCATATTAATACACTTAGATTAAATCAATAATTCAAATTTAAAAATTAACCTGGGCCATTTATTATAACTAACTAATTAACTAACCATCACGCCGTCTCCCCGAAGGGGTAAGCAGAAAGAATGGACTGCCACACTTTTCTTCCCTGACATATTTCTCTCGCTTTCTCAACATTCATACATCGTGTCATGCACGCGCATCGATTTCTATGACTCCTCACATGGCCGACATTCAATATTTGATTTATTTGTTGGATAAAAAAAAGTTATTTATAATTTCCTAAGTATATTAAAACTTTCACTTTAATTTTGATAGGTTAGGTATAAATATATAATTAATATCAGCTTTCTTGTTCTGTCCAACTTAGTAATTATTAATTCAGATAATGGAAGTGAGTTTTACTTATCGAAACCAGTATTAATGCTTAGAGCACCTACAGAATACTTAACGAGATACAATGTATGCAAGTATGCAGTAATGATTTGTGTGTAAAACTCAAAACAGGTTAACCCTATCTCCGTTCAGCTGATTTACTTGACACTCACGATATTTTACGATGCGGAGCGATGATTAAATAATTAGATAATGTATTAAATACGGAACATAGAGCCGCAGTTATGAGTTAATGTTTTCTCGTAGACACTGCTATAAAGACTGGTGAAGCTAAGCTATCAATATGTAAACGGGCAAAAATCTCTACCCATAAAGTATAAAGTGTTTCTCTTCTTTCGGTGCCGTGTCAGGTCCCCCCAAGGTTAGCAATCACCGCAGCAAAGGCATCTCTGTCCTGCGCCACTTGGAATAGGTTCTGAACTCTTGTAATTCTTGTCCACTATTTGATGTTCTACAGCCAGGATAGTTGCCTTCTACTAACTCCCCGACGTCCCTCCACTTTAGCCATTAATATCAGTCGAAGGAGGTGGTATTTTCTTCCCCTTAGCACATGACCCAAATATGAGGCCTTTCTAATTTTAACACTCGACAACAGTTCTATATTGGCTCTGGCTCTCTGTAATACGTCTGCATTACTGAACCTATCGGTCCACGGAATACGGAGCATTCTGCGGTATATCCACATCTCGAACGCTTCCAACCGGTTCATTACATTTACTTTCATAGTCCAGGTTTCGTAGCCATATAGTAAAACAGACAATATAATATTTAATCATTCTTTGTCGGAGTTTCAAGTTAAGATTATCGTTGTAATGTGTTATAATACGTATATTATATAATTAATATAAATGAAACAAATGATAGGACAGGTGGAGGTTTAGCGAATGAAATACCCACTGTTTTTTTTTATGTACACAACAGGTCGTTTGGACCCAATTACTGTATACAATTTTTTATTTTTTTAGCTATCTTATTGATTTTCGTGACATGTGATAGGTAGCCAATCTATCGCCATTTTATTGTCACGTGAATTCTGCACCAGACCAAAGACAGTGTGACAATCACACTGCCATCGCCGGGAATCGAACCCAGGACCTTCGGCATGTAAGTCAGAGCTCGTAACCACTCTAACCTCTGTTACTCGCATAAAACAGGGAGGCAGTCTCAGTCCTTTTTTACTTAACATTATTATGGATAAAATAATAGAAGAGTTGTCATCTTTGGATCTAGGTTACAGAATGGGAAAAAAATGTTATCAATATAGTATGCTATGCTGACTACACTGAAATACTGTCAGAAAATGAAGATGACCTTTAGAGGATGCTCTACAAATACCACCCTACATTAAAAAATATAACATCACGATTTCTACTAGCAAAACGAAGTACTTAACGATACCAACAGAGCCGCTCAGATGTAAACTGATTCTCCATTCTTCTCTTTTCGCCCCCGCGAGAGACGCGGTGTGATGGGTTGCGAACCTCATCGCCACCAATAGGCATCTCCCGCGCATACTTCGATCGTCCAACATCCACAAAATAAATCTAAAACAAATAATATAAAATACAATGATATAAAATAAAATAACAAATTTTAAATAATATCATGCTCTTTTAGATGGTACACATGTTGTCAGACTTTTGTGTTTATTTAATTTACGAGTATGTTCCACGAATCCACTGTTTTTTTTTTAAATTAACTGTAATTAGGCACTTAAAACAATCCAACACCAGCAAGAATTTTAAAATAATATTGAAGAAATTATTCAAAGTGTCATTGGAACAAATGAAAATTTTGTTTTTACACCTGTCAAAATTCTTTATGTAAACGAAAAACTTATATAATTTTAAAATTTAAACAGAAAACTTATATAATCTTAACAATTAATATAAATTAATATTACTTGAACTCTAATAAACGAACCCAATTTTCAATAATTTAATGAGTTAATATTTAGTTTTTAATTTTCCTAAATAAGCTGTGTTAAAGGCGGGCCACACTGTTTTAAACAAGCTCTCCACATCGGTCTCCGCCGGCGGTTTAAAACTGTGTAGACACTTGTTTGAAACCAAAATTCGTTTGACCTTCAACAAACTTTGTGGACGGACGCGCGTTCAAACACGCATTCCACGTGTGGAGAGCTTGTTTTAAACCAAGTGTGGACGCTACACCAACCGCGGGCTCCTCAGCTCTCCACCAAGGTCTCCCCTGTGGAGAGCTTGTTTCAAACAGTGTGGCCCGCCTTTTAGGATTAATCCATTATTGTGATAATTAATTCACAAGGCTACCATAAAAAATACTGGAAACTTTTAATTAAATCTTAAAATATTCACGTAACAATGTTGTTCTAACTTCAGCCTATATTTTTCAAAGTTTAAGATTGAAAATACGAGGGTAGAGTCATAATATTTCAGGGATAACCTTGATAATTTATATATAAAATTCCCAGACATGTACCGTTAAGTATCAGGAGCGCAGACACCTAAGGGGGTCGTAAATATGTTATGAAGGAGATACTTAGTGTATCAAGATATGAGATCGGAGAAAATATTATTTGAGTCAGACAAAGGAATAACGACGACGCTACTATTCCTTATTACATTCTGGCCGGGAATATTCTGCTCTGTATTGTGGAGATATTACGCAAACATTAATTATGTTATTTTGCCTCCCTTTTGTGGCTTATAACTAATAAATTGTATTTATTACGAAACAATGATTTCTATGAAATACAATACCATGTTAATGATTTCGTTCAATACAGAATATTCGAGAAATTTAATATAGACACTATCTATTGCATGTATCGATGGATTAATTTGTTTAATAAATGTTGAAGAAACAATACACAATGATTCGTTCGTTGCATGACGTTAGACTGCGGGTCATATACATTTTGTATAGATTGGTGATTTTTTAATATTATATATTTTTTAAAGATTTTGTAGAAGAGCTCTTAACATGAAACCATTTATTTACAGCTTCGAAGAGATGGGCATCTCATTACCCATTTCTTTAGATTAATCAGGGGCTTCATCATTTGGACCGTAACAGTTTTCAGATATCTCAATGTGCTCAGAGTCCTATGTTGGAGAGGGTTCCGTTATGCTGGAGAGGGTTCAGAAAAAAATTCTGAGGTATCTCTACATGAGGGAGTATGATAGTTTTCTGTGGCTCTATCCCACGCCATTTCTTTTGGGAATGCTTGGAACCAATTCTCTACAGCTTCGAAGAGATGGGCATCTCATTACCCATTTCTTTAGATTCATCAGGGGATTTTTCGAGAACTCGGCCGTGCTAGAGGGTGTTGGTCTCTTTGTCCCTGATAGATATCTCCGACAGCGACAGCACAGATTGTTTTACCTACCGGCCGCCAGAACCAATCTGCATCTGGTGACACCAGTAGGAAGAGCAATTAGTCTGCTGGACGCGGTCTCCTCGGAGATCGACGTCTTTCATATTAGTGACGGTACGTTCAGGGGACAAATACTCTTGACTTTAGAAAGTATCTTGTCTTCCTAATGTTAATGTATTATGTTGAGTTTTTATAATATTTTACCTGCACTCAATAGATGCCTTAAACATTTTGCTGTTTGTAATGTCTTTTGAGTTAATAAACTGATTTAATTTGAACATCATTACAGCGCGAGCCTTCATTATTACATGTATAGCTATTATATTAATGATCATTAATCTATCACCATTTTATTGTAACGGGGTTTCTACAGCAGACCAAAACGGTATGAGAATTACACTGTCATCGCCAGGAATCTTGCCCGGGACATTTGGTGAGGAAGACATATATATTGCCACTTTGCCACAAAGGTCGTCTTGAAATGTTAATTGAGCTGAAACACGCAATTTTTTAAGGTTCGATGGAGATTATGTCCATTGGATAAGAACTTCCTCCGGACGGCGATTTACCCATATAGCCGTTGGAACAGAGATGCGCCTACCCGTCGTAAGTATTCATAAGCGTGCCGCTAGATGAGCGACTTGTCGGACGTTCTCACTTTGCATATTTAGAATTTTTTTTTCTCTCCGACAATCGGTGTCATATATAGTCTAATTAAAGAGTTAGGATTTTGAACAATGTTCTTAACTTTGTAAACAGCAGTAATTTTTTCTTCGATATTCGCCATAAATTTTGTGTTGTGGATTCATTGAACAATGTTTTTTTTTCATAATAAATTGAAGAAACAAAACACTGATAAAGGGCTTCTGTGATCGTTCATTTGTTTTATTATTAAAAAAAAAAAATTGGGTTTTTTATAAAAAAATAAAAAAAAAATAACTAACCATCATGCCGTCTCCCCGGAGGGTAGGCAGAAATAATGGTCTGCCACACTTTTCTTTCCTGACATATTTCTCTCGCTTCCTCAACAATCATACATCGTGTCATGGACGCGCGTCGATTTTTCTGACTCCTCACATGGCCGACATTCAATATTTGATTTATTCGATCATGCCACGTTTTCCTCGGTCTTCCTCTACTTCTGGTTCAACTTACATCGTTAACATATAATTATAAAAATATTATACAAAGATGTTTCGTACACAGAAGCTTTTCATCAGTGTTTTGTTAGTTTTTGAATATACAAAATAAATATTTAAACATTTTTTTTATGAATATGGTCAGTTTAGTCAGATATTAGAAACATGTTTGTATTTTAATTTTATTTTTTAAAATAAAGTTAGTGCCGTTTACAAAGTTATAAACATTGTTCAATAAATCCGTAACACAAAGTTATGGCGAATATAAATAAATGAAAGTTTGGATTTTATCTTATTAAAGTTATAGTGTGTCATATTCGACTCAAAGCTTCCGTAAAGCGTTCACTTATACTCCTCGTAATAATCTCCATCACTCGGATTTATTGCGTCATTAGTAACCGTTTGGGTGATCGACATTCCCCGAATAACAAAAGGACCGCGGTACCTACAAATTCGGTCCTCGGTAGGCGAATAGTTTAAGGGCTTCGTGATTAGATCCTTTGCCCTAATACCGCTTATCAAGTGGTTTATAAATTTCAGTGGCAAACATAGAAAGGCCATTAGGAACACCAAAGGGGGCTTGGAATTTTTACGGTTGGCTTTACTGTTATCAATATCGCCTCTCGCCAAAGTTTCGAGTGGTGACAGGTGCATTCGTTGATGGTTTCTAGGAGTTAAGGACTGCAATTTTTTTTTAATTCTTTGGAATTCGTCATACATACATCAATTATATAATTTCGTATGTAGCACTTAATTTATGGTGTGAGTTTTTTGTACCCCTCACTATTTCTCTCAGGAACGTTGGACTTCAACACTCTTGAAACTCGTAGAATGATCTTTCTAGGAAAGCATTTTTTTTAATTATTATCCGGAGGTATTTACAATCCAGAAATACTGAGATAACTAAATCTTTACGTTCCCCATAGTTATAGCAGAGCAAGGGGGCATATATTATTTTATGCCCGAAATTGCCGCACAGAGGCCCTTTGAAGTTCTCCTTTATTGAAAGCGATTCGTCTTTTAAATGAGGGTGCAAAAGAGATAGACCTCTCGGTTGTAATTAATGCGAATTCGTGAATACCCTTACGATAAAGACAGCAAGGAAATAACTGGCATCTTCCTATTCATAACTGGCATAATCCTATTCATGTACGTAGGTATTCGTATATTTCCTTTGGTATTCTTTTTTTTCACCCATTACATCGATTTGGCTCGCGCTGTAATGATGTAAGGAGTTTTTTCAACAAAATAATAAAAATAATAATAATATACTTGTAAATTTGTATTTAAAAATCTTTAAACACTTGTGTCTTTTGTAACCCTGACGAAACTCCGGGGGGAAGGAAACCAGTTGGTTGATATAAAAGATAAAGTGGTTCAAATACTAACTAACTAATTAACTAACTATCACGCTGTCTCCCCGGAGGGGTAGGCAGAAAGAATGGAACGCCACACTGTTTTGTCCTGACATACTTCTCTCGCTTCCTCTACATTCATTCATCTTGTCGTGCACGCATGCCGATTTCTCCGACTCCTCACTTGACCGACATTCAATATTTGATTGATTTGATCGTGCCACGTTTTCCTCACTTCCGTTAGTTAGTTAGTTTATCATTTTCAGTTATTATTTATTAATTAATTAATCAAATATTATGAGACCTGCATCCAGACCAGCCTACATCGCTCAGGGCGCACTAGACTGATCCCCTATGGGGGGGAAAGAGAAAACGAGGCCGACCTAGACCCACCTGGAGAAGAGGCCTGCAGGACGAGGTTAAGGCAATGGGCCTCACTTGGGATGATATTTAGCATCAGGCATGCGATAGAGTCGGGTGGAGAAAGTTCCTTGAGGCCCTATGCACCACGGAGGTGTGACAGGACAAAATGAAGAAGAAGAAGAATTAATCAATTAACTATTATTCAATTAATGAAATAATTAACTATTATTTAATTAATCAATTAAATTACTACCATGCGCTCAAATATTATAACTTGACAACCCTCGTGGCAGAGTGGCAAGTGCTATGACTGCCATACCGAAGGTCCCGGGTTGGATTCCCGGCAATGCCAGTGTGATTGTCACAATGTCTTTGGCCTGATGTAGAACAATAAACTGTCAATAGATAAGCTACCTATCACATGTCATGATAATCATTATAATAGCTAAAAAAATGTATGCACTGATTGGGTTTAAGCGATTTGTTGTATACAAAAAAAACGGTAAAGTTTATGATTAATATAATTTTAAATATGGACCAACAAATTTCACTGTCAATATGAGAGAAAGAGAAATGTCTGAAGAAACTATATTTTTTGGAATCGTTTTACCTTTACTTCACCTAAAAGAAAAAGAAAAACTACTTTAATAATACATTTATATATTTTTAAAGTAATATTATAAACTGTAGCAGAACAATAGATTTCTTTTTAAAATGTATACTTAACCTTATAAGAACATTCTTAATATAATTTATTCCTATAAATAATATGTATAAAAATATTACATCATATTTCAACATTTTTAGATATTTATTTGAAAGCGTTCCATTTTATGAATTCTCTTTCTGTATTACTGAAAAAATACGAAATAATAACTTAGATATGAGCAGTAAAATGTCTCTTATTATGGTCGTATTTTTTATTTATATTAAACAGTTCACGGTATTTCAAAACTGGTTCACCAAAATAACATTACTCCCACAAAACAAATGAAAAAAAATATATGTGTGAGACAGAGACAAACAAATATACTTCTCTCTTTTTTAAACACAATTTTTTACCTGTTCACTATATTTCAACACTGTACACCAAAGTTAAATTAAATTTACAAAACAAATGGAAAAAAACTGGATTCGCGCGAGACAAGAAATATAATAAACAATTTTTTTTTATAAAGATTAATTGTATCTCAATAGAGATGAAGATGTAAATTATTTGGAAACAGAATATGGCAGTCGAGGCGTTGACAGGACTTATGACCTGCAATTGGTTGGGTTAAGCGATCACTTTATGTTTAACAACATTCACCATTTCGCCCTTCTTAGACCACCACGTCTGATAAATTTTTGTAACTATGTTAAATAACTATGTTAAATAACTTCACATTTTTCAGGTCAATCTACACTAGCGCCATCTATAAAGATTATTTGTAAGCATCTCATAATTAATCCTCATAAAAAACAAATTTATCCGCAATGGGTAAAATCCAGTATTTGATGGGTAAAATCCAGTATTTGTCTACAAGAATTTGTAAACGTTCAAAATGTTGTAAAAAATATTTATCTTTTTTTATGAATACCTACATCATTAATACGTAATTTAAATTTTAAAAATGTATCCAGAATGTTCTCCACCTTCATCTAAAATTCGGTTAGGTATTTTATAAAGATAAAATATAGGTGTATACAGACCATTATGTACACACTCTTCGTATGGAATATTTTATCTGATGAAATTAACATCTAATTTGCATGAACAAATGTATTCAAAAATATAAACGCGTACTTTTCGTATACCCCATGCGTAAGAGATTTTTTTTTCCATAAATATTATGAAAGGAAGCGTTCCAAAATTCAAAATTTGCATGATTATCTGTGTTCCGATTCTGGGACCGGGTAATTTATGAAAACTGTTTCCAAAATAAATTAATAACACCATCAAAGAGTACTTATTACGTTACCTATAAAAAAAATGCCCTTTTTCGATCCTCATATCGCTACTGGATCATTCGATAGCCATCCTCAAAAATATTTAATTTACATTTTTTTTTCTTTTCCAGGCTATTCCCGACCACTCCTGGACAAAGGCCTACTCCATTTGCTTCAAAGCCATTCTGTCTTATGCAGATTGCATCCAGTTTATGTCCTGTAAGGTGATCTTGCGTAGTTACGGTCACTCTACACTTCTCTTTGCAGTTCATGGTCATCAAGTCAGCAGTCTTCTTGCCCATTTTTCGCCCGAGCTTCTGGCTACGTGACCTGCTCATTGCTGCTTTAGAGTCGCTACATGGTGGATGATGTCAATGACCTTTATTTTTTCTCTCACCGTATTGTTTATGTCTCTGGCTCTAAGGCTTATTCCTAATATGGCTCATTCCATGTCTCTTTGGGTCAGTTTCTCGTCACATTGTTTGGGCAATGTTATAGTTTCGAGGCCACAGTGGCAACCTGCAGCACACACACTTTATATAATGTACTCTTTATCGTTTGTTCCATGATATATTTCAGTAAAATCATTTGATTATATATTTAATGCTTAAGCGGAGCGTCCACTAAAAGAAAATATCCACAAGTAGACTTGCGAAAATGCTTTTTGCTCCGTAAACACTCCCTGCAAATCGATTTCTGCAATTGCCGTCTGGACGATGGTGATCCATATTGAAATGTCCCTGTAAAAGTTTACATTCTTGCCAGCCGCTTCGCTTTGAAGAAATATATAATATGTTATTTGATAAAAGTAATTCAAGCTTACTGGGTCACGTGGATTTTCAATGGAATGTTTGCAAAAAGCTGTTTTGTGTTCTCTTTGCCGGGAATCCCGATACGAGGAAAATAAAAATAGGGAGTTATGTTCTCCCTCCCGATCCCACGGCCTAATTAGGTGTCTGTGACTAAAGCATTCTCTGTAAGTTGCAATGGGGTGCCGAGCTCTGGATATTACATGGAACACATACACACATAGTTAAAATATACGTACGAAAACGTAAGTCCGTGTTGTATAAGTTTTATTGAATTTAATGGGAGTGATTCGACATGGTTAGCAATTACCAAATGCTATTTATGCATATCAATACAACTAAAAATATATAAAAGATTTAAAAAAAAAATATTACTATCATAACGTACAACTTTTATCAAGAAATTTAAATTAACAACAACAACAACAAACCATCACGTCGTTTCCCCGTAGGGATAGGCAGAGAGAATGGACCGCCACACTACTCTATCCTGGCACACCTCTCTAGCTTCCTCCACATTCATACAGCTAGTCATACACGCACGTCGAATCTTCCGACTTCTAACATGACCAATCTTTAAAATTTTATTATTTTGGTCATGCCATGTTTTTCTCGGTCTGCCTCGACTCCGTACTCCATTTACATCATTAACGTATACTTTTGTAACCATTCTTTCTCCATCCATGCGCTCCATATGTCCGAACCAGCGATCCTTTCATAATTTTGTTCATAATACCTTCTTCCGCTCTATATTCCTTTCTAATATCAGCATTTGAGAGATTAATTAACAAGATTAATATTAACAGTATAACACCCACGTCTTGATTAATATTAACAGTATAACACCTCACTCACTCCCCCCACCCAGGGGGAGTAAGGAGGATCCTATCGAGTCTTCGAGCGGTGCATGGCCATCACCGTGGTGATGGCCATGCTACGCTGGAGGATAGATCTGATCCTAAGTACCTTTCCACACTTCCTCGACTTTGGTCTCCCCTGGAAACTATGCGAAATGTTAGAGATCGCATGTGAATAACCTCGGTGGATAATATTGATGCATAGGCTAACGTGGAAGGACACCTCGCCAACCCGTCTGGCAAGCGTGGCGTTGTAATGCCAACCACCCCCCGTATGACATGTCATACATGGGGAAGTATGGGGGAGGCCTATATCCAGCAGTGGACGACAAAGGCTGTAAAAGAAGAAGAAGAAGAACACACACGTCATTGAAATCTACACAAAGTCGCACAAACCTTCCACCACAATGTCAAGAGAACGATGATGGATAAGGCCTTAACATTAACACGAAGAAGTGGAAAAAGATTTGTTGATGCTTTGCAAACCGAAACATTCAACTCCCATATATCTGTATAATCTAGTAAATTAACGTTTTAAATCATTGACTATTATAGGCTTACTTTTAGTGTGTGTGTGTGTGTGTGTGTGTGTGTGTGAGTGCGCGAATGTGTGTGAATTATCGAAACGAATATTTGTATTATTTTTATGGAAAGAATGAATGAAGAAAGAATGGTAAAAAAAATATATGTTTATGATGTAAATGAAACCAGAAATAGAGGAAGACCGAGGAAAACGTGGCACGATCAAATAAATCAAATATTGAATATCGGCCATGTGAGGAGTCAGAGAAATCGACGCGCGTGCATGACACGATGTATGAATGTTGAGGAAGCGAGATAAATATGTCAGGAAAGAAAAGTGTGGCAGTCCATTCTTTCTGCCTACCACTTCGGGGAGACGGCGTGATGGTTAGTTAGTTAGAATGAGCTCAAATAGAATACCATACATATCTCTTCATGGAACGCCAAACGGACAACGCCGACCAGGAAGACCCCGAAACGGTGGAGAGAAAGCTGGAGTTCAGCGTCTCAAGAGGACCCGCCTGAAATAACAGACTCCTGAGTCTACCAAAAGTGAAGAAGAAGAAGAATATTTGTATAATTATGTCATTTCATTTTTCACTGATTTAAAAAAAAATTAAAAGCTATGAAACATGCACTAATTGAATAAATTCGCTTTTATTCACGACCCAAACAATACCCTTAATCTATCTTTAAACTTACAGCATAGTTATACTTAAACATCGACCTAGTTAACATTTTTATAATGATTATAAAACTCGTGTATCCGTTCTTTACAAAACTTCAAGTAAGAAAATGCATTTTTTTTTGTATTCTCGGGTCCTCCGTCCATAAACAAGGAAGCATTCTTCTCCTTATCTCCAGCTGAAGTTTTAATTTCTCATTTTTCCTCCGGCTCCTCACAAAGGCCCCGAGATGATTGCTGATCCTCAAAGACGTTAAATGAAAAGCTTTGGGAAAGTGCAAGAAAAAAAGCTCTTCTTTTATTATTGAAATCCGGAATGCAGCTTTATACTGCAGACTTTTATAAGACAAAGTGTTTTAATATTGCATGATATGCAAATTTCGTTTGCCAGAACATTGTTTGCTTAACGACTCAATGTTATTTATTTTTAACTAACTAACTAACTAACCATCACGCCGTCTCCCCGAAGGGGTAGGCAGAAAGAATGGACTGCCACACTTTTCTTTCCTGACATATTTCTCTCGCTCTCTCAACATTCATGCATCGTGTCATGCACGCGCGTCGATTTCTCTGACTCCTTACATAGCTGACATTCAATATTTGATTTATTTGATCGTGCCTCTATTTCTGGTTCCATTTACATCATTAACATATAATTTTTTTACCATTATTTATTTTTATATTAGTTTTATATGATGAAGAAGTTTGTATTAGTTAATATGATGAAGAAGTTTGTATTATATAATAAAGAAGAAGAAGTTTGTATAATGAAGAAGGTAGAAGGCAATGTAATCCAGATGACTGCGTCCTAATAAAAAGAAAAGAAAGGGTCACTAAGATGATTTGGACATATGGAACGAATGGATGAGGAAAGAATGGTTTAAACGATATGCACAAGTCGTGTGAATGGAAAAAGATGTCGAGAAAGGCTAATAAAAATATGGAATGTCCAAATTAACCAAATACTGAGAGACGGCCACGCTCGAAGTAGGAACAATCTACGAGCGTGCGTGTCACGATGTGTGAATGTAGAAGATGCGCAAGAATTGTGTCAGAATAGAACAGTGTGGCGATCCATCCTCTCTGCCTACCCCTTAGGAGAAACGGCGTGATGGTTAGTTTGTTGCGTTAAAGAAAAACAACTTGATTGAAATGGTACTTTTGTTATTATTATTACTAAACAAAAGTACCATTTTTTAACGTTGTATATAAATATGAAAGCTAATATAAAATTTTAAATCCATTGTACTGAATACGTATGAATTTTCTTGAATACCTGTAATACCAATATTTAAATTCAGTAAATTTTACATATTTACTTGAAGATTATTTTTGTATAGATTCTTATTTACCACGCCTGATCTGTATGTATATATATGACTCGGTTTGCAATAGTGTCACCAGTCTGTCGATGCCAGCGAGCCTGGTGAAACCGGTTGCTGTCGAAATTAAGATAAAAGTGCAAGTAGTTCAAAAACATCGTTTTATTAAATTATTATTAAAAATGAACTTCTATCAAGAGATTTAAGTAAAATCATTTGAATGTACATTTTAAAAAGATTTATTACATTATATTTTTAAATATTTTGATTGTTTCCAATGAACTTCTAGCATGAAATTTCATACAACAAAATTATTATTATTATTATTTTTATTTAATGTATACAACAGGTCGTTTGAACCCTATTACGGTAAACAATTTATTTTTTAGCTATTATATTGATTCTCGTGACATGTGATAGGTAGGTTATCTATCGCCATTTTATTGTCACGTGAATTCTACACCAGACTAAAGACAGTGTGACAATCACAATGCCATCGCCGGGAATCGAACCCGGGACCTTCGGAATGGAAGTCAGAACTTTTACCACTCTGCCACGAAGTTATGTATGTTACAAAAAAGTCCCAGCCTAAAATACCCCATATATATTTATTTCCATAAGTTGGAACAGAGAAAGGTGGCAAGTTTAGTCATGTAAGAGTCGTTACAATGTTAACATGAAGAAACAAAAACTTTAGTACGTTTTTCAACTTCAGCGGCCGAGTCCCTTGCGTCATTAGCATACATAATAACACCAAATAATCAATAACAATGTATAACGAATTTACTGAGTGATTACTCCGGGACGAGAAACTAACGAGACACTGATTAAGCTATTGTAGTCCCTTATGTCTCGGCCAATTACCCTCCCAATACACTGAGATGGATCTCTGATTAGGACTATTTTCCTGTGCGCCCGGACGTAACGAATCGAAAATTTGAGTGCCACCTAAATTTACGATTTAAACCTTTTGAATAAAAAATGCATGGGAAATTGTTCATACGTTTTTATTATTTTTTTAAAGCCAAAGAAATCATAATTGATGCTCATATTATTTTAGTGAAATAATATTGGAAACAAATAATAATAATTATTTTTAAAACAAATAACGTATTAAAAAAAATTAAGTCCGGAGCAAAATGTATTGAATTTATTT
Organism: Lepidostoma basale; assembly: GCA_022606425.2. Taxonomy (NCBI): domain Eukaryota; kingdom Metazoa; phylum Arthropoda; class Insecta; order Trichoptera; family Lepidostomatidae; genus Lepidostoma; species Lepidostoma basale. The sequence continues at coordinate 146,204 of JAHDVF020000724.1, read as the reverse complement.
GTCCTGTCTAGATTTAACTCTACACGATTTGGTATCAAGTATTTTCATTTAGTAAAATGAGAACATTATTTTCCAACGATAATCTTAACTTGAAACTCCGACAAAGAATGATTAAATGTTATATATGGTCTGTTCTACTACATGGCTGGGAAACCTGGACTCTGAAAGTCAATGTAATGACCGGTTGGAAGCGTTCGAGATGTGGATATACCGCAGAATGCTCTGTATACCGTGAACCGATAGGGTCAGTAATGCAGACGTACTACAGAGAGCCAGAACCAATAGAGAGCTGTTGTCGAGTGTGAAAATTAGAAAGGTCTCATATTATATTTGGTTCATGTGCTGGGGAAAAAAAATACCGCCTCCTTCGACTGATATTAATGGGTAAACGGGGAGTTGGCAGAATGCAGCTGTCCTGGCTACGGAACATCTAAGAGTGTACAGGAATAACAAGAGTTAAGAACCTGTTCCAAGTGGCGCTGGATAGAGATACCTTTGCTGCAGTGATCGCCAACGTTGGGGGGACCTGACACGGCACCGAAAGAAGAAGATACACACGCGTATAAACGATAAATTATTTCATTAAATGTCATTTCCTCTGGCATTCTTCATTTTTAAAATAAAACCAAGCTGTCCCATTTATGGACACGTTAATGCGACATAAAGATGTTTTGTGCCTTTTAAAAGAAATATTAAAGACTCGTATAAGGGCGCCGTTGTTACGTTGAAGACATTTTCTTTTTATGCTTTTATCAGATCGTCAAATGTACTAGGGGAATCATTGTGAACTGAAAAGATTTCGGGGATTGTCAATATGATGGAAAATTACTTCCTGTATGGCCTCCGTGACATTAGTACTGCCAATAAAATGTGAAAAATCATAGATAACATAAAACGAATAACCTTTTTAAAAAGTCTAACATTAAGGATTTAAATCATTGTTATTAAAATTTATTATGCACCTTCTTATATCAGCAATGATTAGCTCAATTTCATGAAGGAGTAATCTGGCTTTAACCCTAGTCCCCTTGATCAGGAATCAAGCGTTATGTTACCTAGACCACCACCTGATTATTTTCATTTTGATTCAATGGTAACATACAAGTCCAAGTTAATAATTTTTGTAAAAAAAGAAATCATGACAGTCTGCAACATTAGCGTGAATGGTGAAAATTCGAAACAAGTAGATGAGTTTGTGTATTTAGGTAGTATGTTTGCAAAGATGGGCGAGTGAAGAGGGATATTGAATGAAGGGTCGGGGCAGGCAACGAAGTGAATGGTGCACTTAAAGCTGTCATCGCAAACAAAAACCTATCCAAAAGAGCTAGAATCGCAGTGCACAATAGTGTTATTCTACCGACCCTTATGTATGGAAGCGAAACATGGAACTGGCAAAAGAAGGATGAAAGTAGAATAAATGCAGTAGAAATGAGATCTCCTAGACGAATGTGTGGATACTCTGTGTATAGAGTATCGAATGAAAATATAAGAAGTGAATGCGGTGCGAATGATGGTGTTATGAACAAAATAATGAGGGGATCATTAAGATGCTTTGGACATATAGAATGAATGAATGAAGAAATAATGTTAAAAAAATTATTTGTTAACGATGTAAATGGAAACAGAAAAAGAGGAAGACCGAGGAAAACGTGGCACGATCAAATAAATCAAATATTGAATGTCAGCCATGTGAGGATACCGAGTAGTCGACGCGCGTGCATGACGCGATGTATGAATGTTGAGGAAGCGAGAGAAATATGTCAGGAAAGAAAAGTGTGGCAGTCCATTCTTTCTACCTACCCCTACGGGGAGACGGCATGATGGTTAGTTAGTTAGTTAGTTTTATATGGCATACATTTTTGGAAATATTTAAGCACATTTTTTTCTATACACTGAGTAAAATTGTAATACTGCCAAATTAAAATGCCATAAATTACCCCATTAGAAGAAAACTTTTTCATTATCGGTATGCCATGGCCAGTTACAAAAAAAAGTTAATTTTGTTTATTCCAATAATTGAGCTGGTTCCAAAATCAAACCACCTCCACGGGGACTTGAAATAATTGTCATTTGAAAATCGACCCTCGTCCGATGACCGGAACTTCGTTAATTAAATTTTTTAATCAAATTGGAAAAGGTCCGAAAGGGCCATGCACGCCACTCATTACAAAAGGACCCTTATTCCTCATGTACTCGTCAATGGCGGTTCGTGATTCTTGCCACAAACTTGCATTGTCCCACACCCGCAAAGAAAAATAAAAAGGTAATTTTTTGTTTTGTCTTTACACCACTTTATTTTGTTTTATTAAAGCAACCGGTTTCGCTCCCGCCAGCGATTCGTCAGGGTTACAAAAAAAAGGCTTAAATGTTTTTGGGACTTTTGGTAGTTTCTTAGATGGCAGTGCATAATGGTGACCCTAAGTATGGAAGTGAAGCATGGACCAGGTAAACGAAGGATGAAAATATAATAAATGCAGTAGAAATGAGATCTCTAAGACGAACGTGTAGCAAATATGTATATGACAGAGTGTCAAATGCAAGTGTATAAGAAGTGAATGTGGTGCGAATGTAAGTGTTATGAACAAAATAATGAATGGGTCATAAAGATGGTTTGGACACATGGAAAGAATGAGTGAAGACAGAATGGTAAAGAAGGTATATGTAAACGGCGTGAACGGAGCTAGAAATAGAGGAAGACCGAGGAAAACGTGACACGATCATTTCAATCAAAAATTAAATGTCGGTCACGTGAGGAGTCGGAGAAATCAACGTGCGTGCATGACAAGATGTATGAATGTAGAGGAAGCGAGAGAAGTATGTCAGGACAGAACAGTGTGACGTTCCATTTTTCTGCCTTCCCCTACGGGGAGACGGCGTGATGTTTAGTTAGTTAGTTAGTTGGTAGATTCGTGTAACTTTACCTTCTCCACCGATGTTCCGGAGATCATTTCAGTCTCCATCTTCCGGGTAGTTATGTGTCAATAGATTGTTTTTGTAACCTCGGCGAGAGTGAAAAAGGTTTGCATGATAAAACAAAATTTAGAGGCGTAAAAATGTGCATAAAAGTGTTTTGAATTATTTTTAATAATGTCACACCATAAATTAAGTGCTTAATATGAAAGTAAAAATGAATTGTTTAATTTACAGTTGTTCTTCTCATCAAGTCATATGTGAAAGTGAAAAATAAATTGTGTTAAATGTGACCTGGGGTCCCTATTACTCTTGTTGCTGTTATGTTGCATGCTCCATTCTCAGTTAACGGAAGTTCAAAGGGTATGAGCAAAGCTTACGAATGGGCGCCGCTGTGTTCTATGACAACTTCGGGTAAGTATTGGGTACCTTCTATAAAGATGCGATCGGTATCGGCAGCTTGCTGCGATCATCTAGTCAGGTCAACCTTAAAAACAAATGTTTAATGTTAATGTTAAAATTATCGATAGATAAAATATAAGATACATTATTTAAAAAAATAGTGATTAGTTCAGTTATGGTCTAATATCTTTTATTTTTCAACAGAAGAGATCACCCAAATATTATTTATTACAAAGAATGTAGAGCGAAAGAAGATATTATGAACATAAATATGAAAGGATCGGACATATGGAGCGCATGGGTGAATAAATAATGGTTAAAAAGTATACGTTACGATGTAAATGGAGTACAGAGTCGAGGTAGACCGAGGAAAACATGGCATGACCAAATTAATCAAATTTTAAAGGTTGGTTATGTCAGAAGCCGAAAGAATCGACGCGTGAATGTGGAGGAAGCTAGACAGGTATGTCAGGATAGAGTAGTGTGGCGGTCCTGTCTCTCTGCCTACCGCTACGGGAAACGGCGTGATGGTTTGTTGTTGTTGTTGTTGTTAATCTTAAACTTTACACAAAATTGTTAAAGAATCTGAAGTTTCACGCGACGCCTATGGTGGGCACCTACCCGCGATGGCACTCGCAAAGTCATAATGAATTCTCAAAATCGGGACAAGGCTCTGATTTCAATCGCCGAGTGGAGAATACGTAGGTACGTTTTTGTACATAGATTGAAATGATGTCCCGCAATGCGATTCCATTTGAACTTTAACATTTTTATAATGATCTTTGTTTTTTTATGTACTATGGCGATTTTCTTTTCCTTCTTTCAATTGAGAGGCAGTCGGCGTGAAATTAATATGTACTTAAAATATTTTTGGAAGGCAGAAAACAGCGGTTGGTATTATATCGTTTGGACAGACGGTGAAATTTTATATCTATAACTTTAATTTCTTTTGCGGTACTTTCTTATAAGAAGATAATGAAGAATGGACGAAAGTATAATATGCATAAAAAAATATCGATTCAGATATAAAACGCAAACAATTACAAAAAAAAACATTTAAAATCTTTAAAAAAAATCTATATAAACGGAATATTTACATTGTTCATATTTGATTATGTATTCTTAAATTTCGAACTCAATGAATACAGTTAATTACAACTAGTGAATTTCATTTTCATAATCCTAATAATTAATTTTAGTACTTTAATTAAAATACTCGAAACTTGCATGCAAATATAAATGAAATGATTGGATTTAAATGAAAGTTTGACTAACAAAATTTGCACCCAAAATTTAAACTCGGTTAGTTTCGATTGCCTCAATTACGCAGCTCTTTTATTCAAAATTTATTTTGTTTGGAATTTAAAAAAAAAAAATATTGGAATATCGTTCTGAAAAGTATTCGTTTTATTCGAATGATCAAAAATATTCTGAATATGACAGGTGAATGAAATAAAGTGCTTGGGAATCAATCATTTGAATTAATATTTTCTCTTATCATTAGGAAGCAGTATATTCAAGAAAATCTGATTTTCGTGTTTGCGGCTGTGACATTAGATATGTAGGCATACTTTTCAATATATTGCAATACATTTATTTATCAATTTGTTATCATATTGAATAATTCAACTTAAAACACTCAAAATCACATTAAGGAAGGGTGTGTAGAGTCCGAAACTTGTTTGTGAAAAGTGCAAAAAAGTGTTGTGAAAATACAATGTTACGTAAATGTGAATCCATAAAACAAAGTTATTTTAAATATAGAAGAACATTTTTTACGTAGCCATATTCATCATTTATTCATGGTAAAGAAAGTACGACTTTAGTGGTCGAGTGGTAAGTGCTTTGACTGCCACCCCGAAGGTCCCTGGTTCGATTCCCCGCAATGGCAGTGTGATTGTCATACTGTCGGTGGTCTGGTGCAGAATTCACGTAACAAAAAATGGCAATAGATTAGCTACCTTTCAAATGTCATAAGGATCAATATGATAACTATATCCTTTACACAGATTTAGCTCGCGCTGTAATGATGTTAAAGCGATTAAACAAAATAATAATAATAATATGAAAACGAGGGAAACGTGGCACAATAAAATTATAAATAAAATTAAACACTTTTCACTTAGTATAAACCACTTTATTGAGTTAGCAGCGCTAACCGGTTTCACTCTGTAGTACAACATTTGCTATACACAGTGTGAGGGAGCTCGCTACAGGGTGAAACCGGTTGGTGCCACTAACTCAATAAAATGGTTTATATAATTATACTAAGTGAAAAGTGTTTAATTTAATTTTGAAATATGTCAAACCACCAAGTAATGACTTTGCATCAAAGTTAAATAAAGTATTAAATGTTGGCCACGTGAGAAGTTGGGAAAATCGACGTGCATGCATTACATAATATATGAGTGTTAATAAATATGTCAGGAAAGAAAGAAGCATGGTGGTCCATTATTTCTGCCTACCCCTTTCGGGGTGACAGCGTGATGGTTAGTTAGTTAGTTTTGTATTTTTTATAAACTTGCCCATTAATAATGATATATTATCATAGTTAGGTTATCTACTTTTCCACCTTCCACCGGTTTTTCTCGGTTCGTTAAGTCTTATAAATCTACCACTCCCCTAATAGAGTAAGCTTCTTCTAATCTCTGGACTCCCAACTCTAATAGCATGGTTAATGTGACACGCTAGGTGAGCTGATCGGTGGATAGATTGCATCCTGGATTTTGAGTTATTCGAGGATGATCCTGGCACAAGAGATTAATTAAAATTCATTACATAGTATCTAAAAGCAAAACAAATGTATAATGCTAGATAAATGTCATTTTGTTTTTTTACATATAATCTTAAAAGATGGCGCTAAAATAGATTGAACTAAAATATGTGAAATGTTTCTCAACATGGTAATAAATATATAACTTTCAAAAATAATTGTCATAGGTGGTGTTCGCAAGAAGGGCGGAATGGGGAATGTTGTATTACAAAAAGCGATCGCTTAACCCAACGAATGACAGGTCATAAGTCCTGTAAACGTCTCGACCACCATATTCTGTTACCAAATAATTTACTTCTTCGTCTCTATTGAGATACAATTAATTCTAGATATATGTGTTATTGTTTAAACAGGTTTTAAGAGAACACAGGTCTAAATATAAATATTAATTATATTAAAACAAATTCCACAGATTTAAGCTGGATACCTTTTTTTGGATTAACTTCCTAATATAACTAGATATAAGGTTGTTTTTATTTTATCTAATTAATACGAATAAAAATGACTGTTTTCTAGAAATTTTGTAATATTTTAATACCATTTTTATACAATTGACAATGATGTAAAACTCCATATTAATTATTTAATATGGAATTTTACATCATTAATCACTTCAAAAATTATAACAATTTTGTATAAATCACAAAATTTCGAATGTGATTTTTAATGTATTTGTGATTTATTATTATTATGATTATTATTATTTTGTTGAATCGCTCTTTACATCATGACAGCAAGAGGCAAATCGATGTAAAGGGTATTTTAGCTATCATAGTGATTCTCGTGACATGTGATAGGTAGCCAATCTATCTCAATTTTGTTGTCCCGTGAATTCTACACCAGACCAAAGACAGTGTGACAATCACACTGCCCTCGCCGGGAATCGAACCCGGAACCTTCAGGGTGGCAATGCACTTACCACTAGGCCACGAAGGTCGTCATTTATATTTATGGTTTATTTAATTTATATTTAAAATGTTTGTAGCATATTATTTGCCTTACTTCATAGTTTATTTGTGTATTTAAATATGAATATATGTATATAACCATCGCTGTTTTTAATCTTAAAATTAAATTAAAAATATACCATATATCATTTAAATACGAGTACATTAAAACGTACACAAACAATACAAAATATCCTCTAAGATTAACGAAATGGTTAAATCCGTTGTATATATGTTATTAACACACATAATATTATACTCGTATATGGACTAACATAGATCATGTGTTTACCAACAGCGATATATATCACATACAAAACACAATACATTTCAAAAAAATTTCGTTATCCAGGTTTAAAAAATGATTAAGCGCTTAATTATTTCACGTGTCGCATGTCACAAAACTCAGTCGAAATTTTATCTGGAACCACAATTCATTTTAAGTAACATTCAGAGTGCAATTTCAACCGATTCCGCAATTAAGTTAGAGTCCACCTAGCCCACAAATCACCCAACAAAGACGCGGTTCAACCAAAACGAGCCAATCAGATGACCTGAAACGTAATTGAAACGAGATTGTATCCATCATTGAATGATCAATAGCGGGTGAAATGACACAAAAATAGTTCGGTTGTTTTTTCACTGTTCTCACCTCATATATTATTTCCTGTAAAAATGGTTTTCTATTTTGTTGTATTTATTTTCAGTATAGAAGAGGCGGCAGCATGAGAAACTGACAGTGGAGATGAGCAAGGATACAAAATTTTGGCGTCTTCGTACAAAGGAATCCGACTCCAGTTGATGAGAAATGGCAAAGAGAAAGAAGAAAAAAACAAACAGCGTTGCTGTAAACGTATACAAATACCATAATAAACAATTGAAATGGCTAATTATATTCTGAAACATGTTTATAACATGAACAAATGTTTATAAAAAATAACATTTAAATTGAAAAAAATTATAGATGGACACCTGTCAAATGCAGAAAATTCATAATTATTATTAGTTTTTTTAGATAAGAGTTGTTAAGTAGTCCATTGCTTTGGCCGAAACTTTTATTTTAACACCTGATGTTTATTGTAACACCTGATGATGCCAACATCGGTTGGCGAAACAGCTGTCGCGACACTCTCAGTGAATAAAAATAAATTGTGATATTATAAAAATGATTTCAATTTTAACAAAATAATGTTGAAGTATCATAGTGATTTAAAATTTTTACAGTGATAAGACTTGTTTAAAAGATGCAACTGAAATAAGTTATTTATTATTTCTTGAACAATTATGTAAACCTCCTTATAAAACAATTTATACGTATGAAACGAATATGTTTTATTATAATTTATGCGAATGTTTTGTTTCGCCTAAGGCAAGTTTCTATTAGTATTATTTTAGAAATACGACACATATCATTTCCGTTAACTGTAATTAAACTTTTAGGAAAGCGATTTCATTCGCATTATTTAAATTTCTACATCGAAAAACAGAGTCTGCGGTCCGACAAAGGTTTGGCCAAGTGCAATAAAATGTTTTGAAACTGCAATGTTTTTCAAAAGTTAACGTGAAGTTTTATCAATATCTGAATATACATGAAATTAATTATGTTTTTTATTAATAAAACAACATAGTTTTTTCGTTTTTATAAAGAATTTTGACAGGTGTCAAAAAAATTTTTCATTTGTTCCAATGACAATTTGAATAATTTCTTCAATATTATTTTAAAGTTCTTGCTGGTTAAGTGCCTAATTACAGCTAATTTAAAAAACGGTGGATACGTGTAACACAAATTAAATAAACACAAAAGTCCGAATCGTCCATGTCAACATGTGCAACATCGAAAAAAACATAATGTGTTATTACATTATGTGCTAAATTAAAAAACAAAGGATACGTGGAACATAAATTAAATAGACAATATGTGCACCATCTAAAAAGAACATTTGTGTTAAATTATTATTATTTTGTTATTTTATTTTGTATCATTGTATTTTATATTTTTGTTTTAGATTTATTTCGTGGGTATTGGACGATCGAAGTGTGCGCGGGAGATGCCTATTGGTGGCGATGAGGTTCGCAACCCATCACACCGCGTCTCGAAAGAGAAGGATGGAGTGCCGCATCAGTAAAAGTGTGACATTCCATTCTTTCTGCCTACCCTTTCGGGGAGACGGCGTGATGGTTAGTTAGTTAGTTAGTTAGTTAGTTAACAACATTAAATCAATATAATTCCCACCGTAAAGAAATTGAAAAATTATAATAAAAAAATAGGGGTAACATACATAAACTCTCATATTCTTTAATCACGAGTAAACCATACATTATTTTTGTTTACTCGAAAGCTTTATGCTGCAATCGTTTTTATTCGGCGTACCCAGCGCCCCGACGCCAGCCAAAGCTTTTCCCGTAGAAGTAGATTACCTGCACAAAACGCCCTAACGAATCCGGCCGTTCCATATAATTTATTATACAGCGCAAGGCGTTTTTGCAAACATTCGCATAGAATATTCCACATACGGTGGAAGCGTGGAGCCAGCAAAAGCTGAACGTGATAAAGTGATGAATGTTAATCCTTTATACATCTGCATTAACTTAATTAAATAGTGTGATTCTGAAAGAAATTTGCAAAGGTTATTTATAAATACTGTTTCATATATTCTTAATTTTTTTTTGGTTATTTGATCTATTACTAAATAATTTATGCGTTTAAACATTCTCAAAAATCATTCACGATATATACAAAAAAATACTGAATACCTATGACTTTTATGTTAAGCTTAATTGGTTTAATTGGCACTGCTCCCGGATTAAAGGATGGGGTTCGGTAAATAAACGTATTTTTTTTATGAAATACTCGTAACTTTAGAAAAATTTATTTTTCTTTTAAATAAATACCTAAATGATTATATGGAGTGTTTTTTTAGAGGTTTGGTTTTTAAACTGGCAACATTGTTTCTACAGACTGTCAATTTGACAGTTGACAGTTGATTTGTAGTCAATACGTTTTGCCATTTTACCATAAATAGACTAACATCAGAACAGCACTTGCAGAAAATCATGGTTTGGTTCGCCAAACTTATCGTGCACTACGTTCATTTTACGGTCGACATAATCATCCACCCGAGCAAGTTATTCGGAAGACCGTGGATCGTTTTCGCACCACGTACACTCTAGTGGATAAAACGCATCCACAAAGACGACAATTGTCGAAAATTGGAAATCACGATTGCGCTTCATTCGAGCTAGCCGTGGCGCTCATATGCCCGAAATCATATTTAAACAATAGTGGCATAAAATTATCTATTAAAAAAAGCCAATATCATAGACAGTAACATTATTTTAATGTGTTTTTATTATTATTTTGAATATGTATTGTATACCTCTAAAAAACGACCTATGACATGCCTCTCTAACTTCCTCTATATTCAAATATCGACACTAACACGCTCGTAATTTTTTACGACTTCTAAAATGACCATATATTATTTATTAATTAGTTTGATCATGTTTTCCGCGGTCCTTCCTCAATTTCTCCATTTTAAAAGATTGCACAAAACTTTTTAACCATTATTTTCTCAATTAATATTCAATATAATTATATCCAAACCGCCTAAGTGACCATTTCCAAATTTATTATGGACGTATTAATGTGTTTTCGATTCTTCCTTTAAATCTTTTCGGTATTATATTAAACAATGTGATCAATATAAATAATATTTTTTCCTGTACATGATTGTTAGTGTTTCATTTCTAAGTTAATAATCCTACTTTCTGCTTTCTTTTGATATCCCTAAGGGTATTATTTATATATTCCTTTAAACCCTCTCTATTACCTGAAATGTTCAAATTTTAGTTAATTAATGTTCAATATCAAACCCTGTTTCAAGATTTTTTTTGTTCTTAGTTAATAAAACCTCATATTTAGTAACTTACTAACTCACTTACAGAGGTAGACAAAAATAATGGACCGCCACACTGTTCTGTACAGATATACTTCTCTTCGACTGTTCACGTGGCCAACATTTAATATTTGATTTATATAATCGTTCCTCGGTTCCTCTATTTCTAGTTCCGCTTATGTTTCTAACATATGCTTTCTTTAACATTCTTTTTCATCCATTCTTTCCATGTGTCCAAATCATCTAAATGATATTTTAATTTTTTTGTTGATAACATTTTTATTCAAACTGCATTTTTATATATAAATTTATCTCACATTTATATAAGAGATCTTATTTTTAACTAAAAACTAACTAACCAAAACGCCGTCTCCCCGAAAGGGTGGGCAGAAAAAATGGACTGCCACACTTTACCGATGCGGCACTCCACCCTTCTCTGTTCGCCCCTGCGGGAGATGCGGTGTGATGGGTTGCGGACCTCATCGCCACATTCTTATTTCTTATTTCTACAGTATAGAATAACTAGTATACTACTAACTAACTTACTAACCATCACGCCGTCTCCCTGGACTGCCACACTTTTCTTTCCTGACATATTTCTCTCGATTCCTCAACATTCATACATCGTGTCATGCACGCGCGTCGATTTCTCTGACTCCTCACATGGCCGACATTCAATATTTGATTTATTTGATCTTGCCACGTTTTCCTCGGTCTTCCTCTATTTCTGGTTCCATTTACATCATTAACATATAATTTTTTTAACCATTCTTTCTTCATTCATTCTTTCCATATGTCCAAACCATCTTAATGATCCTTTCATTATTTTGTTCATGACACCATCAATCGCACCGCATTCACTTCTTATATTTTCATTCGACACTCTATCATACACAGAGTATCCACACATTCGTCTAAGAGATCTCATTTCTACTGCATTTATTCTACTTTCATCCTTCTTTTGCCAGTCCCATGCTTCGCTTCAATACATAAGGGTCGGTAGAAGAACAAACTACTATTAAACCGTAAAAATAGTTATAAGAATTCTCGCAATCTGTAGTACGAACCGCAGCCTTTCTTAGCCGATTCAATACGCCGGAGAAATAAATATCACCACGTTAAGAGATATTTCGGTCCTTTGGGATTTGCTCCCATTCCCGGTAGACGATGCAAGCCAATAAAGCGACAGAAATAAATATAAATTTTTGGCTTTTCAATTCCTGGATCTATAGACCAAGATGTTGGCAGAACTTGGTGGTGTGGTTCAATATTGATGGATGGTAGTTAATATATTGAACGTATGCATCGAAATACTCGATTTTGAACTTTTAATTATAGAATCAATTGTATCTCAATAGAGACGAAGATGCAAATTGGAAACAGAACGTGGTTGATCAAGGTGTTAACAGGACTTATGACCTGTCATTGTTTGGGTTAAGCGCACGCTTTATGTAATACAACATTCCCCATTCCACCTTATTTTTCTAATGACCACCATGTCTGACAAATTTTTGGAAGTTGTATAAATGTTAATCTCCAACACCACCCTTTACATGGTAGTATATTCAATCTACACACTAACGCCATCTATGAAGATTGTATTTTTTTAAGCATTAAGCATAAGATCTTTTTAACGCAATGTGAAAGGCTACCGCCATTTACCGCATTGCTAGAAACCGCCTGGAGATGTCACTCCAATCTATATGCTATAATTTTGACCAGTTTTTGTTTTTTACAACATTTTGAATGTATACAAATACTTGTAGACGAACAACTGGATTTCACCAATTGCGGGCTATCAATTTTTTTATCGACTTATTTCCTTTTTTGTTTATATTACATATAATGCATACATGTTATGTGGCCTTCTTAGAGTAGCAGAAATGCGAAGCCTACGCTCCATCGCAGGCAAACCCTCAGAGATCGGGTCAGAAATGAAACGATAAGGTCTGTCTGTGGTGTTGAAGATATAGCGAGATGGGAAAGAAGCAGAAGGCGCTTTTGGAGAGACCACGCTGACTGCATGGAGAATATAAGAATTGTAAAAATAATTAAAGATGAAAACCCAAGCATCAAGAGATTACCAGGAAGACTGCCGAAGAGATGGAGAGATGGCTGTACATAATCATCCCAGGACGGGTCACCATAAACAGGTCATACGACCTAAACTAGGAGGAAGAAGAAGAATATGTTATATGGCATTGTATTTCCGTGAATTATGTTTACTCATGCAGGGTCATAAGTGAAGTATTTGAACATTTAGAGACAATCTTACCACAAAAACAACGTATATAATAATCACTTTTATATTGAGAAAATACAAAGTGATATTTGATAATTATGACAATAATGAGACGTCTAGATAGGATAAACGACAGAGTCATAGATATGAGACAAAATATGGAAACATTTATGAGACAGATACATTGAGATGAAACATAGAGATGAGACAAAGAGATGAGACATAGAGATTAGACATAAAGATGAGACATAGAGATGATACATAGATATAGAACATAGAGAGTAGACATAGACATGAGATATAGAGATGAGACATAGATGAGACATAGAGATGAGACATAGAGATGAGACATAGAGATGAGACATAGAGATGAGACATAGAGATGAGACATAGAGATGAGACATGAGAGATGAGACATAGAGATGAGACATAGAGATGAGACATAGAGATGAGACATAGAGATGAGACATAGAGATGAGACATAGAGATGAGACATAGAGATGAGACATAGAGATGAGACATAGAGATGAGACATAGAGATGAGACATAGAGATGAGACATAGAGATGAGACATAGAGATGAGACATAGAGATGAGACATAGAGATGAGACATAGAGATGAGACATAGAGATGAGACATAGAGATGAGACATAAGATGAGACATAGAGATGAGACATAGAGATGAGAAATAGAGATAAGACATAGAGATGAGACATAGAGATGAGACATAGAGATGAGACATAGAGATGAGACATAGAGATGAGACATAGAGATGAGACATAGAGATGAGATATAGATGTGAGACATAGAGATGAGACATAGAGATGAGACATAGAGATGAGACATAGAGATGAGACATAAAGATGAGACATATTGATGAGTCATAGAGATGAGATATAGAGATAATAAGACAACACAGACGAGACAAAGTATGCGACTTCTATTATATCTGATTATCATATTATCATAGGGTAGCAGTTTAAAAGTTTATGAGTTAGTCACTGATTATAAAATCGTATGAAAATAATGTGAAAAATCTGATTGCATATTTCTCTAGCATCAGTCCCGGTAGAGATGAAGGGAGATGAATAGCGACGGAGAGAGACGAAGTGGCCCGATAAATCAAACTGTGTCACATGTAGAGGGTTTCATTGGGAATGCCTTTATTAAAAAACCCCGTATTGGTTTTTCTACTCAGCTCGGTCCTTAATTATTTTTCGAGTGATGAGTCGCGAGGCTGATATATAATATGTTACCACAATATCCGCCAGCCTTTCTATTGACTGAACTATTCTACAGTTACAGGAAAGCTCGTTACGTTGACTTGATGCAAGATAATAACTGAGCTTTTACAAATAATTTATATCATTTTTATTCCAACTAACTAACTAACTAACCATCACGCCGTCTCCCCGGAGGGGTAGGCAGAAATAATGGAACGCCACACTGTTCTGTCCTGACATACTTCTCTCGATTCCTCTACATTCATACATCTTGTCATGCACGCACGTTGATTTCTCCGACTCCTCACATGACCGACATTCAATATTTGATTGATTTGATTGTGCCACGTTTTCCTCGGCCTGCCTCTATTTCTAGCTCCGTTCACGCCGTTTACATATACCTTCTTTATCATTCTGTCTTCACTCATTCTTTCCATGTGTCCAAACTATCTTAATGACCCTTTCCTAATTTTGTTTATAACACTTTCATTCGCACCACATTCACTTCTTATACTTGCATGTGTCACTCTATCATATACAGATTTGCTACACATTCGTCTTAGAGATCTCATTTCTACTGCATTTATTCTCTACTTTCATCCTTCTTTTGCCAGTTCCATGCTTCACTTCCATACATAAGGGTCGGCATAAGAACACCATTATGCACTGCCATCTTAGCTTTTTTGGATAGGCTTTTGTTTGCGATGACAACTTTAAGTGCACCATTAATTCTGTTGCCTGCCCCAACCCTTTTTTCAATATCCTTCTCCACCCTCCCATCCTTTGTAAACATATTTCCTAAATTAACAAATTCGTCCACTTGTTCCAGATTTTCACCGTTAACACTAATGTTGTAGACTGTCATGCTTTCTTCTTTTTCGAAAATTGATATTTATTCCATTGCTGATTTTTATTCCATTTTTAATTTAAACCATTGTATTTTGAATTAACAAACAGGGCCGCCGTGGCGGCCGTTGTGGCTGGCTGCTTGACGAATGCTGTTTGGAAAAATAAAAATATGCTAAAGGAGAGCAAAATTCGCATCTACAAGACATGCGTACGTCCTATAATGACATATGGAATAGAAACGAGAGCTGACACCATCAGAACAAAAAGTCTCCTAAGAACCACAGAAATGAAGACTCTCCAATCCGTTGCGGGAACGACACTCTAATCAGGAATTCTGAAAAAAGAAAAATATGCAATGTAGAAGATGTCGTGCGATGGGGAAGACTGAGAAGACGCTACCGGAGAGATCATGTGGAAAGAGCATGTTCTGAAAAAGTTATAAATATAGTAGTAAATAAAGCACCAGCAGGAAATTGACCTGCAGGAAGACCACCTAAAAGATGGCGAGACAGTTGTACATCTGCATCCCAGGAACAGGCTCCGAAAAAAAACATGACACAGTCCTAAATAAAGCAAAAGAATAAGAAGAATAAGTATTTTCAGAACACTTTTTTGCATTTTTCACAAACATGTTTTGGACCGCAGACGTTATTTCTCAGAGTATTTTATAAAAAAAATTAGATTAACAATTCTAGATAACTATTTTAGTTTCACATATTATGCTCATGTTCCCGTTTTGGTTTCGCAGAGCCAAACAAGGTAACCAGGGATTGCTTTCGTTGCAAAATTTTATCCGGAAAGGCATCATATTGAAATCACGCCAAACCTCGAAGCCTTCCAAAATCCGTACGAACTGTAGAAGTTTTAACGATCCCCCCTCAGTTTGTCCGTGTGAACCAGTTTCGGAAGTTTTTCGTGCAACACCTACGTATATATTGCAGGGTGTAACTTGAAAACTGTAAGCGGACCTCGGTTTAGCGCCCAAGCACTTTGGCATCCAGACAAAACGACCAAAATTATAATTATATATGATATTTTATTTAGGTTATTCAAGACAATTAGAACACGAAGCCAAGTTCTTGTAAGTGGGCATGTATCATTATTTGGCAAATAATTATACGAAAATATCATTAATAAAAAATGATTGGCTGGAACAAAATAAAAATTGAGAATTACGATTTCTAGAAATTTGTATTTTTGAAGATATTAACTGGGCGCGGGGGATCCCTATCAAGAAGGGCGGAATGGGGAGTGTTGTTAACATAAAGCGATCGCTTAACCCAACCAATATAGGTCATAAGTCTTGTAAATGCCTCGACCACCATAATTCTGTTTCCAAAAAACAATTTACAACTTCGTCTCTATTGAGATACAATCAATCCTTAAATGATTAACCCGCAATGGGTAAAATCCAGTATTTGTCTACAAGTATTGGTAACATTCAAGAAAATAAAATGTTTTATGAAAACTGGTCCAAGTTTAAAAAGTGGGAAATGTTGTTAATATAAAGCGATCGCTTAACCCAACCAATGACAGGTCATAAGTCCAGTGGAGGAGCTGTTCCGAGTGGCGCAGGACAGGGACAGGTTCGCTGAGGTGATCGCCAACGTTGGGGGGATCCGACAGAGCATTTGAAGAAGAAGATGAAAGGATACACGTGATTCCATTAAAAATATGATAACTATGAAAAAGAAATTTTCATAAACATGAAAAAAAAAATTATGATTTAATAAATATTTATTTCAAGAGAAATTACAAAACCTTTGGATTAAATTACTGCTCTTAAAATCGGTTTAATATGAAATGACTAAACCTTCTATCTATGGTAGGGTATACAGATCGGACAAAACCCGAATAAATGCTAAAAGGTAAGCATTCAAATTAAAAGTCACATTTTATAATAAGTTTCAAATTTATATTGAAATAACCCCTTCGTTTCGTGTAAATTAGCATAATAACATTTGGATGCGTTTATAAATAAACTTTAACCTCAATTATTAAGATGTCGAAGTCAGAAAAAGGTAAAAAAAAAACTAACTTGATACGAAAGTCATTGAGGTGTAAATTTCAAAAACCAGCAGAGCATGCAATAATGATAATTCGGTTTTTATTTATAATACTATTCAACCCTTTAACCCGTTCAGACCCATTGATTTCTAGAGGAAACATAAATATACGTATCGGAAACCATTAATGAACTGTCACTATATAATGAAACAGCTGATACAAGTCAGTGAAATATTAATGACAAAAACAATATGATTGACTCAACAATGTTTGTAGTTTCACTATAGTACATACAATACAATACGAGTACCTCGTATATATTTTAAGTATTTGATTTTCAACTTGTTGAAAGTTAAGGCATTAACACTGTGGAATTTTATAGTAATAAACTTTGGGAATTAATTAAACATTGTTTAGACCACTTTTTTAACCCTTAACGTACCGTGTTCAAAACAAAACGCTTGCTCCCATGTGGTAAGTTCAGTTTACCGCTAACTTTATCTAAATATCAAGCATATGACTAGATGAATCAAAATTTAATTTATGTCATCTTGTAGGGAATTTCATTAGGAATAGATCGATATCTATAACATACATGGATTATTTGAAAAACATATCATTATTAATTTTTTTCTGGAACCATGCGATTTCTGATATGTAATGCGTCATAGCATACGAAAGACTAAAAATCAGGAATAAACTTGTCTGCGGCCCGCGGCCGGCGGGGCGAAGATAAAGGCACCTAGGCAAAATGTATAGTACGTTCAAGACAACGAGTACGTATTAATATTTGTCCCTTTTGGTAAAGTGTTAATATTTTCACAGTTCTGATATTATTAAGTTACGTCCTGCGTTTCCGTCTACAGTCGGTATTATTACGTACATATTGAAAAAGCCAAAGATATAATTTATAATACGTTCAACAGCGAGTAAGTATTTGTCACTTTTGATAAAGTTGTAAATATTAGCAAAACAAATTCTACCTTAACACGAATGAAGGTGAGGGCAGTCTTAGAAAATATTTTTTTTTGGGATGAAGGAAGTAATTTTTTGCTTTTTTTTTATTACGAAATATTGAGAACACTTCAATGGAGGATTACAATTTTTTTATAATATTAGGGTCCATAGGTTTTAAGAAAATCAACTTTAAATTGGCAGTGGAAACTCAATTTACCACATGGCAACGCGACGGTTAATAAAAAAATATTAAAATACACGACATGTTTCAGAAGATACCTCCATCTTCAAAGGAGAATATACTGGTATGCACACGTGAGGAGAATGAATCCATCCAGACTCCACTTCATTGTGTTACACGGCTAGCCCCATGGTAGACGACCCCCGGGCAAACCATCAAAGAGGTGGATCAACAGCTGGGAATCGACGAGGAATTGGCCACCTGCGAAGTCGACTCCCACCTGTTGACCTATCTCTTTGGTGGTCTGCCGGGGGTCCTCTACCATGGGGCTGGCCGTGTAACACAATGAAGTGGAGTCTGGATGGATCCATTCTCCTCACGTGTGCATACCAGTATCTTTTCCTTTGCCTTCCCCACCTCACGACATCCTCGACCCCGCATATCTCCCATATCCGTGTTTTCCTAATCCTCTCTTGCAGTGTCTTGCCAGATATACGAGTATATCTAAACGTCTCCGTTTCTGAGACTCTGAGGGCGTTTTTTTGTGATTGATTTTTTTGTTTTAGCTGATCCTTTGTATAAATGAGTAAAGAGTCTTTCGATTTGTATCTTTAGTTGTGTATCTGATGATGTCAACATCGATTGGCGAAACAGCTGTCGCGACAAATAATAAATATTGTGTTATCATAACGGTGTTTTAAATTTTTAGTCATATTTTTATTCAGGAATTACAGTCGCTGTTTGTAACCTTTGATAAATAAATAAATAAATAATAATAAGAGTTAGTCAATCTAAAATTTTAGTATGATTAAATGATTGTTTTTTATTTGCGTTCACGTTGTGCTATAAGTTACTTAAAAATTACATGATTTAAAATTTACACTAAGGAATGTAGTTCTCTTTTTTTCTTAATAAAATTTTATCTCGTATTACAAACTAACTAACTATCACGCCATTTCCCCGGAGGGGTAGGCAGAGAGGATGGATCGCCAAACTGTTCTATTTTGACATAATTCTCTCGCCTCTTCTAAATTCACACATAATCGATTAATTTGGTCATGCCATGTCTTCTCCTTGGCCTTCCTCGACTTCTTTTTCCATTCATAAAACATGTATATATCTTTTTAACCATTCTTCCCTCATCAATTCGTTCCAAATGTCCAAACCATCTTAGTGACCCTTTCTTGATTTTATTTATCACGCATTCATCCGCCTTATATTCATTTCTTACTTCATCATTAGATATTCTATCATACATTGTTTTTAGTAATCTATCTTAGTAACCTCATTTCTACGGCATTTATCCTACTTTCATCCTTCTTCTGCCAACTCCAAGCTTCACTTCCATACATAAAAAATATTTTTAATATATTTAATAGTTATTCAATCACGGATATTCTGTCAATCCTTACAACTTATAATACATCGACCAGAGAGTAATAATTTAAAACGAAAATAGAGCCACCAGGGACCGAAGAGGATAAAATATGTGTCTTATATTATTATCAAAAATTTCGTATACAAATTTATTCTCGAAACTTTATTCATTCTTGCATTGTTATTCGTTATACGCCCACAGAATCAAGAGGGAAGAGGAACACATTGAATGGAAATACGGATTACTAATAATTTATAAGCATTTAATTCGGGAAGACGTAGTTTATTTGGTGAATTAGCATAATGTCTACATCCAGCGCGGGCACAATGAGAAATAGAGTTCGTCACCTGGCCATTATTCAAGATGATGCCTACTTATGCTTAATTCCTACTTTAAAACTTGCATGGGCTGCACTCACACGGTCATTCTACCTGCGTACCCATAGGTAAGAGAGATATGTTTTAATAATTTGTCCTAATGCACCGGGTTTTAAAAAAACAGGTTTGTGTATTACAAACAATGTGTCCATCTATAATTTAAAGATATATTAAACTTTACATCCTTAGTAACAAAGTAATGAATAATAAAAAAAGAAGAATTTTGATTTAAATGCATTTAATTCGAATGAAAAAAACACTTTTATTTATTTGGACGTGTTCAAAATATTTTAGGCCTTAATAAAGAAGGAATAAAATATACTTTTTTTTTACAATCCTGTTTTTTTTTAAATATATTTTATAGAAACAGAGCATTTATTCTATTTTATTTGAATTCAATAGAATAACTTAGCTTTTTCCTTGTTTTTTTTTTAGAAAAATATGTTATAAAAGCATATTGAATAAAATAATAATACGCTTTTAGTAATTTGTATTAACACCACTTTATTTGGTAACACCAACCGGTTTCGTTCCCGACGGAGCTTCGTCAGGGTGAGAGAGTAAACTAAATATAAAATCAGAGAACAACCTATGAAGAAATAAATATAATGTGGAGTGGAGAAAGAGTGGGAGTAGGAGAAAGTGGGCGCAAGGACGAACACACTGTTAAGACGATGAGTCATGCTCATTAGGGAAAAATTATGGAGAATTTCTAATTCAGATTTTAGTAGCGGGCAGGTGAGTTATTTTATTTTTGTTTTTATGGGAATATTTTAGATAGCTAACTAGAATCTTGCATACATTTCATATTTATCTTTTCACATGGGCAAATAATAGTCTAAAAACGACGCTTTGATTCGTATAAAATATAATTATTAAATAAATGGAATGAATCTACATAATAAATGGAATATGTATTTTTTAACGGTATGTGATGGATGCATAATTTTATACATACGCATTTTGACATAATGGGTCTGTTTTGGAAGTATCCCTAAAAATATTTACAAAACAATTTTATTTTATTTAAAAAAATTATTTAGGAAAGGAAATTGACTATCTAATGGTAGCTTTGTATAAGTCATCCGTCATGTTATTCGGCGGTTTATTAAAAGTTCAAAGAATCTACAAAACTATGCCTAGAGATTAAATAATAAATTCAAGAATATGAGAATAAATTATTTAATCAATGTTCTGAGCGTTATATTTCGTGGGATTACTAGAAATCCACTATTTATTTTTCCATGTTTTTTTTATGTCAGGTAGCTCTACTAATGTTAATCGCATTGGATTGTAGAATTAATTTATTAGGAACTAATAAATATCTTTTTGTGTATTCAGTATACATGGGAACCAGATTTCATTTTTTATTGGGGATTAGGAGTGTTTAAAAAAATCTACATATATTTTTTTAAATAGGATTGTGCACACGAATTTTGAGATATAAGCTTAATAAAAATATTAATTCGATTAGACTTTATAGACTGCATGACATGTATTACATCATAAGCTTGATTGTAAAGGAAAAAAAGATACCTTCTAATGCTGAAAAAGTACAGTTAAATATCACGTATATATTTTTTTACTTAAAACTCTATGGTCCATTGTTTTGGCCGAAACACTATGATACTTCAACATTATTGCTGTTAATATTTATAACACTGTTTACATATCACAATTTCTTTTTATGCACTGAGAGTGTCGCGACAGTTGTTTCGCCAACTGACGTTGGCATCATCAGGTGCTACATTGTATTTTATTGTAACACCTGATGATGCCAACATCGGTTGGCGGAACAGCTGTCCTCAGTGAATAAAAAGAAATTGTGATATGTAAACAGTGTTATAAATTTTAAAAGTAATTAAACTCTATGTTTAACCACTTATTGCAGACTAAACTCGATAACAAATTGAAAATACATGAAAAAACATCTTAACGAACATCTTTAAAAATAAATAAATGAAACGAAAAAAGTGATCACTGGCTTCATTGTTAAAAGTTAAAAAAAAAAATAATAATAATTGATAAGTTTCAGAACTAGTATTGTAATACTGATTTTGAAAAAAGCCAAAAATATACGTGTACTTAAATCGAATTTAGAAACACAAATATACTTAAATCAAAATTGGACACTCAAATTTCTTTTAAAATAAGTCGAAAGTAAGTGTAATAAGACTCTTTGTAACAAGACAAATTTAAGAAAAAGCAATCGAATACCGAACCAAAGCGTTTGATGGGGTACAAATATAGGATATTATAAACATTCCGATTCAGATCTATAGCTCTAGAAAAAATTAGCACAATCCGAGATTTAAATAAGTGGGGCAACACTAGAAGTAAATGTGACACCAGAATCCCATCTATTAGCGTTATAAGACTCGTCCTCGTGGAAGACCTCCTAAAATATGGAAGCACATCTGGGAATCCACATCACAGGAGGAGCAACCCTTTGGAAAACAGACAATATGTTTTTCATATTATAAGGCAATAGAAATTTAAATAACTCTTTTTTAAACTGTAGTTATTTGTGGATTAATTGTATTTTAATAGACACGAAGATGTAAATTGTTTTTTGGAAACAGAATATGGTGGTCGAGGCGTTTACAGTACTTATGACCTAGTTGGGTTAAGCGATCGCTTTATGTAATACAAATTCCCCATTCCGCTCTTCTTACGACCACCACGTTTGACAATTATTTTTGAAATATTACGTATATTAGATATTATATATTAGATATGCTACTATGTTGAGGAACATTTCACATATTTTAGTTCAATCTACACTAGCGCCATCTATTAAGATTAGATGTAAGCATTAAGCAGAAAATCTTTATTATTTTCATTAGATAGAGAATTTACATCTTCGTCTCTATTGAGATATAATTAATCCTTAAATCATTAACCCGCAATGGGTAAAATCCAGTATTTGTCTACAAGTATTTGTATACATTCAAAATTTTGTAGTTATTTGTATTTTTAAACTGTAATTTTGGTACAGTAACGTCAAAAATCTTCTCTTAAATTACAAGTACAAAAATTATTATATCATCCGCCACCCCCCGTACCGGCATATCGCAGAGATGTTTGCATTATTGCTGATTTATGGCTCAATTTTGATGCGAAATTGCTTCATGAATGCAATTATACGAAGCGGCCGATGCAAAAAGTTTGAAGATAAATGGGGTCTATTGTGAAGTCGATTGGGCGAATAATGTACGACATATCACGTCTGCGGAGCCGACAGGCATAACTCTGAGCTTATCAGAGTTTTAACTAATTTTATAAACGTCACGTAATTTTCTCGAAGGGGTAAACAGAGAGGTTGGCCCGTCCCACTCATCTATCCTGATAAATTTTTCTACAACTTTTATAACCTTTCTCTTACGGTGCTAAAATAAAAACGCGCGTTCCTGTGTTGGGTAGTCAGTACCCAATAAAAAAATTGCGATTTTAAATCGGAAAAATAAGAACATTCATAGCTAATCCCCTTAATTAATTATAATTGAAATTTATTTGCTAAAAACATAAAAAAAACACATGGCAACGCTCACGGGACGGGCAAAGGTCCACTCTGGTTGCAAGCCCGAGAGCTACTGTCGCCGACTGCCGGGCAGTGAGAACATTGAGCTCCTCGCGCTTCCACAGTGAAGTATGTAAGAGTGAGATGCGAATATAGTGTCGCACACTCAGCGCTACGAATTTCGTTTCCGATTTCACAAAATATCTCGGGTACACCCGATAAATTTTGATTATTATTAATATTATTTTTTTAATCAATGCGTAAATATATTATAAAGTCTTAACCTTAATGAAGCAACGTGTAGAAGATACCCATCACAGGGAAGGGAGAGATAAAGCGTGTCAGACACAAACGTACTTTTTCCAACTCGCTCACATAAGTGATATTTAAAATGGTATTGTTTGAACAATGATGTAAAACATTGTAATTTACTTAAATAACCCCTGATGAAAAAAATGACATACGTTGTGAACATTATGGGTTTACCAACAGATGTTCGAGTTCGTTATTTTTAAATAGGTTTGAATAAATATTCTAAAACTTCGTGTTTTCAAAATATTGAATAAAAATTATTTAAGGAAAGAAAATTTTGTGAAAATATAAAGTTTTCTAATATTACTTTTTCAAAATAAAATTATTTTACAAGAAGAAATACAATTGATTTGTTAAAAATTACTAACTAAGCAGGAAAATTTATGATAGTGAAGACGATTTTGGAGAACCACATCAAGAGGATGGATCCAGCGAGGATTCCCAAGATGGTGATTCACGAGACGAGGGCCATAGATCACCAGGACGACCACCAAAGAAATGGAGAGAAAGCTGGACGTCTTCAACACTGGAAGAAATTTGATATCCTGTATAAACAGATCGTCAGTATAAACGGGCCAACATGGTAAACTAGTTGCAACACGAGAATCTGACAACGGAGATGAGCCATCATAGAAAAGTTTAGCGTATTCGTACGATGAGGGCTGACCCTAGATGATGGAAAATGGCAAAGTGAAAGAAGAGAATAGTATAAACATATCGCAAAATATACATACAATAAGGGGAAGAAGTTTCTTGAACAATGATGTAAAACTCCATATAAATAATTGATACTAATGAAAACGTCAGTTCTCTAGAAGTTTTATTTTATTTTATGGCAATGGCATGTTTCGCCCTTCTATGGCATTATCAAATTTATAAGGCATTATCAAACATTTGCTTATGCCTTAGAAGGGCGAAACATGTAATTCCCATTAAATTTAATAATAATTTTCATTCGCATTTTTTATTTAATTTTTTTTTGATTATAATTAATACGAATTGACTGTTATCTAGAATTTTTAATGTTATTTATGCAAATGGCATGTTTCGTTTACATAAATTATAATAAAAGTTAAGCTTTTTAAAGTTAAATTTATGTGAATGTCTACGACATTGTCAAATGTCTGATATTTGATAACAAATGTAAAACATTTGATAATGACTTAGAAAGTCGAAACATGTCATTCACATATATAATAATCTAACTTATAGAAAACAGACCATATCATTCGAATTAATTATTTAATATGGAGTTTTACGTCGTTGTTCAAGAAACAAAAAACATACATACCTATATTAAAAAAAAAAACATCACATTTTTTAATACCGTAGAGCATTTAAATTTCTTCAGATAAATCAGAGATATAATTATTCTATAATTACGAAACAATTCTTGATGTAAAGTGCTGCGAATTCTCATAAAGTAGGCAATAACTACAGGAACTACAGCGAGGAAGAGACATTTTACAAATTTTCCACTCCCAAGAAGCTAATTATACGTTCCGAGCCAACTTCCTGGATTCTTACACATTTTCAGTACTTAATAAAATGCATTTTTCAACAGCAGCTTCAACTACAGAAATCTCTGGAATACTCTAAATGTGACTATTGTCTAGAAAACGCAAATGCTGCAAACAACTGTTTTTAGTAAGATAAAAATAATACTCAGTACAATTATACATGAGTATAATTATACATGAGGTATCTCTACATGAGGGAGTATGGTAGTTATCCATGGCTCTATCCTACGGCATTTCTTGTGGGAATGCTCGGAACCAATTCTCTACAGTTTCGAAGAGATGGACATCTAATAACCCATTTCTTCAGATTAATTAGGGGATACTTCCGGCCGTACTGGAGGATGTTGGTCTTTTTGTCCCCGATAGATATTTCCGACAGCGACAGCACAGATTGTTTTACCTACCGGCCGCCAGAACCAATCTGCCACTGGTGACACCGGTGGGAAGAGCAATTAGTCTGCTGAACGCGGTCTCCGGTCAGAGATCGACGTCTTTCATGTTAGTGAAAGTACGTTCAGGGGACAGATACTCTTGACTTTGGAAAGTGTCTTGTCTTCCTAATGTCGAACCATCACTAATGCGTTCCTGGTGTTGTGTTGTATGTATATAATATCTTACCTGTACTCAATAGATGCCTTAAACATTTATACTGTTTGTAATGTATTTGGAGTAAATAAACTGATTTGATTTGATTTGAATTATAAATCATAGATGAGAAATGATATAACAATTTGGCTTCTTGAGAAATGATATACCATTTTTTTTTACTTATTATTAAAGTTTATTTATTTGATAAAAAAAAAAATTCTGCAGTGTGCATTGCGGATTTCACAATCTTAAATTGTTTGTATAATCTTACTTAAAAAATTCGCATTTGGATGAAGTCGTAGAGGGATATTTTTTTAATATACGTAAAACTAGAACATGTTAATTCTGTGGTCCATCTCTCGTACGTGGAAGTAAAAAATCTCACGGAATGGTGGTGGGTAGGTACCCAAAACGTTTAGGTACTGAATTTCAGTCTTCCCCGCTGTACACAATTCCGCTGTTCGGTTAATTAGAGCCAAAAACGCGCGCGGTTTGTTATTTTGGCGGGAAAATAATTAGCCGCGAACACGTGGTCCCCAGAACTAACCAATTAGAATTCACGGTAGGACACGCCTTTGTTCCTTCCACTTTGTCAGCGAATGAAGATCAAAGAGAGAATGTCCCGTATCCGTTTCTTTGTACAATAAATATGACTACAATAATTTAAATATCGAATTAAAAATCATAGATGAAAGCAGTACTAAGAACAATTAGAAATCATAGATGAAAGCTTCTTGAGTTTTGATATAACGGACTCTTAAATATTTCTAATCGGGTTCTTGAAGTCTGAGGGGTCGTCGACCAAAGTTGTTCTACTCCTCCGAACAAAAATAAAAACTTTTAATAAATTGAAATCATTAACTGTTAAAATTTATAACATTGTTATGTTATCACAATTATTCACTTTTGAGTGTCGCGACAGCTGTTTCCCCAACCGATGTTGGCATCATCAGGTGTGTCAACAACTGATGATGACAATATCGTTTGGCGAAACATCTGTTGCGACACTGAAAAATTGAATAATAAAAAAAGTGATAACATCACAGTGTTATACGTTTTAATAGTTAATAATGTTGAAGTATCACAGTGTTTCGGCTAATACAATAGACAAGTTGTTATGATCCATCGATGATGTTGATAATGATATTAATTTAAAGCGCCATTTTCGTGAAACATTCACTTCAATGGCAGTATTCGCTAGGAAAGCTTCTCTTAATAAAAAAGGTTTTAAGGGAGCTCATGAAAACTCCTTCGTTGACTTGATTACGAATAAGGTAGGGTAGTTTATTCCAATCTCCCGGCCCTGCAATGCTAAAAGCACGATCAGCGAAATTTGAACATTCTTGGCCCCGTGGGACAATAAGTTTATTTATAGATCCATCTCTTGCAGACAGTAGCGTTGATTGTCGAGGGTTCAGGTTAATAAGCTTGCAAAGGTCTGTGAAATAGTGGGGCGCATACATGTAAGACTTTGTGAACATGTGGACATTGTTCATACTCAATTCGCTCAGCTAACCTTAACCAATGAAGTCAGTAGAGCTTTGAGATTCATCATCATCATTATACACTCAGCCCAGGGTGGGTCTTGACTGAATTCAAAAATCTACTCCATTCTTGTCTGTCTGCTGCCTTTGTTCTGCAGTTTGAAATGTGTAATATGGATGGTTTATCGCTGACAGAGTCCATTCATTATATCTTGAGCCTTTCTGGTCTTCTTCGTACTTAAGAGTTAAGCGTTTAATAGGTTATCGTCATTCATACTTATTATATGACCAAATCATCTTAAGGACCCTATCTTGATAGAACTGCTCACATCGAGTTCTCCGTACATGTTGTATAGGTCCCTTCTGTATCGAAGACGCCACCCATTATGATGGCCATGGACTCAAAAGACATTACAAACATGTAGACAGCTTAAGGTATCTATTGAGAACAGGTAGAGCATGAGTGATGGTTCGACTTTAGGAAGAAAAGGTACTGTCTAAAGTCAAGAGTTTCTGCCTTCTGAACGTACTTTCACTTATATGAAAGACATCGATCTCCGAAGCGATCATGTTCAGTGGTTTGATTGCTCTCCCCACAGACATTATCAGATGCTCATTATTGTTTCTGCATGTTGGAAGATAAAACAGTCTGCGCTGATGCTACTGCAATGAATCCCTCTAAACTTTTCGTCATTATCCAGGTTTTGGAAGAATATGTCTGGCTTTGAGCATTGGGTTAAGTGTGCTAATTTCGAGCATGACAAATTAAACGCGCCACAGTATTCATTATAGATTAAAATCTGTCCAGTTTACCAACTGTAATCTGTGATTTTTTTCATCATTACTGTAATAATGCTATGTAAATATAGCATTTTCAACATCTCTGAATAGTCACTAAAGTATGTACGTTTATTTCAGATGAAAAATTTGAGAATGGGATGGGTTTAACTTATGGGATGGGATGGGTTATTTCAGAGAGCCGGAATCTCATTAAAAATGTTGTCAAAAAAATGAGAATTTCCTTAAGTTTTGTTTATTCGTTGACTTTGTCTGAATTATTTATTCGGAGGTTAAGTATGAACATTTACACTTGTATCCCGGCGCTGGGCTCCACGTAGTTCATTATGGAAATAAAAATAAATTAATCCCAGCGTATCTCTGGATTCTGTTCTGGACTAATTTTTCCTCCTGTCAGACGGGAAGATTTATTGTGTAATTACATTGTTGAATTTAACAGATAGAACAACGTGTTTGCGTTAAGGAATTGCTGTCAGTAGTTCGCGTAGATCCTTTAAGAGTTCCGTTTCCGGAGTAAATACCTACTACGTTACACAATGGACCTACGGAGACTCTATATCTTCATATGTACATTTTTTATCTTTAGTTTCCTAAGATATATATATATATATATATATATATATATATATATATATATATATATATATATATATATATATATATATATATATATATATATATATATATATATATATATATATTTTTTTTTTTTCTTTAGTTTCCTTAAGGGGTTCAAAAGGGTAGTAGGGCTACGACGGGGTATGTTTTGGTGGAAAATATGCCTCTACAAAATGTCGTAAGGCGCCATGTTGCATTTACAACAGCAACACTACTATCAAGTCTAACTCTCTAGCGTCCACGAGCGGTCCTTTTAAAGACCCCGCGAACCCCGGGCAATGTGGCACATATTACTTAGTGCCATAGCAGATAGAGAGAGGGCGAATGGCGAGCTTTCAGCGGCATAAAAACTGGATACACCCAGCTAAGGGAAGGTAACCCCAACAGAAAATCCTCCAGAGAAGGCAAGGAGATACCACTCTGGATATTATTTCCCCAAGTCATCACTATGAAGGGTGATAGTCAACGTTAGGGAAACCTGACAGGACACAGATAGAAGAATAAGAAGTTTCCTAAACAAATAATAACATATATGAAAGCACTTTTTATCAACAAAATATTGAATGTAATTTTATATTAAACATCTTTCTGATAATCGACCTCTCATCATCATTTTTAGTGCTAAAACTCTCGGTGGGTCTTAGCTTCCTCAGAGGAATATCATCTTGGGAGTTCACTTCTTTCACCTGATAGGCGACCGTATACATATCTCGGATGTCCCGAGTACTGTAGGGCTATTTGTCCCTGATAATTAACTTCGTCAAAGACAGAACCAGAAAAAACCTCTCAATGGTTATGTCTGCGGGAAGAACAATCTCATTGCTTAATCGGGTCGCCTCGGAGGTCGACTTATTTTGTGATAGGATGAGTTGGCTCAGGGATGCAATATGAATGTTGTGATTGTTAAATCTGATGCGTAGTTAATGTAATAAAATATAAATTTTTTATTCGCGCTCGGAAATTTAACGACACTTTAAAAATAAACGCACTGAAATACACATCTCAATTATGGAGGAAAACTAAGAGGGAAGGACAAAGAAAGATGTTTCGAAATATCACTAGATCTATGACTTAAAACTTGTCAAAATAAAATTTAAAACACAAAATAATAATGCACAAGCGCTAAACGCAGCGCAAAAGTAACGTAAGTCCCGGGCCTAGGAAGGGCGCCGCTGCGTCCTATAACACCTTCGGGTAAGCGGTGGGTAACCTTCTATATTTAAGAACTTAAATTTCCACGGTTAACATATATAGGAATATTTTTCGGGGTGAAACCGTGTTCCCTCCACCAACGTTTCGGAGGCCCTTGCGGCCTCCATCATCAGGGTGTTAAATTTTTATTGTATCTCAATAGAGACGAAGAAACAAACGGAAACTGAACATGGATGATCAAGGTGTTTACAGGACCCATGACCTGTCATTGGTTGGGCTAAGCGCACGCTTTATGCAATTACAACATTCCCCATTCCACCATTGTTATTATGATCATGCAAGATACATTTTTTGGAAGTTGTATATATACTCCAAATTCATACTTATTTTCACGTGTCAGTTCCAGCTAGCCATCTATGTAGATTTGATTGTACTAATTAATTGTTAAGATTAATCTTATACAATCCACCTACCAGCGGCATCTGTGAAGAATGATTGTTTAGCATTTAGCCAACTACTTTATTAACACAATGCGAAGAGGCTACCGCCTCCTAGCGCACTGTATAGAAGTCGCCTGGAGTAAACACTCCTATTTTATACGCCAAAGAATTGAAGATATCCTCCCCATAGAGGCTCGTCAAGTAAGAACTTAAATTTCCACGGTTAACATATATAGGAATATTTTTCGGGGTGAAACCGTGTTCCCTCCACCAACGTTTCGGAGGCCCTTGCGGCCTCCATCATCAGGGTGTTAAATTTTTATTGTATCTCAATAGAGACGAAGAAACAAACTGGAAACTGAACATGGATGATCAAGGTGTTTACAGGACTTATGACCTGTCATTGGTTGGGTTAAGCGCACGCTTTATGTAATTACAACATTCCCCATTCCACCATTGTTATTATGATCATGCATACATTTTTGGAAGTTGTATATATACTCCAAATCCATACTTATTTTCACGTGTCAGTTCCAGCTAGCCATCTATGTAGATTTGATTGTACTAATTAATTCATAAGTCCTGTAAACACCTTGATCATCCATGTTCAGTTTCCAGTTTGTTTCTTCGTCTCTATTGAGATACAATAAAAATTTAACACCCTGATGATGGAGGCCGCAAGGGCCTCCGAAACGTTGGTGGAGGGAACACGGTTTCACCCCGAAAAATATTCCTATAACCTTCTATATTGTTTACAAGAAGAAAAAGAAATTCTAGGAAACGGATGTTTTTGTTCGTATTAATTATTAAAAACAGTTATATTTGCGTCCAAGTTCTCACATACCTTCAAGATTTGCCAAGTGTCCAGGTGGGCATCGCTCAGCGAATGTTCGAGCAGAGTTCTGACTGGACGTAAATTGCGAGTGTCGCCGTTTTGCATCAAATACGTCCATAAAAATGCGATCGTTCAATCTGTCGCCAGGCTGCTTTCCATACAATCCCGCCGCGTCCATTATTCTCTATAAACAATGGACCACGCCTCAATCAAATTCACGGGAAATAAATGTAAATCAAGGACATCGCATGAGTGCATCAAAGTTATTCTGTTCGCTGCATTATACTTACGCGCATTCATTCATACATGACTGTATTTATTGGTGTTCAGTTTATGCCTCATGTCATACAGAAATAACCACGACTGTTAAACGCGTTTACGATTTACTTTAAATTTTAATATATTTTCAAATCTGAGAAATACGAATAGATTAGCTTTCTACTTTAAGTATCTCACCCTTAATTTATAATAGTAAACACGATTTTTTAGTGGTTTTACTTGGATTTAATTTATATAAATCGGATGGTGGTCTAGGGGATAGAACGCTTGGCTCCTGATCCGGGGGACTTGGGTTCAAGCCTGAACACGACCAGATTCCTGCTTCATAATAATGAGCTATTTTCTGCTCACATTGAAGATTGTAAAAATAAATTCTAAAATCCTTGATATTAGTCTTTTTTCTGATGATGAATGTTAATATGTCCAGGTAATGATTTTTGAAAAAGAAGAAATCATGACAGTCTGTCGCATTAGTGTGAATGGTGAAAGTTTGGAGCAAGTAGATGAGTTCGTGTATTTAGGTAGTATGTTTACAAAATATGGGCGAGTGGAGAGGAATATTGAAAGGATTGGGGCAGGCAACAAAATAAATGGTGCAATTAAAGTTTTCATCGCAAATAAAAACCTATCCAAAAAAGCTAGAATGGCAGTGCACAATAGTGTTCTTCTACCGACCCTTATGTATGAACTGGTATGAGAAGGATGAAAGTAGAATAAATGCACTAGAAATGAAATCTATTATACGAATGTGTAGATACTCTGTGTATGATAGAGGGTCGAATGAAAATATAAGAAGTGAATGCGGTGCGAATGATGGTGTTATGAACAAAATAATGAAAGGATCATTAAGATAGTTTGGACATGGAAAGAATAAATGAAGAAAGAATGGTAAAAAAAGTATATGTTAACGATACACGATCAAATAAATCAAATATTGAATGTCGGCCACGTGAGAAGTCAGAGAAATCGACGCGCGTGCATGACACGATGTATGAATGTTGATGAAGCGAGAGAAATATGTAAGGTAAGAAAAGTGGGGCAGTCCATTCTTTCTGCCCACCCCTTCGGCGAGATGGTTAGTTAGTTAAATGATATAAATTGTGACAAATTTGTTTTGCCTTGTTTGGGGATTCTCAAACTCGTTTGAGATTGATGAAATTTGTCACAATTTATATAATCAAATCAAATCAAATCAAATCAGTTTATTTCATCAACAGACATTACAAAATTATTTTTTAAGGCATCTATTGAGAACAGGTAAAATAATATATTATGTATAGTATACTACCAGAAACGCATGAGCTATGGTTCAACATTAGGAAGACAGGATACTCTCCAATTTAATCTAATAATTTATACGAGTATAAATTGATAAGATAATATTTCTAGCATTAGATATGCTGTCAAACATCATTTTACCACACGTGCGTCTTAGGGACTGCATCTCTACCGTATTTATTCTGGTCTCATCCTTCTTCTGCTAGTTCCATGTTTGGCTTCTTTACAAAACGCTAGTTAAATGTTATAATTCAGGGGTAATTTAAAAAATAACTAGCTAACTCCCTGAAGGGATAGACAGAAATAATGGACTTCCATACTTTTCTTTTCTGACATATTTCTCTCGATTCCTCAACATTCATACATTGTGTCATGCACGCACGTCGATTTCTCCAACTCCTAACGTGACCAACATTCAATATTTGATTTATTTGATCGTGCCGCGTTTTCCTCGGTCTTCTTCTTTTTCTAGTTCCATTTACATCGTTAACACATACTTTTTAAGGGGTAATGTATTTCGCACTTATCCCAACTCTAGTAAAAGAAGAAAGCAGACGCAAATTTTGTATATCTAAACAAAGGCATACGTTATGGATTAGCTTCGGTTCAAAGTTGGCTCGCGATCAACGCAGCGGCGGCGGTTAGTTGCTCCAAGACGGAGGCATAAATCTCTTAATCTCCTGCTGAAGAGATGTTTAGTAAATAAGCGCTCACGAATGTCTGACTGGAATTAATCTCAGTCTCTACCCTTGATTTTTCAATGCTAGGTGCATTTTCGTTTAATTTATTAGGCATGTAAGGGAAATCGTTTTTATTTAAATATACAAACATTACCCACTGATAATATTGGAAGTGAATTAACAATGCTGATTTACTTTGATTAATTAAATATTTTTAAATATTAAAAATGTCATAAACAAAACATGATTCGGATATATTTACAACTGAGTAAAACGTCATCTCCGAAACATTTTGTGTTTTTGAAATTTTTGTTAAATAAATTAATCAAATGATTTAACTGAAATCTCTCGATGGAAGTTCATTTTAAATAATAATTAAATTAAACAATGTTCTTTATAACTACTTCCACATTTGACTTTACTTTATTTGACAGCAGATTATTCAACACAATTATTGTGTAAAACTTTTTAGTCATTGATTCTCATGACAAGTGAAAGGTAGCATAAATTTCATTTTATCGGTACGTGAATTCTACACCAGACCAAAGATAGTCTGACAATCACACTGCCATCGCCGGTAATTGAACCCAAGATCTTCGGTGTGGTAGTCATAACTCTTGCCACTCTGCCACGAAGGTCGTCAAATAACTAGTTAGATCATGGTTATTTAAATAAAACTAATTAAAAACTATGGAAAAAGCCGTAGAAATGAGATCGCTTAGATGCATCTTGCATAGAAACAATTATTTAATATGGAATTTTGCACCATTGTTCAAGAAAAAAAAAATTATTATTGTCGGGAAACACCTCATAATATAACATTTTGAATGTATACAAATACTGGATTTTACCCATTGCGGATAAATTATTTTTAAAATTGTAATAAGGATTAATTGTATCTCAATAGAGACCAAGATGTAAATTGTTTTTCTGGGAACAGAATATGGTGGCCGAGGCGCTTACAGGACTTATGACCTGTCATTGGTTGGGTTAAGCGATCGCTTTATGTTTAACAACATTCCCCATTCTGCCCATCTTACGACCACCACGCCTGACAAATTTTTGGAAGATGTATATATGCTAGAATGCTCATTTTTTAGTTCAATCTACACTAGCGCCATCCATTATAATATAATATATGCAAGACTTTACCTTAATAATATAATGAATGCCTACCACCATTAATATATGCCGACCACCTTATAATATAATATATGCACGACTGTTTGTTGATAAAAATATATTACACACTTTTAAGTGAAAATTTTAAGAGAATGAAAATATTGTCTAATTTCAAGAATGGGATCCCGCCTAAAATAGAACAAATAACTTAATGCAACGTCTTACATTGATAGTCTCCCGTTGTCATCAACGGGCACGCATGTTCCAAATTTAAACACAAACGCACTTTGGCATTCGACGAGCGCGGCTGTTTTCCCGCCAAACTGCCATTTGCAGAAATAACCGCTTGATCTATTAGATTCAAACTCTATTTAAATTTGTTGCAAAGGGCGACGCGTAACTACAGATGTAATTGACTAAATCCCTTGATGACTTTGTTCATATGTGCGATTGAAATTTTGAATAACGATTTAATGCTGAACGGTTTTGGATAAATATGCTATTCTTCTAGTAAAACGAAGTACTTAACGATATCAAAAAAGAGACGCTCAGATGTAAACTGATCATCGATAACACTCCTATTGAGCAAGTCATGCGATTCACTTACCTAGATGTAGAGATCTGTAGCTACAGTGACCTATATGAAGAAATGCGAGCACAGACCAACAAAGCGATAGTCGTGGCTGGCTGCTTGCGCGACACCATATATATGGAGGAACAAAACCGAAAGTAAAGTCAAGATATACAAGGCATGCGTCCGCCCAATCATGACGTATGGAATAGAGGTCAGAGCCGATACCAATAGAACTAAGAACCTTCTTAGAGTAACAGAAATGCGAACCCTACGCTCCATCGCAGGCAAAACTTTCAGAGATCGGATCAAAAATGAAACGATAAGGTCTATCTGTGGTGTTGAGGACATAGTAAGATGGGGAAGAAGCAAAATACGCTATTGGAGAGACCACGTAGACCGCATGGAGAATACAAGAATTGCAAAAATTGTTAAAGCAAGCAGCAAGAGATTACCAAAAAGATGAAGGCTGGACATCATCATCCCAGGACATATCAACTTCATAATCGGGTCATACGGTCTTAACTAAGAAGAAGAAGCTTCTAAGTTTCTCAAAATCGGGCTCGGTAATTGTTTTGATAATGTTGATTACTTGTTGAAAAAACATTGGTTTTTGCATTTTTCTTCTATCTTATTTTTCAACAATTTTTTATCCATATACTCAAAAAATCCGAAAGGACATACATATTATTTTTAAGGATACTTTCGATTGCCTTAATTTCTTTTCAGTCATTTAAAATTCTAAAACCATTATTTTATTATACTAAACATAAGATTTTTCCTATCGCATTTTATTGAGTTATTGGACCACTCATCAGATGGACGTGTAGCTGTTAATGCTAATAATAAAGCTATGCTAGGGCATCCCATCCTTCTGTGTACTTCTTTTAATCGTCGGTTTTCATGAATAACGTCTGCAGTCTAGTGAGTTAATCCCAGCAACGTGACTGTAGTAAAAATTCCATTCCACACTCCGCTTGCCAAGTGAATACGAAGCTGAATGGATTTGGAATGTGAATGTAGATTTGCGCTGTGACACCGAACTTAAATCCCATACATAGAACACGTTTTCATATTGAAGCATAGTAAACATAACAAAAAATCAGTATAACAATATGACTTCAATTAAAATTTTGATTAAACAGAAGAGAGTCAAAGAGTTTTAGTTAATTCAATATTGCCGCAAAGTTTTTCCGCTTTCAGTAGAATTTAACACATTCAGCTATTTTAATATCGGCTTGTTAAAAAGTCTTCAGATGTGTATTGCAAGCTGAATATTTTTTCGTTTGTTTTAATTTAGTCAGATTGTGTTTTGGATAAGTCTATTTTGCCGCTGGAGCGGATGGCATTTTAGAGGAGTGGATTTATAGTTTCCGACGACATCTGTTGCGTCTCCTCAGTTAATTATTTAGCGAGTTCTTGGGAAGAATAAAGAACACTTAATTTGCATACTTTCATTATGAACGGAAATATCTGAAATGTACTGTGAGGGAATAAAATAGTTTTAAAAATGTCCTCTGTAATTAAAAATGATAATTATGAAAGAAAATTGAATTTTAGATAAATTTTAAGGCGTTAAAAACTGTGGAATTCCATAATTACGATTTTTTTTACGAATTAAAACATTGTTTTTTCCACTTTAGAGTTTATTTTTCTCGACCGTTTCGAAGACTTTACATCTTCATCACCGAGAAAACAATAAAAAACTGAGTTTTAATAGTTATGTTGAGAAAAATAAACTGAAAGTGGAAAAAATGTTTTGTGAAAATCGAATTTCCAAAGTACACTCATACTTATGTTTTAAGTGTGTATTTTAATAAAATAATTATAATTAATAGAAAGCCGCCAGAAACAACCTACCTGTAGTGATACCGGTGGTAATACCAATTAACCTGATCACCTCAGAGATCGATGTCTTTCATATTATAATAGTAAAAGTGTGTTCACAAGACAAATTCTCTTTGCTTTAGAGGGTATCATGTGTTCCTAAAGTCGAACTATATCTCATGCGTTCCTAATATTTTAGCTGTTGTCAAATAAATTCCTAACTGAACTAACTACCTAACTAACCATCACGCCATTTCTCCGGAGGGGTAGGAAGAGAGGATGGATCGCCACATTGTTCTATCCTGGCATAATTCTCGCGCCTCTTCTACATTCATACATCGCGACAGGAACGCTCGTCGATTGTTCCTACTTCGAACATGGCCGCCTTCCAGTAATTGATTAATTTGGTCAAGCCATGTCTTCCTTGGCCTTCCTTGACTTCTTTTCCCATTCAGACTACTTGTATGTATCTTTTTAATAATTGTTTCCACATCCATTCGTTCCATATGTCCCAACCATCTTAGTGACCCCTTCTTTTTTATTTATCACTCATTCATCTGCCTTACATTCCTTTCTTACTTCATCATAAGATATTCTATCATACATTGCTTTTTCGCACATTCTCCTCAGTGACCTCATTTCTAAGGCATTTATCCTAGTTTCATTATTCTTCTGCCAACTCCAAGCTTCACTTCCATAGTAAATTCTTGGATGTGAGTAATTTGTTTTTAGAAAATAAACTGATTTGATTTTAATAAACACATTTTTTTCTACTTATAAAATATTCTTATAATTTAAATCCAAAGCTGGGTTTAATAATATAATTTAAAATACAATGAGGCCTTCAGATGCTACGATCTGCTAAAAAAATATCTAAATAAGCTTTGATTTCAAATTATGCAAATCGAGTTTTTAGATAAACTTACTTGGAATATATTTAGAAGTCAACAAAAGCAAGAGATATCAGAGGTTTCCATAGATATTTCTTCTTCCAAAAGCGTTTTCCTTGTAGACATCGTCCCTGAAGTGCATCTCTGAAACAAAAGAGAAAGAAACATTACAATTATCCGATTTTTTCTCTCCTTGTTATACCGACACAGTATAATTTAAAACAACGTATATTAAAAAATATCGTCAATAACCACGTTAAAGATACGGATAGCATCGAAACCAGTCAACTTAAACGCATTTATAAATTAACACAGATGGTTCATGTTTTTTAATATTATTTATTTGTATACAACACTCACATTTATTAAAAAAATAAAAATAAATGACAAAACTGGCAATATTTGTTAACAATTTTACAATATTTTAAATATTTATATAATATCACTGATGAAAGGTTTATCACTGATGTTAGTCCGAAACATGTTTGATATTTAATTTTTATTTTTTTAATAAATATGAGTGTAGTAAACAAAGTATATAAAAAATAAATAATAACCATCAAGAACACAGAGTTATGGCAAACATAAAAGTAACAGAGATGGTTTCGTTTTAAACGCGAAATCATTTAAATGTAGATTTATAAACTTATTTAATTATTATAAACTTATTAAATAAAAGACGACCTTCGTGGCCGAGTGGTAAGTGCATTGACTGCCACCCCCAAGGTTCCGGATTCGATTCCCAGCGAGGGCAGTGTGATTGTCACACTATCTTTGGTCTGGTGTAGACTGGTGTAGGTGTCACATGACAATAAAATGGCGATAGATTAGCTACCATGTCACGAGAATCACTATGATAGCTATAATACAAAAAAAAATAATAATATAAATAAAATAAAATAAAATAAATAAAAAATAAATAAAAAATGATAACTATTTAGCCATCACGGAGTTTCCCCGGAGGGAAAGGCAAAGAGGATTCATTTTTACATTCACACACCGTGACACGCACGCTCCTCGATTGTTCCTACTTCGAACATGGTCGCTTTTCAGTAATTGATTTATTTGGTAATGCCATGTCTTCCTTGACCTTCCACAACTTATTTTTTATATTCAAATTATTCTTATATATCTTTTCAACCATTCTCCCCCATCCATTCGTTCCATATGTCCAAACCATCTTAGAAACTCGTGAAGTTAGAGAGGAATTTATGGCGGATGAATACGTCCAAAAGAAAGTTAAGAAGCACAAGATACAATTAATATAAACTTATTTAGGACAATAAAAATGTGTATAAATCAGTCTTTATATTAAATATTTAAAATGAATTCCATTTTCAAATATCGAACACCGAAAATGGCTTTTCAATCGTGCGTTTCTATATCTTATTCTCTCTGATATAGTATTATATTTACCCAGCTACTAAAGTACATATCTGAATACTCGTGAATGTATGGAAATTCCACTTTAAATACTCTTTTTGCAATTTCCCGCCAAATCTTCCCGTATTCCAAATTGAACTCGCGCCCTTGGGGCATTTCAGGTTTTCCTATTGAATGATGCAGTGCAATTTCTTATGAAAAGTTTTTGCATTGGAGTTCGTGAAAATTTAAGTATTTAAAAAATATATATGAAAATAATGTATTCGTATTACCAGTTTCAAAGCGTATAAATTTATAAATATCACTCTAATATAATTATGAAATATATAACAATAACAACAACGAAACATGCGTTATGACAGCAACGTCAGAAGATATTATAAGAGTAACGGAGATGTTTACCTGTTGGTGAAGCTAGGACCCTCGTAAATTCTTTTGTAGTGTCACGGTTAGATTATTGCAACGGAATGTACGCTGGATTGCCAAATAATCAATTAAGCAGAATACAAAGCGTATTTAATGCTGCTGCCCGATTGATTATGGGGCAACACTGTCATATCACGCCGCTCCTGAAGGACCTTCATTGGCTTAAAATCCGAGAGCGAGTAAAATATAAATTGTGTTTGACAGTGTTTAAGGCTCGACACCAGAGAGCGCCAGCGTATATATCGGACCTCTGCGTGACACCCATGCCAACGGA
Source organism: Lepidostoma basale (assembly GCA_022606425.2). Lineage (NCBI taxonomy): Eukaryota > Metazoa > Arthropoda > Insecta > Trichoptera > Lepidostomatidae > Lepidostoma > Lepidostoma basale. The sequence goes on along the minus strand of JAHDVF020000724.1, from coordinate 106,065 downwards.
AAGGCAACGTTCACTCCGATCAGTAGAAACAAGTGCAAACAACATAGCGATTCCAGTCAGAGCCAATAAAGCATGTTTCTATGATCGTGCTTTCAGCGTTGCGGGTCCGTTGGCGTGGAATAGCCTCCATATTAGTATTAAGTATGAGGATAGTGACGTTAAATTTAAGAAACATCTGAAGACTGCACTGTTCGGTCAGTCATTTCCTAGTGCGCCCTTGGAGTAATTGATTTTAAAAAACGGCGCACTTAAAATACAAATCATAATAATAATAATAATAATAACATCCATCTTTTCAAATCATGGGTCTGCAAAGAACATCTGAGATGAAGGTCCTAAGAACCATTACCTACTGAAAAACTCTCCGAGATCGTGTCCATAATGCAGACAGATAGAGGAAAAACTTGCCAAATAAAGGATATCCTCAATGGAGTTGATCCAGAAGAAGATACTGGAGGAACTGGATAGTGGCAGACTCACATATACAGCCGCTTATGAAATCTCCTCAAGACACTGTCCACCCTGAATATTCCCTAAGAGATGGAGGGAGAGTTGGGCCTCAGCATCTTGGGAGACATGAATCCTGTGTCACAGATAAATCTAAAAATGGTTCATTTATAAAAATATAGTTATAATATTTAGTAAAAATAATCTTAATCGTAACAAAATGAGGATAATTTTCCCATAGAATTTAGTCAAAGTTCTATAAAAACCGTATTCGAAAACATTCTTGTAGTTCAAATAAAAAAAATAAGAAACTTTTCTTCAAAGAATGTTTTCTTATTATAGTTAAAATATATTTGAATAAATATAACTGCATTTAAGATTACATCACTTTAACATCACGGACATGTTTTGGTTATAACATTACCTTTTTCATTATTATAATTTTGTACATTGTAAAAGTTTATGGTATAACCGAAACATGTCTGTGATAAGTGGAATAAAGTGTTGTAATAGTAAGTGAAGTTATATTTATTAAAATATGAAACCACAACCCAAAATGTAGGTGAATATATTGTAGAATAAAATATATTTACCATAGAACCATTTTATAGAACCATGTGTCCAAAAAAACACCATCACTGACTTCAAGTACTCACCGTTACGTCACTGACTAAATGCCAAGAGTCATAGAATTCGCTCTATAATCGCGATGTAGAAGACGCTGCAAAGAGAATTTCGAAGATTACTACTTATTTTCCCTGAGAGCAATCGGAAAATATTGATTCCGTAAAATTACTGCTCTCGAACAACCAGCTGCCCTTCAGGATTTGTTTCAAGTTAAAATGTTGATCCTTAAAAAACAAGTTTGTAAAATGGTGTTCCTTTTCCGAAATGTGTACTTTATATCACAATGATTTCTTAATTTATTTCATTGATCATTTACGAAGTAAATGTTGTAAAAATTTCTAAACTGGGGTAACCCATTCTAGGAAGGTGAGTGAAAAACAATTCAGTTACTTTCACACGAAGCAATTAATCTGTGGTATGACATAAAAAAAATAATATAGGTGGTTATAAAAAACATTTAACTGTATCATTTATATATAAAAAAACTTATTCTTTATCATATTTATCTAATAGCTTTTTTTGGGTGGATGTGGAAATGTAACATAGTAAATGTAATATAGTATAATAATAAGTTCGGAATATTGAAAACCTGCGTAAGACCTAAACTGACATAGCATTGAGACCAGAGCGAATACCACAAGAACCAAGGCGAAAGTGCGGGTGGCAGATATGCGGACGCTGAGGATGATAGCAGGAAAGACTCTTCGAGATAGGGTGAGGAACACGGTTCTCCGCGAAATTAACAAGGTGGAAGATATCGTAAGAGGAGGCAGACAGCGCCGAAGATACTGGAATGCACACGTGCAGAGGATGGATCTCTACAGAATCCCACACGTCGTGGGGCATCAGATTCCTGTTGGCTAAAGCTGAAAGTCGACCTCCTAAGAGAAACTAGCCTGGCTACAGGAACAGACCAAAGGTCTAAAAGAAGAAGAAAAAGAAGAAGAAGAAGATACAGTAATAAGAATTATTTTTTTACTAACTAACTAACTAACCATCACGCCATATTCACGAAGGAGTAGGCAGAAATAATGGACTGCCACACTTTTCTTCCAAGAAGGTCAAGTCAAGAAGGCCTCTTGCATGCCATAATGGAGAGTATGACCGAGGGGACAAACTCATGGGGACGCCCACGCCGAGAGTACCTGGAGGACCCGTTGGTGGACGTGCGCTGCTCATCATATGCAGATTTCACAAGAGCCGCACAAGACAGGGAAGAATGGAAGAGAAGAATAGAAGAAATTGCTGCAAACCAATCCCAGGATTGAAACTCTCTAACTAACACTTTTCTTCCCTGACATATTTCTTTTGCTTCCTCAACATTCATACATCGTGTCATGCACGCGCGTCGATTTCTCTGACTCCTCACGAGGCCGACATTCAATATGTGATTGATTTGATTGTGCCACGCTTTCCTCGGTCTTCCTCGATTTCTGGTTCCATTTACATCGTTAACATATTTTTTTTTACCATTATTTCTTCATTCATCAATTCTTTCCATGTGTAAAAACCATCATAATGATCCTTTCATTATTTTGTTCATAACACCATCATTCGCACCGCATTCACTTCTTATATTTTCATTCGGTATTATATTTTCTCTTAGGTAGCTGGGGTTTAACTCCCTTGAACTGAGGAGGGAAGGATCAGAACTGTTAACACATTTTTTCAAACTGAATCGGGGCTCTATTGAGAACCCCTATGTTCTGATGCAAATAGGTATTTTTGTTCCTTATAGGTAACTACCTGCGACAGCGCCACCATCAATTGTTCTTTGCTCCGTCACGCAGAACCAACCTGCCTTTGGTGATGCCAGTAGGAAGAGCAATTCGGACGCTGAATCTAATCATCTCGGATTTGGACATCTTCAGTGTCAGTGAGGCATATTTGGATTCCTTCTGATATGTATGATTTTTTGGTCTCATGTTGTTTTATCTTATCTTTGTAACACCGTTTTGTGTCCAAATGAGTCGCCTAAATGTTTTTCGTTTGTAATGTCTCATTTGTGTATCATGTATTAATAAATAAATAAATTCGACATTCTATCATACACAGATAGTATCTTCATAACAATTCACTTAACCAGACTTTAATGTGTCCGTTTTGCACCAATTTCGGACGCAGACGTGAGAAAACCTAAAAATGTATTTTTGAAAGTTTCAACGGAAGTTTTTGAATCCTCGGCCCGGCGAGCGCCGCGGGTATGAATAGTGCTTCATTAGGGATCGAGTCTGCCGGCGAATTACAGTTGGCATCTTCGACTCAAGGAAGTAAAATATCAGGAAGCGAAACGTGAGTTTTATTTTAATATTGAAAACTAGAAACCAATACCAACTGATGTTAGTGATTCTCTTATTATTTCTTTAATCCTCGAAACAAAATTGAAAAGAATTGGTTGTTGAATGTAAGCGTATCTTTGGATTTATTTACTTGTTTATAATATTTTTGGTAGGTACATGTTTATTTTACATGGATTTATTTACTTGTTTATAATATTTTTGGTACATGGTGTTCTTCTACCGACCCTTATGTATGGAAACGAAGCATAGAACTGGCAAAAGAAGGATGAAAGTAGAATAAATGCAGTTGAAATGAGATCTCTTAGGAGAATGTGTGGATACTCTGTGTATGATAGAGTGCCGAATGAAAATATAAGAAGTGAATGCGGTGCGAATGATGGTGTCATGAACAAAATAATGAAAGGATCATTAAGATGGTTTGGACATATTGAAAGAATGAATGAAGAAAGAATAGTAAAAAATTATATGTTAATGATGTAAATGGAACCAGAAATAGAGGAAGACCGAGGAAAACGTGGCACGATCAAATAAATCAAATATTGAATGTCGGCCATGTGAGGAGTCAGAGAAATCGACGCGCGTGCATGACACGATGTATGAATGTTGAGGAAGCGAGAGAAATATGTCAGGAAAGAAAAGTGTGGCAGTCCATTCTTTCTGCCTACCCCTTCGGGGAGACGGCGTGAGGTTAGTTAGTTAGTTTTTTTTTGGTACATGTTTTGTACCTCTCCATTAAATACTTTTTATTTATTTATTTATTCAGTAAGGGCAGCATACAGCGATATCTATATAATAATTAAGAAACATTAAGAAAAATAATAAATAAAGCCAATTACATGCTACCACAAATACAATAAACAGTTAATTAAATTTAAGCTAAGGCAAAATAAGGTCAAACAAAATGATTGAGAGTTAAACATAATAATAGTAGTAGAAATAAGAACAAAATTAAAGTAAAAATAAAAGTAACATATTATAATATCATGTAACATTATGGTCTCATCCACGCCGAAAGGTTGCTTCTATCGTTCTTCTAAGTTTCGTTCGTTCAAATGGAAAACATCAATGTCTCCAAAATATTTGTTGTAGTTGTAACAAATCCTGTACATTGCCGCGTTTTGAGCGTAGTTAGTGCGATAAACAGGGAGATGAAAAACTTGGATTGCGGTGTATCTTGTGCGAGATTATGGTAACACAATCAGTTTCCTATCGCCCAATTAAGTGTTAAGCTCGTATATATTTTAAAGACTTAATATCGATTCTTTTAATTTTTTATACTATACAGGTATATATAGGATAGCTTTTGCATAAAGATCGCATAACAAAACAATTTTTTTTATGTAACCAACAGGTCATTTGAACCAAATTACTGCATACAATTTCTTTTTACCTATTATATTGATACTCATGACATGTGATATGTAGCTTATCTATTGCCATTCATTTGTCAGGTAAATTCTACACCAGACCAACGACAGTGTGAAAATCACACTGCCATCGCCGGGAATCAAACATGTGACCTTCAGTATGACAGTAAGAGCTCTTACCTGCCTTTGGTGATGCCAGTAGGAGGAGAAATTCGGACGTGGAACCTAATCGTCTGGTAGTGATAGGAAATATATTAAAAATTCTGGAAAGTGTACTGCCTCACTGACGTCGACATATTTGGGTTCTTTTCGATATGTATGATTTTTTGGTTTCATGTCGTTGTTTTATCTTTGTTTTACCGTTTTGTGTCCAAATGACTAGCCTAAATGTTTTTCTTTTATTATGTCTCATTTGTGTATTATGTATAAATAAATAAAATTATATGTTTACGGAATGGATTCTAAAAACTAAAATATAATATAAAAAAAACGCAGCAACGAAATGTTGTACAAATCTTTATGTTCACAACAGTTCTATTAAAAAAATCAGTCCTTAAAAAATATAACAAAATATCATCCTATTTTATATTATAGACATTTGTTCAAATGTCCGGTGGAGTTTATTGACTTGCCTTATGTTCAAAGATGTTCAAAAATTAAAAGCAAGATTTGAATTTGCCGCCTTTTGTGCAGTTAATTGTTGGCAACATTGAAAAAAAAAACAATTTGGTAGCTGACAGTTTAGGGTTGGTAAAACTGGAGCGTTACACGATACAACAACGTGTTTTCATTATTGTATAATATCTCAAAAATAGTGAAAGTTTGGCGGCCGCAGTTCGAACATTTCACACAAAATATGGTCGGAATAGTGTTTTACCTTCGTCAATTGTGAAGAGATTAATTTGTAATATTCAGGACTGAATCAATGGGAGACGCCGCGGTCGTCCGAAATCAAGCTTTTTTGAAAATGAGGCTGGTCAAGCAGTGACTGTTACTGGTGCTCGATATTGCGAAACGATAAAACAGTTCTTTCTACCGAAATTGGATGATGTTGATGTGGCCAATATGTGGTTTCAACAAGACGGTGCCACATGTCATACAGCCTGTGATACAATTCAATTAATCAATCAACATTTCAAATTTTGTTTTAATTTTGGGACAGCCTTTATAATGAGGAAAATGTTTAAAACAAAAGAACGTCAATCAATTGAAATCGCTAGAATGCGAAAATACAATCGTTAATTTGTCACTGTCGCGCTGCGTCGTGGGAAAATTAAACCATGAATGATGAGTACTTGATTTGAACGAAGGTTTAAACCGAGATCTATTTGTTGCACTCTAAAATGAAACTTTTTTTGTAATTGGACTTTGTTTTACTTGAAAAGTAAGATGACAGTGCTTACCTATTGAAGCGAAATATGGAACTGTCAAAAAATAATAAAACAAATTACGTTAATAATTAGATTTATGAGACAATTGTAAAAAATAACGAATGAAGAAATAATATATTAAGTATATGTTTACGATGAGCACGGAGCAAGATGTAGAGGAAGACCAAGAAATAATTATTATAAGATAATCAAATGATTTTACTGAAATCTCCTGATGGAAGTTCATTTTAAATAATAATTAAATAAAACGATGTTTTATTAACTACTTCCAATTTTATCTTTATTTTAGCAGCGACCGGTTTCGTCAGGCTCGCTGGCATCGACAGAATGGTGACACTATTGCAAATTAAGTCCTTTATATACATACAGATAACGGGTGGTAAACGTGATTCTGTACAAAAATAATATATTTAAGGATTTATTGTATCTCAATAGAGACGATGCACTTACAGGATTTATGACCTGTCATTGGCTGGGTTAAGCGATCGCATTATGTTAACAACGTTCCGCATTCCGCCGTTCTTACGACCACCACGTCTGACAAAATTTTGAAAGATGTATAATTGTATATATGTTACAATGTTGATGCTACAATGTAGAAAAATAATCTACAAATAATTATGTAAAATTTACTGAACTTAAATATTGGTATCCTCTTCAATCTATGGTTTGGAGATTCGGATAGTTTTGGTAGTTGCTGGAGATATTGGAGTCTGTAACGATTACCAACATTTTAATCGAAGAGGATGCCCCATGACACGAACATCTCAAGAGCCCCGTAAATACAATTCAGCTGATAATCCATTGTTTTGGCGAAAACACTTTGATATTTCAATAACTTTCGTTAGCTGTTGAAATAAATACTCTATTATAAATATCACAATTGATTATATTTTGTCACGACAGCTGTTTTGCTAACCGATGCTAGCATCGTCAGGTCTAGAAATCAGTTGATTGTAAATGTATACATAAGTAAATACCGAGTGTAGATATAAGTGTGAGATTAATTATTTTTGTGTTGGTATGCACGTAATGGATTTAATACAAGCATAGGATAATGACGATCCGCCGTATGTTGCACGGCGGTTTCATAATGAGCAATTCACTTAATGAATTTTATTACGCAAATATGTTTCATACGCGAAATTAAACTACAGCAGGGTTGGCACAAAAAAATCAAAAAAGTTTCATCGAACACAAAAAATATAATAATGGATTACCGGACATAAAAAAATCCTAGATAAATATGGAAGAAATCGTATTTAATTTAACTAGTATGAAATGCATATTTTTAAAATTTTGAATATTATTTTTCTCGAAAATTTCGAATGTTTTACACCTTCATTATCGGGAGACCGATACAAACTTTTCAGTTTATATCATTATTCCAATGATGAAGATGAAAAACATTTGAAATATGTCGAAAAAAAAAACGGAGAAATAATATTTTCAGTGATAAAAATATTAGGATTATTAAATTCCACCATCTAAATGTATAATGAGATATTTTTTAGATTATATAGCTGATAAAACCTGTCGATAAATGTTAATAGAATAATGCGAAAACCTTTCACCTCTCCTTTTAGTGTTTATCTAAAGATTGTTTTTTTAAAGACTAATATCAAGGATTTGAATCAATGATATTCGAATTTAGTTTAACAATCTTTAATGTGAGCAGAAAATAGCTCATTATTATGAGAAGGAATCTGGCCGTGTCTAGGCTTGGACCCATGTCCCCTGGATCAGCAGCCAAGCGTTCTATCCCCTAGACCACCACCCGATCAAAATTTACCGATTTTATGACGTAATACGCATTTAAGATGGATATCTTCTTCTTCTCTATATGTTATAATTGTCTAGAAGTCTCTCTGGCTGCCCAAATACACATGCCCAAACCATGCTTGGCGACCGACTCTCACGGTGCTCGTTATAAGGGGCTGCTTTGTTGTACGAATCTCTTGGTTGCTCCAATGCCTCAAATTTCCAGCTGCAATATTAGGTACGGGTCCCAGGATCTTTCTTAGGTTCTTATTCTCACATCAGTAGATTCTTCATTATTTTAGAGTCATGTCCATGATCATATGTTACCGTTGGCAGATTTCAACATAAAACATAAAGCTTTACAGATTTTAACAAAACAATTTAAATCTTATTTTAAAAATTTGCTGACAAACTGATTACATAACTTTATTGTTAGCTAGGTAAATAACTTAATTGCGTCATCCCTGTCGCACCCGCAGAGCCGGAAGAGAAAAAACAGGACGGCGAGACTAAGCGCCACTAACGAATGCTTTGTTATGGATTGTACAATGGTTGCAGGCCAGACAATGCAATCAGTGCAGTGCTGTGGTTTGTTTCATACATAATGAGATACAGTGACGCCGGCGCGTCATCGCTCCGCGGCGATCACGAATGTCGTGGTGGATTACTTCTTACTGGATGCGTACCTACTTTAACTTCAAATCAAAAATCATGTGTCCATGAGTCCGCTTCCCATTTAATTTCGTGTCTTTTTTCGTTTTATATATTTTGTTTAGATATATTTTAAGTGTTTTTAGTGTCATCTGCATGTTAGGCGGGACATAGAGGAAAATATCAGTAGATTAAATGTGGCCTGGTTCCTCTTGATATCTTTTATACTTTCTTTTATACTTCATTTATACAAGTCCCGGATGGATGAGGGATGGGCCTAGACAATTATTTCTAAAGTAGGTAGGGCCCGGAAGACATTGTGATGGTTATGAAGGTGCATTCATAAATTATTTTTGTATTGTTTCTTTTTTTATATAGTTTGTATACAACACTCACATTTGTTAAAAATATTAAAATTAAATATCATACATGTTTCGGACTAACCAGCCCTTCATCAGTGATATTATGTAAATATTTAAAATATTATAAAATTATTTATAAATATGGTCAGTTTTGACAGATTTATGGTTATATTCGTAAACAATTTTATAATATTTTAAATATTTATATAATATCCCTGATGAAGGGCTGGTTAGTCCAAAACATATTTGATATTTTATTTTTATTTTTTTAATAAATGTGAGTGTTAAATACAAAGTATATAAAAAAATAAAAATTAAACATCTACAACTACAAGTTATGACGAACATAGAAGATATATTTTTATTTTTTATTTGTTATTGTCATACAATATCTAATTGTTATAACACATTTGCATTAGCAATTGATGTAATGTCAAGCATTATATCATTCAACAGAGCATCTCTCATTAAATGTGTGTATTGAAACACAGTGTGCTGCCTCTTGCACGATTGTACCAGGTGATTACAACAATTATCTCGATTGCTCAGCGTTTAACCGGTCACCAACAGACGGTGAATGGGAGTATTAGACGGGACCGACACCTCATTAGAAATTATGTGCTCCTGGTAGCGTCTTCGTTGTATTGAATATGATAATGTAGTGTTAATTGATTATTCATACATAAGAGAATTATCTGGGTCATGGTACAGGCTTAGAGTACTTGACGGTCGTGGAGCCGACAGATAGCTCCCACACGAATTTTATATCTTTATGCATGAATATCATAGTTACTTTAAGTTTATTCAAACGTAATATTTTTTTGACGAATATTTTTATGATTTTTTTTCCACTATTGAATTTATTTTTTTCCCGACATGTTTCGAAGGTTTTTCACCTTCATTACCGGAAGAACGAAATAAACACTTGAAAATTTATTTTATATCATTCTCCCGATGATGAAGGTCTAAAACCTTTGAGACATGTCGAGAAAAATAAACTCGATATTGGAAAAAATAAAGTGTTTAAATTAATAAAAAAAATCGTCATTTTGAAATTCCGCAGTGTTTACACTTTAAGTGTATTTAAAATCATATTTTGTTTTTAAAGCACAAATTTTACTTGAAAGTTTGTAAAAACATATAATTGAACTCGAATATTATAGATTTTTTTCCTTTACTGTCATACAAACTGTTGGTACTGTTATACTGTACTGTTATACGGTTATACAACTCAAGGATTTAAAAAAAAATTCTAAGTTGAATTAGCCAAGCTCTGTAGTCCATGGATATGTTTGATTAAGAATGAATTGATACAGAGAATTAAGATGTATTATAATTTTCGTTACTTAAGAGAAGTGTATTTTTGTTAACTTAAGAGAAATGTATTTTTGTTAAGTTATTTGTTTTCTGTATTGACAGAAAAAATCTTTATACTCCAATAATAAGTTTCGTAATTTATTTTCAATATTAATATGGTAAAATGTTATTAATAAATCCCCACAGTTTCATGAATTTCATAATGTACCTATTATTTCTAAGCTATTTTCTTTTTCGATGGCCTTACAGCCCCTATCGAGCCTTAGCCTCCATTATTTCTCGCTTCTAACTCCTCCTGTCCTCCGCTTCGACCCTTCAACTTGACACTTTAATTAACTGTTGTTTGTAACACCTGATTATGCCAACATCGGTTGGCGAAACAGCTGTCGCAACATTCTCAAAAAGCCGACAATAAAAATTGAAATATTATAAGTTTTACAAATTTTAACAGGTGATAATGTTGATGTAATATAGTGTTTTGGCCAAAACAGTCCATAGTCCACTAGCTATAATTATTATTTATTTCTAATATAAGCTATAATTCAGACACAATATTTGATTTTGATAGTACAGCACTTGTACCAGGGTGGCATAATAAAATCATTCAAATATTAAAAATACAAAATCAGAAACTCTTATTGAAACTGCAAAAACAATAAAACACACAGATTTAATGTAGTGCGCAGTCCGTAAAATTAATTTTGTTCAAAAATATCCCCTCGATCCAAGCATAATTTTCCTTATATGATCAAAAGCTACCAGGGTAGCATAAAGTGAGCACGGTTGCCTATATCACCGCCTGGCGTTCGTTGCAGCCGCGTTCTCCTCGTAAAGGGAGCTTTACGACTAATCCGGGTGCAACACGCCATATATTGTAAAATTTTATTATACCAGCGACTCTTGACCAAAGCGTTTTATGTGTAAACATTAAATTTCACCGTGTTATTATTTGCTATTGTCGTTTTCGATATTGCTATTATCAATATCGTGAATTTATTCTGTTGGTATTCCAAAACATGTTATTTGTTTAAGCGCATAGTAAAAAAATTGTATCCTTTTGAAAAAAAAAAATTATGCCAAGTAAATGGTTTAAAATTTATCGAACGCTAAGGCATTAACGCTGTGGAATTCCATAGTAATATACTTAGGAAATTGAAATTAACTATGTTTAATGCACGACATATTAAAAAATATTTAAAAACACGACATGTTTCGGAGGATACCTCCATCTTCAGGTGTAAAAATATAATAAAAACTTAACAGATAAAGACTAATATAAAAACGCATTGAAAATTCGATACAATAATTCAAATGTAAAAGTTAACCTGGGCTATTCGTTATAATTAAACAGTAAGAACTAATAAATAATATTATATTAAATAATAAGAATACATGATGATAATATAAAAAATATAAAAATTGTAATTTAGAAAAAACATACATTTGAAAAGACATAATTTGTATAGATATCTGATTATTAATTATGTTTTCACAAAGTATTTAAGTATTTAAGTATTTAAGTTTTTTTATTTTTTTTTTATTTTCATTATTATTTTTTTTTTAAAGACTAATATCAAGGATTTACATTTATGTTATTAGAATTTATTTTACAAGCTTCAATGTGAGCAGAAAATAGCTCATTATTATGAAGAAGGAATCTGGTCGTGTCCAGGCTTGAACCCATGTCCCCTGGATCAGGAGCCAAGCGTTCTATCCCCTAAACCACCACCCGGTCAATAATGAGATTCCTCCTTTTACTCCTTTCTCCTTAAATACTTGTCTACATTTAATCTCCCAAGCTCCCATTCCCAATCAAATGCAAATTTATCATTTATTAATTTCTATATAAATTATGTCTTTTCAAATGTATGTTTTTTTCTAAATAACAATTTTAATTTTTTTTTATATTATCATCATGAATTATTATTTATTAATTCTTAATGTTAAAAAAATGATTATTAGTACTTATGTATAACAAATAGCCCAGGATAATTTTTAAATTTGAATTATTGTATGGAATTTTAAATGCGTTTCTATATTAGTTTTTATAATATACACCTGAAGATGGAGGTATCCTCCGAAACATGTCGTGTTTTTAAATATTATTTTAAAAGTTAGTGGATTAAACAAAGTTATTTTTGATTTCCTAAATGGTTTAAATGTGATTAAATTGGCAATTACTAGTATTTTGTTGAATCGCTCTTTATACCATTTCAGCGTAAGCTAATGTAAATTCTCGTGCCATGTGATAGGTAGCTAATCTATCGCCATTTTATTATCACGTGAATTCTGCACCAGATCAAAGATAGTGTGACAATCACACTGCATCGCCGGAATCGAACTCGGGACCTTCGGTGTGGCAGTCAAAGCATTTACCACTCGGCCACGAAGGTCGTCATTAATTAAGAATGAATGCTTAGACAATGGGCTTACAACTTTTTTTTTAAATATTTTATATTGTACTTTTCATCATAGTTCAAGAAATAATAAAACTATAAAATCTTCAAAATAAATTATTTTTTGAATTACTTTTTGATAACTTTGTATCACAACACTTTATTACACTTTTCACAGACATGTTTCGGGACACAGAAGCCCCTTCTTCAGTGTGTACAAATTTTAACAGCTAAATGAGACAAAATCGTTACTTTTTTTTTTTTTTTTAGTACACAACAGGTCGTTTGGACCCAATTACTGTATACAATTTTTATTTTTCAGCTTTTATATAGATTCTCGTGACATGTGATAGGTAGCCAATCTATCGTCATTTTATTGTCACGTGAATTCTACACCAGACCAAAGACAGTGTGACAATCACACTGCCATCGCCGGGAATCGAACCCAGGACCTTCGGCATGGAAGTCAGAGCTCGTAACCACTCTGCCACGAAGGTCGTCAATTATATTTATATACTAAATAAAATTCGTTACTTATATACTAGATTTATTTCCCCTGTTCCAGCTAAAATGTTATTAACACTATTTCTTGGAACCATCCCCACTCCTCCTTTACCGTTTTAATTTTATTTAGTATATAAGTAACGATTTTGTCTCATTTAGCTGTTAAAATTTGTACACACTGAAGAAGGGGCTTCTGTGTCCCGAAACATATCTGTGAAAAGTGTAATAAAGTGTTGTGATACAAAGTTATCCAAAAGTAATTCAAATATGAATCCGCAACACAAAGTAATGGCGAATATAGAAGAAATAAATTATTTTTAACTACAAACATTGTTCTAAAATACATGAAACAAAACTATTCAACCGTGAGTTTGGACTTGATAGGTGGCATCACATCACGGCGGAGCTATTTACCCCCACCATAAAAATAGCAGACTACTTATAATTTATTTGAGTGAGATGGTCACGGCTTGCAGAAGTTAGAGGAGTAATCGCGCACCGAAGAGCCACGGTGAAGGCGACTCGCGACTTGGTAGTAAACAAATTTATTACCATTTTATGTCGCCCTGGTTGGGCGAACCTAGGTTGTTACTTTCCGTGCACCGTTAGTGGACTTCGAGTTTTTAAGTTTTGATCTAATTTGCGTACAACTATGTGATACAATGTATAATATAATAAACGTTTTTTTATGATTTAATACACATCTATCAACATTAGGAAATAACCAAGGTATATAGAATAATATGGTAAGATATTGCGCACGTAGCATGCTATCCCTTTCTAATAATTTGCTGTCAAGTGACGTCATGTGGTGAACTCGAAATCGAAACGAAACTATAAACAAACCTAAATAACTATAAACAAGCTAAATCAAATGGAGTTGATTTGCCATATCCAGTTAAAAATCTTTTTTATCGATGTAAAATGTTTTTCAAAATAAGAACAATGAACTTAAAGCTCATTGAAGATGCTAACTCTAAAAAAAGAAAAATAAAAAAAACAATAACTTAAATAAAGAAAACGATTTGTCATAATTTATTTAATACAATTACAAAAACTTCTTTTAATTAGACGTAATAAATAAACAAAGAAAAATTCCATACCCAATGTATAAATATATACTCAACTCATACTACACAACCTAATGCTTGGGTCTCCACGTGACGTAGCTGCGCAGTAGATGTCAAAAATAAAACGCGGAATATCTTACCATATTTATTCTATATACCTTGGGAAATAACAGACGGAAGCATCATACATTTTAATTATTTTCATAAATGTGTTCCTAAAGAAAGACAACTTAAATTAAACAATAAAATACATACTTGGCATGTAGATTATTTTAAAAACATATACGAATGGAAAAGGAGATGCGTTCCCTTGCCGCAGACCAATCATAAGATTGAGACCGGAGAAGAAGACGAATTTTTAGCTTTCAATAATACGAGTACGAGTATATACAAAATAATAAAATAATAATTTTAAGCATATGCTTGTGGAAAGCAAAGCAAGGATTTATAAAACGTGCATCAGGCCCATGTCTCTGGATGCTCGAGGGATACTATTTGGGACAGTAAGCGTATGCTAGTGGAAATCAAAATAAGGATTTATAAAACATGCATCAGATCCATAATGACTTACGGAATCGAAGCAAGAGCAGACACTGTTAGAACCAAACATCTCCTAAGACTAGCACAAATGAAAACATTGCGACTTATCGTGGGGAGAACCCTAAGAGATAGGATACCCAACGAAGAGATTCGCAGATCCCGAAAAGTTGGTGATATTGTGAGATGGAGTAGGCAGAAAAGACGATTCTGGAGGGACGACATCGAGAGGATGGATACAACGAGGATTAACTAAGATGGTGATGCACGAGACTCCAGGGGCCCGTCGACGACCAGGACAACCACCAAAGAGATTGAGAGAATGCTGGTCGTCTTCATCAAATGAAGAAAGTTGATATCCTGCATAAACACATCCCAAGATCTACAATTAGAAGAAGAAGCATATTTAGAAGAAGTAGAAAATTAATCAATGGCATGACCAAATTATTCAAATTTTAATGGTTGGTCATGTTAGAAGTCGGAGGAATCAACGTGCGTGTATGACTCGTTGTATGAATGTGGAGGAAGCTAGAGAGGCTTGCCAGGATAGAGTAGTGTGGCGGTACATTCTCTCTGCCTACCCCTGCAGAGAAACGGCGTGATGGTTTGTTTGTTTGTTTGTTTGTTAGAAAATTATTTTTAAACTCCAGTTGAAAAACTTGATCTTTTGGTAAGAGAGACGTATAGCAATAGTTGACGTGGTCACGTCTGACTTTTGGATGAAGGCGGGAATATTGAGGTAAGTACCTACACATCATTTTTAATGACGAGCTTTCGGTTTTCTTTTTGTTCATTGCCTTTGACGACCGTCATTTTTAATGCCTTTTTCTTAATGAAAAGAACACAAAAAGAATTTGATGACAGAACGAAAAGTTTTAATGATTCCGTTATTTTTTGGGGGTTTCACGGCAACATTTCACATTAAACATAATAAATTTCGATAATTGTCCAACAACGCCATTTTTTGTTTATCGATGTAAAATTATAATAATACGTATCTATGAATTAAAACACTGTTTTTTCAAGGGAAGAGTTTATTTTTATCGACATCTTTCGGAGGTTTTACACCATCATCATCGGAAAAACGACATTTTATGTCAATCAGGATGAAGGTGCAAAACATTCGGAACATATCAAGAAAAATAATATTAAAAGTTAAAAAAAAATACATTGTTTTAAATTTACAAATAAATTTGTCTTCATGAAAAGTTTTTTGGTTTGTTATAAAGTAAAATATATTGTTTAATTATGAAAATACTTATGTGACATACTTAGGTTCTTGACGGTGAAGGTAAGTTTCGTATTATATTATAAAACTCCATTATTAATTTTAGATAAGCTTAAGGCGTTAACACTGTGGAATTCCATAATGACGAACTTTTTTTATGAATTAAAACACTTTTTTCCACTTTTGAGTATATTTTTTACGACATGTTCCGAAGACATACACCTTCATCATCAGGAGAACGATATAAAAGTTCGTTTATATCGTTCTCCCAATGATGAAGGTATACCTTCGCATGCGAACATGTCGAGAAAAATAAACTCAAAAGTGGATAATAGTAAACACGATTGTTTAGTGGTTTTACCTGGATTTAATTGATATAAATAATGACAAATTTGTTTCGCCTTGTGAGGGCATTCTCAAACTGAGTTTGAGTTGGTTGACCGTGACCGTGACCATGTTGGTTGACCGAACTTAATAAAACTTATGAGGTTAGAAATGTCTTCAATCTAAACATAAAAATAAATTTGTACATATCGGTAGTATAATCCCATAATTTTTTAAAAGCTTATTGAAAACATTCTCCCCAATTATGTGCATACATTTAAATCCTCTCAGATGCGAGTAGGTCACCCGGAAAGGGCCTTTCACGGTGCAAGCCGACATCCGGTGGCGTCCCTGGCGCCGGAAGTGACGCGATCGCCGCCTCGGACGCTCCAATTATGAATTCAAAAGTGGCTGGCGAGAACGCGTCTAATTGGCCGATTCTGCGCCTCTCCCTGTTTGCGCCCGCCGTCCGCACTTCCCTCTGTTTACAGCGAATTAAAGTGAACCAGTCAGAGGTCCAGCGCGACCACGCTGAGTTGAACTATTCGCAAAATACTATACTTATAACATCCATATAAATAATGTTTTTGTTTTCAAGCATAAAACAAAAAAAAATATAGTCAGTCATTTTCATCAATATTAATAAGCAAAAACTTGAATGTTATAAAAAAAAGAGACCGAGAATATTTTAAATTCAAGAAAGTGAGATAGATTATTTTACGCATGCCTGTGAACAGGCGACAGAGAAATACTTTGAATGCGCATCGTGCATACCCGATTATTAGTGCGCATGTTCGATTATTAGTGCGCATGTCCGATTATTAGTGCGCATGCTCGGAACGTTATTTTGAAATTTGTTTGTTTTATGACGGTCACAAAACATGTTAATTGTTAAATTTTAAACGTGTTTGAAAAAATAGATTTACATTAAAAACTAATACTTATTACTGATTACGATGGTAGGTACAGTGAACGAGACTAATACGACAATAATGTAAATAGGTAAAAACCCAGATGTCGTCAAAAGAGGAATACTTCGATTCTCTCTGAAAGTAATTCGAAATGCACACGATGCGCATGCCCGTTTCTAGATTATTTTGAAATTTGTTCTGATTATTGTTGTATTACGGGAGTGTAGAAAGCAAAAGAAGAACAATTTGGTATGGTTAATCGTGAAATTTTTAACATGTGTGGAAAGTTCAATTTATCGCTGATTACGATTGTAAGGTGAACCAAGTTTTTAAAGGGTAGAAAATCTTTACTTCCGTGAATATTTCACGGGCAACTAATATGCAATTACTAGTCATATCTTGTTCTTATTTTCTTTCATACACAAGCTTTTCCCACATTCAATAAATAGCTAATAACATACAAGCAATTATTGCATCACCTCTCTCGCGAACGTTAAGTAAAACGGGGCGACTACAGCACGTAAACTAAGTTATTACTTGCCCATTAGCCGTGTCTGAGTGCCTACTTGACACGTGCTGTTTATTGTCCTTTGTTTGGTACACTTCTGCGTCTAGTTACCGAAACTTCAGACCGCAAATGGCCATCCGTTAACCTCACAGACATACGAAATTTCTACACTCGCTTTTAATTTAAATTCCAAATCCAAAACTTCCTATAAAGCGAGAAAATGGACGTTAAAAAGGTGAAAAAATAATCACACTAACTAACTAACTGACTAACTTGGACTTGGACTTGGATCTTCTGGCTTACAGAGGTTCAGCTCATGTGGCTATTCCTCTTACGTCTGATGGGAACATTGTTGGAAGGTGATTTGGTGGGTTGTTAGTTTATTCGGGGGCATGATTTGTGTGGCCCGGAGTGTTCCTCTGAAGGAGAATCGATTTTGGGCGCTTGTGGCGGCTGGAAGTGTTTGGGTCGTAATTTGAGAGGTCTTTTATTGTGGGGTTGGGACGTGAAGGGAGTCCTTTGTAAAAACGTTCGGCAAGTTTCAGAATGAATTCATCTATCATCGGGATTCCCGATTCTAGGTGCAGTTGTGTAATCCTGGTCCATGAAGGCGCACCAAGCGATAAACGGATAGCCTTATTTTGCAGGATTTGGAATATACTAACTAACCTGACTAACTAACCATCACACCATCTCCCCGAAAGGGTTGGCAGAAAGAATGGACAGTCACACTTAAACCGACGCGGCACTCCATCTCTTCTTTACACCCCGCGGGAGTCGCGGTGTGAAGGGTTGCGAACCTCATCGCCACCAATAGGCATCACCCGCGCACACTTCGATCGTTTAACATTCACAAAACAAATCTTAAGCAAATAATATAAAATATAATGATATAAAATAAAAATAATTTAACACAAAAAATTCTTTTCAGATGATGCACATATTGTCTATTTAATTTATGTTCCACGTATTCACCTTTTTTTTTAAATTAGCAGTAATTAGGCACTTAAAACAAACGAACACCAGTAAGAACATTGAAAAAGTATTCAAGAAATTATTCAAATAATTGTCATTGGAAAAAATGATTTTTTTTTACACCTGTCAAAATTATTTACACAAACGAAAAAACTTGTATAATTTTAACATTAAAACAGTACAAACTTATTACGGGTCACAATTAACTCTTATAAAGTATTATTAAAAATAGGTTATCAAAAATGCATTTATCTCATAAATACATCTGCGATCGATGTTATCAGAATATTTTGATGTATTTATCATCTTCTTTCCGTGTCACGCAAGATCCCTTCGACGTTAGCTATCACTTTAGATTAGGCGACTCTTTCCCTGACAATTGGAAATAGCTCCTCAACGCTTTTCAAGCCAGTCTAGTTCCTTGTGTAATGGATGTATCTATACCAGAGATAAATTAGTAATTATCTATGGTGGCTATTAAACTGCGTTTGTTTCAAATTATAATGTAAACATGATTGTTTTATAGGAAAATTTGGTTCTCACACATTTTTAAAGTTATAATGCAGACTGACTGACTGATTGCAGTTACAGAAAAAAAAATTCTAATAATTCTATCAAATTAATCAAAGTGTTCTTCTACAATTCTGCCATTTCAAATAGCACATTTATGATTATGTTCTATTCCCTCTCTATTTTCAATACAAATACTCTCAGATCGAAAAACCGCTTTTGAGATCTACAATTTTGTGTCATATGAAGCTAGCGATCTATATAATGAAGTTTAAAAACAGACTGATAAAGCTGCAGTTATCTCCGGATGTCTAAAGGACACTGTCTGGGACAAAAAGCATATGCTAAAAGAAAGCAAAATTAGAATTTATAAAACGTGCATCAGGCCCATAATGACACACGGAATCGAAGCAAGAGCAGACACTGTAGGAACCAAACACCTCTTAAGAGTAGCAGAAATGAGAACGTTGCGACCTATTGTGGGGAGAACCCTTAGGGATAGGATACCCAATGAAAAAATTCGCAAATCCTTCAAAATTGAAGACATAGTGAGATGGAGTAGACAGAGAAGACGATTCTGGAGGGACCACATAGAGAGAATGGATCCAGCAAGAATCCCTAATATCGCGATGCACGTGACTCCAGAGGGCCGTCGATCACCAGGACGACCACCAAAGAGATGGAGAGAAGGCTGGTCGTCTTCATCACCGGAAGAAAGTTGATATCCTGCATAAACAAATCGCAAAATCTACAATCAGAAGAAGAAGAAGAAGAAGTTGTTCCAAATACACCTTTCTATAAAAAGTGAAGTTACGAATATATTTGCTCCCTTATTTAGTATCATAAAAAGATAACATTTATTTTAAAATTCAAAGCGTCAATGCATTGTTTTCAATTTGTCTTGTTTTCCTTTTTAAAAATAATTATTTCTGAGTATATTTAAAGACTTTTTTGCATTTTTTTTAAACAGATATCAATTGATGAAGAAATAATCTATTACTGTACTTTTCTAGTCCACACAAACAGCCTTTTATGGATTATTTTCTAAGCGTGTCCTTTAGTAGACCACCAAGAGAATTCGTATATTTTTAATTGATAAACAGTGAGCCCAATATAAAAGTGTTTAGAGTTCAAAAATCTCAGTTGATGAAAAAGTCCTTTGTAAATGGTGTTACTTTCTAACACCAACGTGTTGAATAATTGAGGAAGCGTTTGTGAATGTAAAGGCAGTGCCTAAGTGACTTGAATGCTATACAGACAGTCTTCGGCCCACACAAGGAGAGTAGTATCTCAGCGCTCAGTGGGAATAAATAATGATTTCTTAATTGAGCAGATGGTCCAGGTAGAAGGTACATATTGAGATTCGCTAATGTATTATTGATACATTGATTCCTGTTGATTTAATTAAATCTGTCGTATTCTCAAAGGCCTTGCCTTCGTTGTCATTACGAATTCTGGATACCAAACACAAAATGCTGAGTACTCTCTAATTAGGTATCGTCCCTTTTAAAATTAAGAGAAACATCGTCAGTTAAGTGGAAAGAGGGAATCAACTGAATGCCCTTTTTCAAGACATTAATAAAAGACACGTTATTTACATATCTTTGATGTAACAAAGTGAATGAAGCTTTAAAAATAGTTATTGGAAACGAGAGAATTTATCAATGAAAGCGAAAATGGCCGTTCACAATGAAGTTCTGGTCTCAACCCTTATGTATGGAAGCGAAGCATAGAACTGGCAGAAAAAAATATGAGAGCAGAATAAATGCGGTAGAGATGAGGTCCCTAAGACGTACGTGTGGTAGAATGATGTGCGACAGAATCTCAAATGCTGATGTTAGAAAGGAATATAGAGCGCAAGAATGTATTATGAACAAAATTATGAAAGGATCGCTGCGTTGGTTCGGACATATGGAGCGCATGGGTGAAGAAAGAATGGTCAAAAAAGTATAATGGAATACGGAGTTGAGGTAGACCGAGGAAAACATGGTATGACCAAATTAATAAAATTTTAAAGGTTCATCCAAGAAGCCGGAAGAATCTACGTGCTTTATGACTCGCTGTATGAATGTGGAGGAATTTACGGAGGTATGTCAGGATAGAAAAGTGTGGCGGTCCATTCTCTCTGCCTACCCTGCGGGGAAACGGCGTGATGGTTTGTTGTTGTTGTTGTTATTTAGATGTTACTTCACCACTGCAGCGGAGTACTGACATCTAGAAATTGGACTTGCTGCTGGGGTATTTTTGTATGTCTTGTATCCCTCCAAAAACGGAATCAACTTCTTATTTACCTCACTATGTCTGAACAGACCTTATCATTTCATTTATCATCTGGTCTCTCTGGTCTCTGAGTTATGCGTGCTATGAGCCTTTGGCTCTCATTTCTGCCACTCTGAGAAGAGTAGCAGTAGCAATCAAAATTGATTCACATCTACTTTTGGAATTAAGTTTTTTAGCGGTATTATCGGTAACATTGAAAATTTGTTAGAACTCAGAAGTCCTATAGAAGTCATTATAAGTAATGAAGGTAAGGACGGATCTCGTATGTGCGGATACAATTAAGCACAGAGGCAAGGAAACAATGTGGTTAACGACTTTCCTGAAAAGTGGAACCATCAGGAAACGATAAAACCTATAATGCTTCCATTAGGACCAAAACTAATGACGGGAACACAATCCGCAAATGAGTCGTGAGGCTTTAAAATCCAGCAAGTCTAAAAATTATCGAAAATTACACAAAGATTTTACTGAAATCTCTTGATGGAAGTTCATTTTAAAAAATAATTAAATAAAATGATGTTTTTAACTACTTCCACTTTTGTCTTTATTTCGACAGCGACCGGTTTCGCCAGGCTCGCTGGCATCGACAGACTGGTCTGACCGGACCTGGACTGGACGTGAATGCAGCACTTCGTCTGTCAGAGAAATCACTCAAGCCAAGAATTTACAATATATTAAGCAAATATGCAACCGCAGGTTTCGCATTAGAATGTTGAAAATTTACTTATTTATTTAATTTTAATTGTATCCGTCTGTTTTATGAACATTTATTAGTTGTGGTAATGTCCATCTGTCACAATAAACGATTTAAAAAATATTATATTACCTACATAAAAAACTTTGTTCTAGGTTTTTTTTATTTTACGCGACAGCTGTTTCGTCAACCTATGTTGACATCATCAGGTGTTACAATAATATATCAAATGTCAAATTTTCGTGATTAATCGAAATTTTCTGTGTTTTAGTTTCTATATCAATTTAAATTATTCTCATTGATATAGACACACATAAAGGTTCGAAAAATCCCGAAAATTTTACATTTGATATATTATTGTAACACCTGATGATGTCAACATAGGTTGACGAAACAGCTGTCGAGTAACACTGCCTAGAATACCACCCGTTTTGTAATCGATATAAAGGGTTAAAAGCGAATAAAACATTTTCTCCGTTTTATAATAATGGATTTGACGTATTTTAAAACCGTGCGATTTAAATTTTGTCCCGCTCAGAATAATGTCCAATTAAGGAGTAAATGAGTCCTTATTAAATTCAAACTGGATTCAACTTTTTTATAAAATGGTGCCTACTATGTGCGTAAAAAGCTTCGGGTGATACGAAATCGGGACATCTTATCGCTTTTAGGAAATCAAACCGAACCGAAGCGGTGATTTAGGAAATTGCCGAGATATTTAAAATTGGCCAAATAATTTTTAATTGGTTGAACTGTCCAAATCGAAAAGAAACATTTATATTGTCACTTTTAATCGTCTCGTGGATTAAAAAAAATGGTGTGAGTACTTAAAAAATATAAACGTTCCAAAATAAATCTTTATAACATCTGCCAAAACTGATCATATTTGTAAACAATTTTATTGTATTTTAAATATGTATCTTTATAATATCACCCGTCGATTGTCCGAAACATGTCTGATATGTAATTATTTTTTTTTTTAAGTTAGTGTTTTATACGAGTATATAAAGTATATAAAAAAACTACCATGCTGTTGATACGACGAAGAAGGATGTTGACATTTTTCGATATAAGTTTATTGTTGTTTTAATTATACATTAAGTTATATTTTATATATTAGTTGTGTTTTGACTGGTTTCGATAGCTCGCTGCTATCTTCTGTACTAAAAGAATGTTAGAACATTTTGGTTTCTTAATTAACTAAATAACTAACCATCACGCCGTCTTCCCGATAGGATAGGCAGAAAGAATGGACTGCCACACTTTTCTTTCCTGACATATTTTGCTTCCTCAACATTCATACATCGTGTAATCCACGCGTGTCGATTTCGCTGACTCCTCACATGGGCGACATTCAATATTTGATTTGCAAAGACAAAAACTTTTAAAAATTAATCGTCATATTTAGGAATTGAACAGTAAAAAAAATTGTGGTGTTGTTTGATATTTCGTTGTAGAAGTTCATTCCAAATAATACCTATATTTTTTTGAAAAAAAAAAACTTTTTTAAATGTATCTTTAGTTAAAATCCACTAATGTTTTTGTCTTCGACCGGTTTTTGGTGGCAAAGATGGCAGCGAGCCGCCGAAACCGGTCGAATACATAAACATTTTTGGATTTTAACTAAATATACAATTATAAAAGCTTTTGGTTTTTTTTTCTTTATTAAGCAGTAAAAAAAAAATGATGTTTAAAATTAATTACTAAAGCACCCGTATTCTGCATTTACATATGATTCTAAACAAAACTATTCTGCGTTAGTGAACTTAAGCTATTTTATTATAGTGAGGTAAAAGTGAATAATACAGTATATAATACCTATACAATTTCACATTAAAATATACGAAAATAATTATAATTAAACAAAAAACAATCAATACAACTTGAAAATAAGCTTTCCACAAAACGGTAAATAAAATCTTGAAGTGTTTAATTGTAATGCGATTTCTTTGTATGGCAACACAGCTAATAATAAAAAACGCCCGTTTAAAGACTGTGGAGTGTAGCGCCCCAAGCTATTAACTTTTTACTGGCAACATTAAGTCCCCGACTCCTTAAATGCCACACACACAGCCGTCGTTGGATCAAAGGACACTTTCACGGAACTTTATAATGATTCGATCTAGATTCGATATATTGAGACAACTGGATCCAATTGACGCCTAATAAAGAAAAAAACAGCACATAAAATAAATCTTGATACAAAAAGTATCAAAGTGACCCTTAATTTATTTGCGAATGCTTATAATAAGAATGTTCCTTTTTACTCGACACAATGTTGCCGATAAGATACATTTTTTTGAAATTTCTAACAAAATAAAGGCACATTATAAAAAGTGTGGAGTTGTTTATATGACTGTAATTTTATTATATTTTGATAATGTGTAGCTTTTTTTAAGGTGTGCCTGTTGCCTTTTTGTTGATCGATTGAAGATCTTTTTTTATTGTATCAAAAATGCCCATGCCACTACATTTGCCCTTAAAACGAAGGTAGATAAAATAAACAAGTCCACTAAACGACTCGGGACACTTGACAGATACTAACGGCTACCTGAATTATTGCCCCCATCCAAGATAAGAGCGCTGAGCTAGTTGTAGGGATGAGGTATCGGAAGTATCGACATGAGTTACTGCCTGGGAATGGTATCGATGTAAAATCTCGAGAAACTCGTGTGTAGTTTACCAATAAAAAAACGAACTGCTTTCAACGGCGAAGATGAGAAATATATTATATTGAAGACACGTCGTTCATATTAACGTCTGCTCGGAAATATAGGTCTTTCATATTAGTGAAAGTGCGTTCAGAAGAAAAATATAATACTATTGACTTTTCCTAATGCTGAACCATCTCTCATGCGTTCCTGATATAAAATATATCGAAAGAAGGGTTGGAAATGGAAACAAAATAATAGGTGCATTCAAAGTCATCACTGCAAATAGAAATATATCGATTGAATCAAATATGGCAGTACATAAAGGAGTTCTATTGTCGACCCTTATGCATGAAAGTGAAGTTTGTAGTTAGCGGGAAAATGATGAAAATAGCATAAATGCCGTAAAAATGAGGTCACTAAAAAGAAAGCGCAGAAAACAATGCATGATAGAATACTTAATGAAAGGAATGTAAGGCGGATAAATACGCCCTAAACAAAATAATGAAAGGGTATGGAACGAATGGATGAAGGAAGAATGGTTAAAAATATATACAAGTAGTGTAAATGAAAACATAAGTCGAGGAAGACCAAGAAAGACATGGCATGACCAAAATTTCCTTCTTAGATATAGCTCGTTTTTGCGCAGCGTAACCAAAATAAAGAACAGCTCTTTATATAATATTATACAAAATAATGTTTTTTTTTTAAATGTATGTTTAGTTAAAAATTCACTAATTTTTGTGTTTTCGATCGGTTTCGGCAGCTACCGGCCAAAGACACAAACATCAGTGGATTTTTACTAAATATACATTTAAAACGATTTTTTACGTTTAATTTTTATTTTCATTATTGACGATGAACTTCTGTCATGAAATTTCAAATAACAACTTTAGTATTTGTACAAAGATTGTATGTTGATATTATTACGTACATAAATTTGAACACGTGAGAGTCGGAGATATCGACGTACGTACATGACACGATGTATGTAGAGGAAGCAAGAGATGACTATCAGGACACAACAGTGTGGCGGTCCATTCTTTCTGCCTACCCCTTCGGTGAGGCGGCGTTAGGTAGTTAGTTAAATTTGAAAAATAAATACACTTATTGAGTGAGTCGTATAGAAACAAATACGGCAATGTCAGCAAAATACGATTATGAGTTAAATATTCAGTTTGATAGAGAAAATTCATTACAATCTGAGTGTACATATGGTTTGAAACAAATCCACCAATAAAATATACGCTTTCGACTTTTGAAAATCAGATTTGAAACAAACCCGGTAGTGTCAACAAAATTTCAGAACAAAAGCGGCAGTTACTAAATGAACCAATCAGAATGCGAGAAATGGCATTTTTCAAGATGGCGTCCCATACAAATATCGTCCGTATGAAAAGGTGTTGATAACAAACATGGCAATGTCAATTATAAAATAGCAGATATCTTGGAAAAGAAACCACGGGTATAAATAAAATTTACTCAAATTATAGCTGCACGCTATTTTTTAATATTTAAAAATTGTTGCATTGTATAACCTTAAACAGGTTTAAATTAAAACATTTTTCATTGTTCACCAACATTTTGATGATGCTGACATTGCCTTTTTTGTTTCTATACGCCTCAAGTATATACATTTGAGAGTCCTTAATCATAAGTATCGATAAATACGAGACACGCATTCGATGCCTTTTCCCTAACCCTAAGTAGGCCTGCGCTCCTTTAAATTATCACCTCGTTAAACAAACCGGTGACTGTTTCCATTAAGGGGACACTTTAACGATTCACCTCCATCGATCTGTATATGAAGTAGGTTAAAACTAGAAGCGATTACAGAATCTTTAAGGCACACGTGAAGCGTAACTGGAATCTGGAACAGCGCTTGACCACGAATCATCTAATTTAATCGACACATTTTAAGAACATCTGCTTAGACTGATTACGTCATGTAAATATTAACATGAAGCTACAAGTGAGGTTTAAACATGAACTTTGCAAGTGCTCAGTGCAGTTGATTTGCGGGTTGTTCATCAGGATTTAGTCAAATTCAGAAATAGTAAGTACTGACATAAAATATTTATCTTAACTAATTAATACGAATGAAAACGTAAGTTTTCTAGAAGTTTTATTCTATTTTATGGGATAGACATGATTCACCCTTCTAAGGCATTATCAAATATAACTCTACTCTTAACGTAAGTCAGTACTAGAGAAGTCAAGAAAAGAGACTATGACGAAAGTTATTACATGTTTTATACAGTTTTATCAATTTTCTTTCTGGATTACCAAAAAAGCTAAGATGGCAATGCATAATGATGTTTTTGTGCCTACATTTAGGTACGGAAGTGAAGCATGAAACTGGCTAAAATGCAGTCGAAATGAGATCTCTAAGACAAATGTGTGTTAAATCTGTATATGATAGTATAAAAAGTGAATGCGGTGCGAATGAAAGTGTTATGAACAAAATAATGAAAGGGTCATTAAGATGGTTAGGACACATGGAAAGAATGACTGAAGACAGAATGGTGAAGAAGCTGCATGTAAACGACGTGAACGGAGCTAGAAATAGAGGAAGGCCAAGACGGTATGATGGTTTGTTAGTTAGTTCTTACAGGACTTTTAAAATAAATAACCAAAGATGAATCAATGAATAAAATCACTCTTTTTTTCTAGTTATTTTTCCTCAACACGTTTCAAAGATATTAAACTGTAGTCATCAGTAGAATGATGTAAACTATAAATACAAAATAATCAACTTTTTTTTTTTAAATGGCAAGAAGTATATACATTTTCGTATATAAATTTGAATTATTTCTTTATTGAAGATTTAAAAAGAAATCATAAACGACGATATTTTTTGACACCTATGTTTCTGTCCCGTGTCTAAACAATTTGCAAATTGCATTGCAGAATTTCATATAAAGTATTTCCAAAATTTAAGCAACAATCGTGATTTAAACCAGTTTGGTACCATTGATGGCAAAGATATAACATTTTTGACATTTCTCTCGAATTTAGACCCAGACTCAGAAATCTGTTAACTGAACCGTCCTGCCAAATGAACTCTTGCTCCAAATCCTTCTAAGCACAGGTCACAGGGTATCTCGGATAGTATGTCACGTGCAGTATGGGTATTCTATTTCCAAAAATGCAGCGGGTAAACTCTTTCAGGTCTTAAGTTGAGCCACACTCGTCTTTTTTTTTGTTTCGTGGGATCAAGGTTTGATAAAAGTTACTCGGTATTTCAAGGAGTTACATAACATTTTTTACTTGTACATGCTTATTATATATAGCCACATTTTTCTGAATTTATTTGTGGACTTAAATTATGAAACCAATTTAAGGTAATTGGAACCATTTTCTGCAACATTATCTCGGTTTTGTGTACGAACACCCCTTAATTCTCGTCTCTTTTGAAATTGCCCTTCTTCTTCTTCTTCAAGTGCCCTGTCGGGTCCCCCCAACGTTGGCGATCACCTCGGCGAACCTGTCCCTGTCCTGCGCCGCTCGAAACAGCTCCTCAACACTTCGGATGCCGGTCCACTCCCTCACGTTTCGCAGCCAGGACATTTGTCTCCTTCCAGGCCCTCGGCGTCCCTCAATTTTTCCTTCCAATATCAGTTGGAGAAGGTGGTACTTTTCCCCACGCAGTATATGACCCAGATATGAGATCTTTCGGACCTTGATAGTTGATAACAATTCCCTGTCAACTCTAGCTCGCCTCAGGACTTCGGTATTGGTAACCATGTCTGTCCAGGGAATTCTGACTCGCCATAGTGAATATCCTGGGAAAGGGTAATCAGAGTGGTTTCCCGTTGCCTTCTCTGATGGTTTTTTCTGTAGGGGTCACCTTCCCTTAGCTGGGGGGATCCTAGCATGGCGAAACATGTCACTCTTATAAAATATATAAAACCTTTTGAAAACGAGAAAATTCATCAATTTAAAATATTAAATATGGAGTTTTACACCATTCTTATAGAAACAATAAATATACTGCAAAATATTTTGAATATATTTAAACAAATGATAAAAAAATCCATATTAAATATGTGGTATTGATGAAAGCATCCGTTTTTTTGATTATTTATTATATTTGATGGAAATGACATCTATTGCGTTGCATTCTTAATTATTAATGGGTAAAATAGAGAGACGGCGGGGAGTCGGAAGAAGGCAGTTGTCCTGGCTGCGAAACATAAAATAATATACAGGAATGACCAAAGTTTAGGGCCTGTTTCAAGTGGCGCAAGACAAGATGCCTTTGCTGCAGTGATCGCCAACGCGAGGGGGACCTGACACGGCATCGGGAGAAGAAAAAGATTCTCAAAATCTAACGTTTAGTATGGCTCCAGAGAGGCGAAACATGTCGCTTCCATAAAATATAATAAAACTTCTAGAATGTTACATATTCCACGTTCTAGTTCATATTGAATAATTACTGAGTTACAAATTCAGGATAACATGATTATTTCCACGACAAGAATTTAATACAAAAAACATTTCTCAGAAGGAAGAACTTAAGTGAAACATTGGGTAAAGTTTATCAATAGTGCTGCACAGTGACTGTTGGGCGTCACTTAGTACTTAATTAACACACAACAAAACAGCTCTTCGAGTACAGGAAATTGTCAAGTCTGTATCCAGGTACTCTCTTAGACCGTAGGCAGTGCGGTAGCAAAGATTTTAGTAGAGAACTTTGTTATATGAACATGTTTCTTTATCAATACTGTTAAATACGAGTATAATGCTGCCAATTAATAATTTTCAATGCCTCATAGTACATTTATTATTTCTTGAACAATGATGAAAAACTCAAATTTAAATAATTTATACAAATAGAAATGTCGGTTTTGTTGAAGGTTTATAATATTTCACTGGAATGGTATTATCAAATGCATAAGGATGCTGAAATATAACATTTGATTATGGCTTAGCAAGGCGAAACATGTCATTCACAAAATATTATAAATCTTCTTGAAATATTTTTTTCACGTTTTCCTCGATCATTTCTATGAAATTGTTGCAACATATGCTCAACAATCAGTATATAACATACAATCAGTAGTAATACGTAATACATTTTGACGCACACATCACATGTCGAAGCAGCTATTGCGACAATTTCATAGAAATTAAATAAATCAATTGTAATGGTATACAGTGTTTCAAATGGAACAGTCAATTTTTTAAGTATCATAGTGTGGATTATCTAATATTAAGTTGTTTATTTATTTATTGATCAATAACCATGTCTTCGAGTGACCCAAAGAGCCATGGAAAAAGCTATGTTAAGAATAAGAAGGATGATCTGAACAGACACGTCGGAATAACCTGGATGCAGTCTGCACAGGACAGAGTGACATGGAAGCGAATGGAAGAGGCCGTTGTCCGGGAGTGGACAGGAATAGGCTGAGGAAGAAGAAGAAGAACCAAGTCTTCTGCTTGTCCTGTCACACCTATACCGTCAGTTATAAAGTACATAGTTTAATAACTTCCAACTGGGGTAACTAGTTCTAGGGATGCATTTTTTGCACTCTCAATATAAATTATAAATTTATAAATATATAAATTTAAAATTTAGGGACAATTAATGAACAAGGCGGACAAAACATATCTCAAAGTGTATAATTAAAATAAATTGTCTTATAAGACAATTAATATTTCATAGAATATATTATAACACTATTTGAATACTATTTAGAACTAATACCTTTTGTTTAAAATAAGTAATTAATTTTAAACAGTGTTATAATAGTATTTTAATATATTTATTATATGTATAGTATTATAATATATTCAACAAGGCAAGGGGAGCTTTCGCAATGCTTCGGCCTGTATGACGTTTCGTTATCATTTCGAGAAAGCTCAAGCTCCAAATATTCAGCAGTAGCGTTAAAAGCGTACTGCTGTACGGATGTGTACGGACGTTATTGGTAAACTCCATGTGCTTATAAATAGGTGCCTTCGCTCAATATTCAAAATCTATTGGCCCCAAACAGTGCCAAATGCCCTTCTCTGGACCATGGCAGGCGAAAAACCAATTAGAGAAGAAGTCGCTAGACACAAATGGCAGTGGATGGGTCACACTCTGAGACGGAAACCAGCCTGCATCGCTCAGGGCGCACTAGACTGGTCCCCTATAAGAGGAAGCGAGGCAGACCTAGAGCCACCTGGAGAATAGCCCTACAGGACGAGGTTAAAGCAGCAGGCCTCACTTGGGATGATGTTAGGCATCAGGCATGCGATTGAGTCGGGTGAAGAAGGTTCCTTAAGGCGTTATGCTCCACGGAGGTATGACAAAACAAAAAGAAGAAGAAGAAGATATTATATGTCGGCCACGTGAGGAGCCAGATACATCGACGCGCGTGCATGACACGATGATATGAATGTTGAGGAAGCGAGAGAAATGTGTCAGATAAGAAAAGTGTGGCAGTCCAATATTTTTGCCTACCCCTTCGGGGAGACGGTGTGATGGTTAGTTAGTTAGATAGTTAGTTATAATATACATAATATAATGTACATAATCTTATACACAGTACATATCTTAGTACATAATCGATTTCGTAGAATCTGAAGTGATTTCAGTACGTGAAACCAGTGGACAAATAACATGAAAAAAACGTGTTTGTTAAAAATTATATTAAAGTATTATGAATATGAGTATATATCAAAGGAATGCCTAGGAATACGTGGCTTCATGAAATAAGTGCAACGCCTTTGTTATATCACAGTTCACTTAGCTACTGTGACTCTGTAACTCGCAGGTATCCAGGAACAGTGACGATAGCTAGATATCTATGATAATTAGAACACATCCTGTCAGCCTTTGTTTTAATGTCTTCTAATAGATCCTTGGCATGGAGCGGAGTGGAATCGAGTTACCTTGATGGATGGTTTTACACAAACTTGCTAACCGTAGAGTTGGTTTGTCTGTAAGTGTACCACAATAAACCCGTTGCCACAGAGTAATTGTGGCAATTTATTTATTAATCGGGTCTATACAAAGTAAAAATTAATACATAATACATGATAGAAACAATTATTTTATTATAAGGTACAACAGTACTAGAAAGATTGCATTTTAAAGAAGGTTAAGGCGTTAACACTTTAGAATTCCATTGTTTATTTGATAGATAATTTTAAACACTGTTTTATCCACTTTATTTATTAAACATTTTTAAATAGTCCATTGTTTTGGCCGAGACTAGGTTGCAACTAGAGTACAATTAATGTGCGTTATTGTGTAGGTAAGTTTAACAGTGGTCTTCAAACTGTGAAAATAAAATTCTCGCTTTTTCTATTGACGATAATATTTTCAGTTATTTTTATTGTTGATACTGAAACAGGGATTAATGGTTAGTTATTTCAGTCCTAAATTTTCCGTAATGGCAATAATATGACAATATTACCACTGGTCACGCGAGAATGACGGCGTGAGTTCACTCCGAAGTTAACTTTTTACTTTCCCGACTCCACAAAGTAACTTGTTAATCCATTTCTTTATCTCTGAGGAAACAAATCTCAGATAAGGTGGAATCTGCTCCATTTTAATGGCTACTTTAAAGTTTCGATTAATTCTTTTTTTTTACCTGGAAGCCGTGATATCTCTCGCTGATTTTGCTCGGTGCATAGCGTGCAGGGGGTAATTGTTTAATTAAAAATAAACTTGAGTGAGCTTTCATTCAATTAAGCGCATTAAAAACAGTTCACGCGATAACAAATAAACATTATGAAAGAAAACAAAATCTCGCACGGTGGCTTTTCAAACTTCATTCGTTAACCGTTATTTTTTATTGTTTATTTAAGAATTGTGTAAAACTTCGTATCAACTATTTATTATTATTGCATATTTTCAAGAAGGGTGAAAAGTCCGATATTCAAGAAGGGTGAAAAGTCCAAACCGGAAAACTATAGGGGAATATCGCTTCTATGCTCAACCCTAAAACTCTTCACGAATATCTTAAAAAATAAAATGGAGAACGTTATTATCAACAGAGAAGAAAGAGCAACAGGGATTTCGAAAAAACAGGTCTACCACTGATGCCATCTTCGTCGTAAGACAGCTAAAAGAGAAGGCGATCGAGTACAATAAGCCAACTTTCGTATGTTTCGTCGACCTGACTAAGGCATTCGACCGAGTGAGACTTAATGATGTACTGGATGTCCTGTTGAGAAGAAATGCAGCTCACAACGTCATAAATATCATACGAGAACTCAATACAAATACCAACACGAAAATAAGAGTAGACGGAGAACTGTCTAAACCCATAAAAACTTCAACAGGGATAAGACAAGGAGACAATTTGAGCCAATTTCTTTTCAACCTCATTATGGATGAAATAATAGGAGATATCACATCACTTAGTTTGGGATACTGCATAGGGAAGGATGTAGTGAGCGTCATATACTACGCGGACGATGCTGCACTGATAGCAGAGTCGGAAGACGAACTGCAAAGACTTTTAAATAGATTTCAGACATCGGCCGCCAACTTCAATATGATGATATCAGTTGAAAAAACAAAAACCATGACATTCTCAAAATAACCCTTAGGATGCAGGTCATCCTTATATCCTTAAATGACAGAATGCTGGAACAGGTTGCAAAGTTTAGATATCTGGGAGTGGATCTGTTCAGTCAAAATGATCTTGTCAGTGAAACAATAGGACAAGTCAACAAGGCTTCGGCGGTATCAGGTTGTCTCAAGGATAATATGGAAAAACAAGTATATGAGAACTGACAGTAAGGTCAGAATATATAAAACCTGCGTAAGGCCTATACTGACATATAGCATTGAGACCAGAGCGGATACCACAAGAACGAAGGCTAAAGTACGGGTGACAGAGATGAGGATGCTGAGGATGATAGCAGGAAAGACTATTCGCGATAGGGTGAGGAATACGGCCATCCGCGAGATCTGCAAGGTGGAGGATGTCGTGAGATGGGGCAGACAACGCAGAAGATACTGGAATGTGCACGTGCAGAGGATGGATCCCACCAGAATCCCACACGCTGTGGCGCATCAGATTCCTGCCGGCTGCCGTCCCCCCGGAAGACCGCCGAAGAGATGGAGAGATAGCTGGGAGTCAACCTCCCAAGAGAGGCCAGCCTGATTTCAGGAACAGACCAAAGGTCTATAAGGAGAAGAAGAAGAAGAAGAAGAAGAAGCATATTTTCATATAAAGCACTTACTTTGTGAAATTTTATACTATATATTTTAACATAAAACACTTTGTATTTAACCACGGTTTGGTTATTATAATTGATGTTAGTTTCCCTTAGACCCTAGCTTTATCAGGGTAATATCATAAATGCTATTCTGCACGCCTTTTCGATATGCAGTTTAATAATTGTCTGGTTTCATCCGTTTTACTGAGAACCTCGTCATTTCAAATGTGGTCTATCCGGGAAATCATTAGGATTCGTCGATATCTCCAACCATATCTTGAATGCTTCTAATATTTTTTGATCTCTTTGACCGATTTTGATGTTTTTTTTTGTGTGTGTTTGAGTGGGTCTCTGGATGGTTTAGATTCACAACTGGACTCGGTAAGTGACCGTAAAACCTTTTGGGAAGTTGATAAATATTTGACCTGAGAATAATTCATAGTTATGTTTGTTTACCATAGATGGCGCTGATGTTCTGATGAATTCTGTGTTTAAGCATGCGCAAAATTAAATCTACGCCACGCTACACTTGCTTTGTAACATGGTGTAGATTTAAAATTCTGTTCGCTGTGTTTCGGTATTCTATGCATGGCATGTATCACAATTGCGTGCGAATTAAGTTTATTATTCATCGACAAAAACATATTGAAATAATGTTTTAAAATATAAATGGAGTGTACTTAAACACACTCATATGGTAGTGCAAATGTGTAAGGTGCAGTGTTGTTGTGAATATCGAATATGATCTTTCATGAATTTAAATTATGTTCAGTTATTTATATTTATATTTCTGTTTTGCGTGTTTATTAGAGAACATTGCAACATTGTTCATCAACTCGTATTAAGATAAATAAATATAATAAACTGTTTTGAAATGTCAAACTCAATGTCAAATGTAATTTAGTATACTCGTATAGTTTATCGAAAATATGAATATCGATTTTTTTGCTGAACCAGCTAATGGCAAGCAAGCCAACGCTTAGACAGGACAACGTCTGTCAGGTTTGCTAATATGTTATAAAATTATAAATCATGTCATAAAACTTTTAGAAAACTAACTTTTTTTTCAGCTTTTAAAGCGCATTATACGATTTATTCTGCAACTCGTTCAGAATATTTATAAACAACATAGCAGTTCCATTTTTAAATATTTGCGGCGGCGATGCCTTAAGTCAATATAATATTTAAAATTTAAAGTATCACCCATATTTTTTTAGTAAGGAGGCCATCGTCAGGTTTAGCTTGTAATTTTTTCTCTAATCTCCTTTTAAAATGTTCATAAATTATCGTTTTCTCGTTTTTGCCAAAAACAGTACAGAGAGTGTAAATAAAGTACAACAATGTCAGGATGTTAACATTTTAAAGATAAGTACACAGTCAGAGGCGTCTCGTAACCATATTCACAAATACTTTTTTTGCACGTAATATTTTAACTGTTTCCTTACTCTTCTTAAAATTGTGCGTTACGGTGCCATGTATTTACTACACACTTCAAAATAATGTTTTAAATCATAAAAATGAATTAATCATATGATATTGTTTCAATCTAATGGAGTTAAAGTCAAATGTGATACTAACTAACTAACATCACACCATTAGATAGAGGGGATGGATCGCCACAATGCTCTGTCCTGACATACCTCTCGGGCTTCCTCTACATTCATACATCGTACCATGCACGCACGTCGTATTCTGACTGAGAGTGTGTTAGCCTTTTAGTAATTGATTAATTTGGTCATGCCATGTTTTCCTCGTGATACCATTATTATTATATTTGCTTAAAACATGAAAACTAACAAGAAAATGCATATGATGCTTAAAAATATTTTTGGACGAATGATTTGACCATGACGACGATCTGAAAAGATTTAATATTTTCGAGCAGGGTTATATCACGACTGATAACTTAAAGTATTGAGCGTGAGACGAAAGAATGTGAATTAGACTTTTAGATAAACTTGAGGCTGTGGAATTCCATAATGACGATTTTTTTATGAAATATTGTAATTGATAAAAAAATCGTTAGACATAATTATATATTTTCGATAAAAATAATTGTATTGTGCCCAGTACTTTTGAAATGATATAATATTATTATTTTAACCGATGCTTGAATATGTATTGTAGGAATAATATAAATCTTGTCTCTGTATTTATAATTATTCTTCTTCACCTGCTCTATTTAAGACTGTGCCCTGTTATTTCTTGGAGCCTGTTCCTGAGAAGTAGATATCCAACTGTCTTGCCATCTTTTGGGTGGTCTTCCTGGAGTTCGATTGCCTGATGGTTCTTTATTTGCCAAGAAACTAATGTCATTTTTTGAAAAGTTCATTTTAAATAATGAAAATAAAAAAATATATTTAAAAATGTATTTAAAGGGTGTATTTAGTTAATTTCCGCTTGGGTTTAGGGCTTCGACCAGTTTCGACAGCTCGCTACCATCTTTTCGTGACACTATCTCTCCACATGGTCTCTCCTGTAATATCTTCTCGTTCTTCCCCATGGAACAATAATCGCAATAATCGCAAATCTTAATTTTTTCAGAATTTCTTACTTTGTTTCGTTGGATCAAGAATCCGCATTTTGTGGTTCATATGAGACTTCTTGTTTTGATGGTGTCAACCCTTGTCTCATTTCCATATGTCATTATAGGTTAAACGCGGATTATGTAGTTTTTTTTTTCAGTTTTCCTTATATTTATCCAAATTATTAAAGCAATGTGTCTTCTTATTCTTCTTTTTGTCCTCTCACACCTCCGTGGTGCATAGGGCCTCAAGGAATCTTCTCCACCCGACTCTACCGCATGCCTGATGCCTAACATCATCCCAAGTGAGGCCTGCTGCCTTAACCTTGTCCTGCAGGGCTCTTCTCCAGGTTGCTCTAGGTCTGCCTCTTTCCCCCATAGGGGACCAGTCTAGTGCGCCCTTAGCGATGCAAGATGCGTTCCGTCTCAGAGTGTGACCGATCCACTGCCATTTGCGTCTAGCGACTTGTTCTCTAATTAGCTTTACGCCTGCCATGGTCCAGAGTTTCTTTTCTTCGTTGTTTAACAGAATTTTTTTTTCGGTGAAGAAAATAAAAAATATATTATATTTTTTCAAAATTAACTTTTTACATATCCTGTTATCCTGTTCACTATCATTTAAACCAACGCCAACGGCACCCCATCCTTAGAAGTCACATATTTCCCTGTACAGTTCTAAAACCGGTCCACTCATTAATGGTCCAAAGCCGAGTCGCTCGTCTCTTGTGGATTCCAAAGCATCTCTGGATCTTACTTTCAAGTGTTCATTTAATCAATGAATCCTTAGTACATAGCCTAAGTACGTAATTATTCTATATTCAATGGAAATAAGAAGCTTCGAAGCAACGCCTGCATTTCTGGTTCAGAGTTGCCAATTAAACCCGTAAAAGGTGTTTACTGTTGTTTGTTTAATGATGAAAAATATTAAATATTGACGGAAAAATACGATTTCTGGGCATTTTATTATATTTTAAAACAGTGACATGCTATTTATCGTTGGAAAATACCAAAATAAAACGAAACTATTATCTACAAAAAATATTATAATTTTCCGGAAAACCTGTCTTCTTTTTTGAATGTATGCAAAAACTTGTAGACGAATACTGGATTTTACCCAAAGCGGGTTATCATTTTAAGGATTAATTGTATCTCAATAGAGACAAAGATGCAAATTGGAAACAGAATATGGTGGTCAAGGCGTTTACAGGACTTATGACCTGTCATTGGTTGGGTTAAGCGCACGATTTATGTAATACAACATTCCCCATTCCGCTCTTCTTACGAACACCACGTCTGACAATTTTTTGGAAGATGTATATATGCTTCAATGTTGGGGAACACTTTTCATTTTTAGCTCAATCTACACTAGCGCAATCTATTAAGATTGGATTAAGCATCAAGCAGAAGCATTAATAACTGGAAACAATTGAAAAAACATAATATAATTGGAAACATAAAATCCACAAAATATTTAATAAAAACATGACATGTTTCGGAGGATAAACAATGAAAGACTAATAAAAAACCATTTTTTTTATCCTCCGAAACATGTCGTGTTTTTTAATTTTTTTTCAATAATGAATGGATTAAACAAATTTATTTTCAATTTCCAAAGTGTATTACTATGGAATTCCACAGTGTTAATGCATTAGCTTTAAAAAAATGTACATTATATTACACGAGTTTATTTATTGTTTCTTGATCAATGTCGTAAAACTCTATATAAATAAAAATTAATACGAATGAAATCGTCAGTTTTCTAGAACAGTCTAATGACATTTGTTAATGCCTTAGACAGGCGAAACAAGCAATTCCCAATAAATATAATTAAACTTCTACCAGACGCTTTCATTCGTAATAAATATACTACATGAGGGTTATTTTATAAAATTTTAAACGGGTACGTCCATGGTGTCTCTATATTATGTGAACGACGCAAGCAAAACTTACATTTTGTAAATCTGAAGCAGAGGAAACAACCGTGGAACAAACCGAGCATCGCAGATAAGTGAAAATTTATTTGCGAATAAATAAAAGGACAGACCGCAGTCGGCCACACTTTCCGAGCAGAGCTTTTAATATAAAACGTAGGCTGCCTCGGCGTTACAGTACCCGACACTGTTCCTGCATACTATCTGATGACGCGTGAACACTGTCAGAGCGGAGGAATCATTTTTGTTTATTTTAACCCCTGAAGTGCGACCTACTACATTTGCAGTGCAAAAAAAAAAGATTTTGAACTGTGGCCGACTACATTTGCAGCTCATATTTGAGTGTATCTTATATACCTTTATATTTTTACTACTAAATTGTACGTAAAATAATAATGAACTGGGACCATCTGTCTGAGCCGTAAATGTAGCCCACCGCAATTCGCCCTAATTATTTTATACTGCAAATTAAATAAATAGTTATGATTATTTTTACTTTACTATCATAGTATACACACATTTGAAAATTAAATGCAATTGTTATGTTACAAAAGTAGGTAAGAAAGAAATCTAACGTCCTTCTTAACCCTTCACCCATCATAATTATACATGGGACCAAATTTACAACCGGTTAAATAAATAAAAAACATATTCAAATTCTAATAGTTATAGGTATGTAAAATTCAAAAGATAGATAATCTAAACGATTCCAAACAAACAATTTTAATGTTCAATATTGTACATATAGTACAGGTAAAATATATTATAATATATACAAATATAATACTAGGAAAAAAAGTCGGAAAAATCGACGTGCGTGTATGACTCGTTGTATGATTGTGGAGGAAGCTAGAAAGGTGTGTCAGGCTAGAGTAGTGTGGCGGTCCATTTTCTCTGCCTACCACTGCGGGAAAATGGCGTGATGCTTTGTTTTTGTTGTTGTTGTTAATACCAGAAACGCATTAGAGATGGTTCGATATTGTTTGTCTGACGAAGGGGCGCCGCTGCGTCTTATAACAGCTTCGGGTAACCTTCTATGTCTTTAATTAACTGTTATCTTGTTCATTTGCATTTGTGTTAACAATCAGTGTATGTTACCCTACAATAAATATATGTTTCGATATTAGGAAGACGAGATATTCTAAGTCAAGAGTATTTGCCTTCATTAATATGAAAGAGGTCGAAACTCATTATGTGTGGTAGATTGTGATTTGAGAATATCTATATTCGATAAGTATACACAAAACTAAACTAATATAACATAGTTGCTTCCTTAATAACATTCTTAATATTAGTTCTATTGGGTTCAACCGTTTTCTGATTGAAAAAAAAAACAAGATAAACCCTTATTCTCCTTAGTCTGAAAATTGACCCAGTTATGTGATGTACAAACAAGTCAGTAGTATTTCAAGAACAGCGGTTTAGGTATATTAGTACTAACTATTCAAAGCTTTGTGAGTAGGGCACCCAGCGTCCAACAGATTGCCCACTAAAGTCCGAAACGCCCTAAACTGCATACAATATTATGACCGAGGCCACATAAAAATCTGAAATATTAGTTTAATCTGGAGCGGTTCCCTCGTACTGAATAGCTTCATGAATAATTTAACCCGGTCATGCAGGC
Source organism: Lepidostoma basale (assembly GCA_022606425.2). Classification (NCBI taxonomy): domain Eukaryota; kingdom Metazoa; phylum Arthropoda; class Insecta; order Trichoptera; family Lepidostomatidae; genus Lepidostoma; species Lepidostoma basale. Next base: position 66,007 of record JAHDVF020000724.1, on the reverse strand, counting down.
GACTGCTCGTGATATTATTTCGAGAGTGCCATACGGAAAAATCATATTGCTAACCTGCATTCCTTATATTGGAACAAACGTAAAACACGTGTGTTGTTTATTCTTACTTTAAAAAAATATATTTTACACAATAATAACAACAAACCATCACGCTGTTTCCTCTGAAGTGTAGGCAGAGAGAAAGGACCACTACACACTGTATTCTGATACACCTTTCTAGATTCCTCCACATTCTTATGGCGAGTCGTACACGCGCGTCGATTTTTACGACTTCTAAAATAGCCGACCTTTAAAATTTGATTCATTTGATCATATCAAGTTTTCCTTGGCCTTCCGAGACTTCTTTTTTCATTAATACTACTTGAATATATATTTTTAACCATTTTTACCCCACCCATTCGTCCAAACCATCTTAGTGACCCTTTCTTAATTTTATTTAGGACGCATTCATCCGCCTTACATTCCTTTTAACCTTTTCAATGGATATTCTATCATACATGGTTATTCCGCACATTCTTTTTAGTGATCTCCTTTTTACTAAATTTATCCTAATTTTAGATAATCTTAAGGCATTAACACTGACGAATTTTTATGAATTAAAACACTATTTTTCCACTTTTGAGTTTATTTTTCTCGACATATTTCGAAGGCTTACACCTTCATCATCGGGAAAACGATAAGTTTATATTGTTCTCCCGATGATGAAGGTTGTAAACCTTCGAAACATGTCGAGAAAAATAAACTCAAAAATGGAAAAACAGCGTTTTAATTCATAAAAAAATATTCTGCTTTCATCCGGCACATTCACGCTCAAAGCGTGGCAATGTACCGGATATGCGACACTTATAACGAATCTTTTAATGCAATCGATGAGTTTCACCTAAACGCTTATGATTTAAAAAAAAATTTCGGTGTGTATAGTGCTATAATGTTATATTCCTTTACTTGTATTATTATTATTATCTTTTTGTTAATTTTTATACTATTACCTTAGTTAGTTTTGTCATGATTTATGTTTAGTTACATCTCGTTTCATAAGTCTATAATGTTAACTCTGTTCATTCAGTTATATTTGTGTTAACATGTAATTGGCCTTATTTGGGTTCTTATTTGTGTATTTTTATATACGAGTATATACTTATTCGCTGTTTGTTACCCTAAAATAAATAAATAATTCTTAATAATTCCTCACTTCTAATCAAATTCTTTCAAGGTAAAAGAAGAAGCTAAAAGTTTTGTTAACTCAATAAAATTCCTGAAGTTGTTTCTTACTAAGTACAAAATGTACTGAAACCGGGGGAATCCCAGACACTCATTACGCTAGATAGGGTTCTGGAGGTAGGGGCTGGGGACCTACTCAGTTCCGCTCTATTCAAATAATTCGGTAAGGAAGTGCAACTAACGACTTTATTACTGCTGCACGTGACACCGGCACTCTGAACTTAATACAATTACTATTCGCCATAAGGGAATAAGTGAACAATTCAATTAACACAAATTTAAAACAAAATAATTCAGCAGAAAAAAACCTCAAGGATTAATTGTATCTCAAAAGAGACGAAGATGCAAACTGAAAACAGAATATGGTGATCGAGGTGTTAACAGGACTTATGACCTGTCATTGGTTGGGTTAAGCGCACGCTTTATGTAATACAACATTCCACCTTTTCTTATGACCACCACGTCTGACAATTTTTTGGAAGTTGTATATATGTTTATCTGTAACACCACACTTCACATGGTAGTTTTAATCTACACACTAGCACCATCTATGAAGATTGGATTTTTTAAGCACTAAGCAGAATATCTTTTTACTAACGCAATGTGAAAGGCTTCCGCCATTAACATATTGCTAGATAACGCCTGGACAAAAATTGACAGTCTGTAAAAACAATGTTGCCAGTTTAAAAACAAAACCTCCAAAAAAAATACCTATTCAATTGTTTTCAACTAACAAACTAACTAACCAGCACGCGGTTTTCCCGGAAGAGTAGGCAGAGAGGATGGATTGCCACACTGTTATATTCTGACATAACTCTCGTATATCTTCTACATTCACACATCTGACTGCACGCTCGTCGATTGTTCCTACTTCGAACATGGCCGTCTTTCAGTAATTGAATACTTTTGTCATTGATTAATTTGCTATGTCTTCCTTGGCCTTCATCGACTTCTTTTTATTATAATTATTACTATTATTATTATTATTATTACTTTTATTATTATTATTATTATTATATTTTGTTGAATCGCTCTTTACATCATGACAGCATAAGCCAAATCGATGTAAAGGGTATTATGGCTATCATGATGGTTCTCGTGACATGTGATAGGTAGCTAATCTATCGCCATTTTATTGTCGCGTGAATTTTACACCAAACCAAAAACAGTGTGACAATCACACTGCCGTCGCCGGGTATCAAACCCGGAACCTTCGAGGTGGCAGTCAATGCACTTACCACTTGGCCACGAAGGTCGTCGATTTAGTTTAACATTCACTGTACCCGTATATACTTTTTTAAGCATTATTCCCTAATCCGTTCGATCCATACGTCAAAACCATCTTAGTGACCCTTTTTTAATTTTATTTAGGACGCATTCGTCCGCCTTACATTCCTTTCTTACTTCATCATTAGATCTTCTATCATACATTGTTTTTCCGCACACTTCTAATCCATTGAGTTAAAATCATCAAATCAAATCAAATCAGTTTATTAACTCAAAAGATATTACAAACAGCAAAATGTGTAAGGCATGTATTGAGTACAGGTAAAATATTATAAAAATACAACATAATACCAGCAACGCATTAGAGATGGTTCGACATTAGGAAGACAAGATACTTTCTAAAGTCAAGAGTATTTGTCCCTTGAACGTACCTTCACTAATATGAAAGACGTCGATCTCCGAGGAGACCGCGTTCAGCAGACTAATTGCTCTTCCTACCGGTGTCACCAGAAGCAGATTGGTTCTGGTGGCCGGTAGGTAAAACAATCTGTGCTATCGCTGTCGGAGACATCTATCAGAGCCAAAAGGACCAACACTCTCTAGCACGGCCGAGTTTTTGAAATATCCCCTGATTAATTTAAAGAAATGGGTAATGAGATGCCCATCTCTTCGAAACTGTAAAGAATGGGTTCCAAGCATTCATAAAAGAAATGGGATAGAGCCACGGATAACTACCATACTCAGAATACCTCAGAATTTTTTTCTGAACCCTCTCCAGCATAATGGAATACCTCGCCACGTGAGGACTCCATATAACAGAACCACTTTCGAACCAACGCGTTGTATAAGACTCTGAGCACATTGGGATCTCTGAGAACTCTTCCGGTCCGAATGATGAAGCCTAACATCCTCAGTAATAATAACAATCAATACCTTATAGTGGCGATAGGCGGGACGCGTCGCTCGTAATCCAGATGAAAAGTGGACAAGTCTACTGCTGGTGGTCGTGGACGGCAAGGCGTGGGCGCCCACAGTTGCATTGGCGCGACGATATCCGGAAGAGTGTGGGAAGTGTCTGGATGCGGATCGCTCAGGACAGAAGGGGACTTCCACAGCAGGCTGAAGAAGAAGAAGAAGAATCAAAAGTTGTGTAAACCTCGTTTAGCCGAGTAGTGATGAAATATTAGATGGAATATCCAATACATTAAATAATTTACTTATTAGGTAAATGGTAAAGCCGGCGTCCCATTTTCCGAGAGTGTGTCCATTCGCGACAAGTGGTTTCCCTTCGTCCGGCGCAATCGACGCCACGTCGCGGCGCGTCGCGTCGCTCTTGCCGGAAATGTAATCACTCGCCAGTTGACGCGGGGTGCCGAGGGGCGGCGCTGCCACTGCCTGCAGTTCCGGCCTGAGTGGACCCAAATTACCAATCCGTTATATTTGGCATCATTCGGTTAAACCAATGGCCACTTGAAATGTATCGATAAATTTGCGTTTATTTACTTCAATGTAAGTCATCACTGCAAATAGAAATACAATATATCCACTGAAGCAAGTATGTCCGTATATAATGGAGTTTTAGTGCCAATCATTGTGTATAGAATTGGGGCTTGGAGCTGGCAAAAGTTAGATAAAAGTAGGATAAATGCCGAGAAATAAGATCACTGAAAATAATGTGCCCAACAACTATATATGATAAATTACCGAACTACGAAATAATGGTGGAATGGAAAGGCTGATGATTGCATTCTAAGTCAAATTTAAAAAAGTCACTTAAATGGTTTGGACATATGAAATGAATAGATGAGAGAAGAATGGTTAAAACTTTGTATACAAGCTTAGTAAATGGAAAAAATACAAATTTACATTCCCACGTTTTATTTAGATGTAACAACTCTTAGATGGGTATAACAAGGTGTGAGATTAATTGCGTAAAAACATAGTTAAATGCTCAATTTACAGCACTGTTATTATATCACATTCCTTTCTTCTTCTCTTTTTTTTGTCCTGTCATACTTCCGTGGTGCATAGGGCCTCAATGAACCTTCTCCACCCGACTTTATCACGAGCCTGATGCCTAACATCATCCCAAGTTAAGCCTGCTGCCTTAACCTCGACCTGCAGGGCTCTTCTCCAAGTGGCTCTAGGTCTGCCTCGCTTCCTCTTTCCACCCAGTCTAGTGCGCCCTGAGCGATGCAGGCTGGGTTTCGTCTGTATTTACTGTGCTTCCACCGGTGTTGAATTCATAGAATTCATTGAATCCATTGTGACCAGAAGATGGCAGCAAGCTACTGAAACCGGTCGAACATAAACACAAGTGAAAGCACACTAAATAGATAATAATAAAGGAAATTTGTATATATATTTTTGTTTTCATTAGTATATAATAATAAAATTGTTACATTCTACATAAGAAACGAAAATGACCCCATTTTCGTTTCTTATTCACCTGCAGACGGGTGTATGCGTCGAAATAAAAAAAAGTCAGTATCACAGACTCCCTAGATTGTATTCAGTTTATCAATATTTATAGCATCAATTGGCTAAATACTTTAGTACAAAAAGTAAAATCAACATTTGAAAATTATTCTGACCATAATTGAGAACTTATACAATATATTTGATCAGTCCATCTAGAGAAGATGGTATTTGTATCAATTTTAATAAATTAAAGTTTTAAGGTCTGAATAATATATATGCGGTATAGCCAAACTAGTTCTTTGCATTCTCTTCATTCAAAATTGACATGAGACCAGACGTCGGAATGCGCCTATCGAAATAACTGTTTGTTGTCATCCCTGGAGAAGATCTTGTTCTTTGTCTGCAAAAACCATACGAATTCTAGCATAACAAGGGATGCCAATCAAAGGAACAAATATTAATTTAAATAATTATTAAAAAACTATTAATAATATTTTTTTGTGAATGTATACTAGATAATAATGAAATAAAAAACACCGTTTTATTTCATTATTATCTAGGTATATATTTAGTTTAATTCCGGTATAATGGCTTCGATCGATTTTATTTGTACCTAACCTAACCTAAACAGAAAATGGCATAAACATTTTTGAACATATTTTTATTCTCCTTATAGTCATACCATATTTTTTTATTACCATAGTTTACCATGGATTCCTCAGCTGTAAGGCGAATGTCGGAACATATTATATATAGATAGCCCATGGACCCCAGAACTTGACTTGATACTTGCTCTATAGTTACAGTTGAAATTAAATACAAAATGTAGAAATACAATTTTATATTAACTAGTAATATTTTTTAGATAAACATCAACAATGATCACATAATTGAAACTATTAAGAAAAAAACAGAAGATGGCAGCGAGCTGCCAAAACCCGGTCGAAGCCATAAAACCAAGTGGACATTAAATACATGTTATAAAGTTTTTTTTTTCATTATTTAAGTTAAATTGTTCTTTTTGTGTTTAATTTATTTTATTCTTATTTTTATTTTGTTATTTTATTTTATATCATTGTATTTTATATTATTTGTTTTTGATTTATTTTGTGGGTGTCGGACGATCGAAGTGTGCGCGGGAGATGCCTATTGGTGGCGATGAGGTTCGCAACCCATCACACCGCGTCTCCCGCGAGCGAAAAGAGAAGGATGGGGTGCCGCATCAGTAAAAGTGTGACAGTCCATTCTTTCTGCCTACCCTTTCGGGGAGACGGCGTGATGGTTAGTTAGTTAGTTTACTTGTATACGAATACTGGATTTCACCCACCGCGGGTTATCTTAAAAAGATTAACATATGTAATCAAAATCTTCATAGATGGCACATTGAAACTGACATGTGAAATCTGGCATAGGACTTTAACATATATACAACTTCCAAAAATTTGTCAGACATGGTCATAAAGAAAGGTGGAATGGGGAATGTTGTAATTACATAAAGCGTGCGCTTAACCCAACCAATGACAGGTCATAAATCCTGTAAACACCTTGATCAACCCTATTCAGTTTTCAATTTGCATCTTCGTCTCTATTGAGATACAATTAAATCATGAACTATGAATAAGTCCAAGGTATGATTTTTTTATTATTTTTATTTAATTTTTTTTTTAAAAACCCAATTGGGTCAAAAGGATACATTTTTAGATCTTACTTGTAATTACATAATGTTTCAGGTATGTGTAGTAGAACGATGTACGACAGAATCTCAAATCAATTGATATTAGAAAGTAATGTAGAGCGAAAGAAGGTATTATGAACAAAATTATGAAAGGATCGCTGCGTTGGTTCGGACATATGGAGCGCATGGGTGAAAAAAGAATGGTTAAAAAAGTGTACGTTAACGATGTAAATGGAGTACGGAGTCGAGGTAGAGCGAGGAAAACATGGCATGACCAAATTAATCACATTTTACAAGTTGATCATATCAGAAGCCGGAAGAATCGACATGCGTACACGCACGTGACTCGCTGTATGAATGTTGAGGAATCTAGAGAGATATGTCAGGATAGAGTAGTATGGCGGTCCATTCTCTCTGTATACCCCTGAGAAACGGCGTGATGGTTTGTTGTTGTTGTTGTTCAGGTATATTTTAAATTGATTTGTAGTGAGACTCCTTGTGTCTTTTGGTACTTCATTGTAAAGTTTCAGTCCATTGTTCAATATTCTTAAGAATGTCTTAGTTGGCCTGTCTTAGATCGTGCATTCGGTAATTGATATCTGTCATAGTTCCAGGTCCAGTGTCTGTGTACGACTGAATTTTTGGTTAATTAAAAAAATCATTCCAAAAAAGCTAAAATGGCAGTGCACAATGGAGTTCTAGTGCCAACCCTTATGTATGGAAGTGAATCTTGGAGTTGTGAGGCAGAAGAAGGATGAATGTAGAATAAATGCAGTAGAAATGAGATCTCTTAGACGAATGTGTGGATACTCTGTGTATGATAGAGTGTCGAATGAACATATAAGAAGTGAATGCGGAGCGAATGATGGTGTTTTGAACAAAATAATGAAAGAATCATTAAGATGGTTTGGACACATGAAAATAATGAATGAAGAAAGAACGATAAAAAAAGTATATGTGAACGATGTAAATGGAGCTTAAAATAAAGGAAGACCGAGGAAAACGTGGCACGATAAAATAAATCAAATATTGAATGTCGGCCACGTGAGGAGTCAGAAAAATCGACGCGCGTGCATGACACGATGTATGATTGTTGAAGAATCGAGATAAATATGTCAGGAAAGAAACGTGTGATAGTCCATTCTTTCTGCCTACCCCTTTGGGTGAGACGGCGTGATGGTTTGTTAGTTAAAATACTAAGCGAAGATGGCAATTTGTAATGTAGTTTTAGTGCCAACCCTTATGTTTTGAAGTGAAGCTTGTAGCTGGCATAATAAGGATGAAACTAAGATAAATGTCGTAGAAATGAGATCACTGAGAAGAATGTGAGGGAAAAATAGAGAAACACATTGAAAGAAGGGTCGGTGCTGGAAAAAAATAAAGGATGGAAGTGAATTTTGGAGTTGGGAGAAGAAGGATGAATGTCGGGTAAACTGCCAACCAATCCCTACAAATTAAACATAAAACAATAATGACGACCTCCGTGACAGAGTGGTAAGAGCTCTGACTAGTATACCAGTGGTCCCGGGTTTGATTCCCGGCAATGGCAGTGTGAATATCTTTTGGTCTGGCGTAGAATTCACATGACAGTAAAATGCCGATAGATAAGCTACCTATCATATCCCATAGGAATACATATAATAGCTTAAAATAAATTGTATACCGAAATTGGGTTCAAACGACCTGTCTAAAAAATAATAAAAAAATGCTCGGCAAAACGTTAAAGTATTCGATGTAGTTACATATTTGAATAGTTGCTACGCTTTTGAGCGATTAAACATTCAGAAAGTACTCGTATATTCAGATTGAACTTAAAACGTGAAGAGCAAAGAAAGCTCTGAAAGGAAAGCTTTTCTTTGTTCAATCAAAACTGGTCGGATTGGAAACTCGCGGTTTGTGAGTTCGCCATCCGATGTCTCGAATATATTGCTGCTCTGGGCGAGAGCCGCCTTTCTTTTACACTACAATGTGTTTGCGAAGGAACCATATTTTACAAAGGAAAGACTTTTTTGAATTTTTCATTTCATTACATATTAAAAATAATAATAATTTAGCGGGATTCCAAAGTTTACAATTTACGATAAAAAATAAATAAACCGATGCTTTTTTTAGGAACAACATCCAATTTTGTCTTTATTTCGACAGCGACCGGTTTCGCCAGTCTCGCTGCTATCGACACACTGGTATTGACCTATTGACCAATTTGTCGTGCCAGAGTCCTTAGGACGATAGGACTTTTTTCCTTTATCCTCACTCATTTAAGAACATATTATTTCAAACTCATTATTTTATGATAATTTTACTAAAACTTTGGATGGAGGTTTATTTAAAAAAATAATAAAATAACTACTTCCACTGTTCCATTTTTGATCTGCTATACATTATTTATTAATATCGTTTGTATTTTAACCCTTTGCACTCGAAAGATTTTTGATATGTGTATAACGCCAACAGGGAGACAGAATGGACCGCCACACTACTCCTATCCTGACACACTTCTCTAGATTCCTCCACATTCATACAGCGAGTCAAACACGCAGTCGATTCTTCCGATTTCTAACATGACCAACTTTTAAAATTTTATTAATTTGGTTATGCCACGTTTTCCTCGGTCTACCTCGACTCTTTTCAACGTATAATTTCTTAACTTAAATTAATAAATAATCAAAATACGTAAAATTTATGCCATATTGTGAGATTTGAAATACAACTCAAACTAATTGCAAAATCAAAGCACCAATTCCTCATTAATAATATCTAGTTCCAAATACAGATCATTGGTTAGATATAATAGTTTCTCTTCTAGTTTCCTGGTTATCTCCCTTCTCACTCTCGTCCACCGACCACAAGTCACTGTTCGGTGCCTTCTGTTAGCAAAGCATACAGAATACGTATTTTGTCCTATTGTAGATAAAATTCTCTTGACATTTGGATTGGTAGTCAAATAATGTTACAAGTATAATTTAAAATTAATAGTATTTTTAAATTTATCAATACGAATAAAAACGCCTGTTTTCTATTGTTTTTTTTTTAATATTTTTAATTTAAGATAAAACTAACAGCTTTAACACCGTGGAATATTGTATTTTTTTATTAAATTAAAACACTGTTATTTCCACATTTGAGTTTATTTTTCTGGACATGTTTCGACGGCTTTACACCTTCATCATCGGGAGAACGATATACATTGAAAAGTTTATATTATTCTCCTAACAATAATATTGTACAACCTTTGAAACATGATTTAATCAATACAAATGAAAACGTCAGTTTTCTAGAAGTTTTATCATACGAGTATTTTATGGGAATGACATGTTTCGCTCCTCTAAGGTATTATCAAATGTTTTAGAAAATTTGATAATGCCTTAGAAGGGTGAAACATGTCATTCCTATAAAATATAATAAAACTACTAGAAAACTGCCGTTTTCATTCGTATTAATTATTTAATATGTATTATAGTTTTACATCATTGTTCGAGAATCAATAAATATTATGATTTAATTTATGATTATTTCATATTATTATTATAATAATTTAAATACGCCGAGCTGTAAAAAATATTAATAAATGAATGTTGTTATTTGAAATCTCTTTAAGAATTAAAGTAAACATACAATATATATTTTTTTGAAGTTATTATTTTTTTATGATTATGTTATTACCCAGCAAGAAATCAGTTGGGTTCTGGCTGTACCCAAATGATTTCTTGCTGGGTATGCTGGACTATCAATCATTGGAAATTAGACGAACCATCCACCTGGGTGTTCACTTTTTTCAACTGATTCGTGGTCGAATACATAACTCTGATATTTTGAATGACTTGACTTTGTTTGTCCCCGACAATTATCTGCGACAAAGGCAACATAGATTATTTCACCTGCCACTGTGTAGAACCAATCTACCTAAGGTAATGCCCGTGGGCAGGGCAATAATACTATTAAACCGCATCTCTTCGGATGTGGACATTTTTCACGATAGTGAGGCTACCCTCAGAAAGCATCTATCTCTTATGTATTAAATTACTATTTGCTTCTCTACTTATTGTACAAAAATGTTAATCTTTACCAAACTGTTCTCGAATATATATTTTTTTTAATTGTCTTCTGTTTTTCTTTTTTTCTGACTTATAGGCGGGCCACACTGTGATAAACAAGCTGGTTTGAAACCAAAATTTGTATACTGAATGTTATTACTCAAACTTAAACCATGTTCTAGACGTAGTAAAAACGTCGATTTTAGTAAACCATGAGTTAAACCGCGGATGTTTCTGCATACGGTTATCCTTTCAAGTAAAATTCAAACTATTCAACAAACATGGTACGTTTATCTCTCTTCCTCGCATTATTTTACCCGGCGTAGAATGATTTAGAAGCCCTATACAAGACAAATTTTATGTTTGTTCTAGTCTGGCTCGTTGGTGGAAACCGATGTTTATCACAGTGTGGCCCGCCTTTAACTCTCATTTGTTTTCTTGTTATATTATTTGTAAATATGTTTTTTTAAATTGTTAATTTTATTTTTGTGATTATAAACGATTTGGATGTGTTATTCTGTAATTTTTATAATTTTTTGAATAAATTGAATAAATTAATTGAATTGAATAAATTATTTACAAAATATTAATTTTAATTATTGAAATAAAACCATAGTTAAACCTTAACGGAATTTAACCTAATACGTATTTATAAAAAAATGTGTATTTTAATTATTTACAAAATACTCGTATTACTTCCGTAATAGTATTGAATCGCGCTAGATTTGATATATCACTACTTTACAATACAAACTAGTGAATATTCGGATCGAAGAGAATTCGAGTTGTGCTAGGCAAGAAGTCCCTAGCTTCAAAATTCGCAAACCTCATGTTTTGTATTCAGTGTTTCTTTATTCCTCCCCTTTTCTCCTCCGGGATGTTACTTTCGGTACTATTTACTACCATTTCCTACTTCTTTTCTCTGTTTGAGTGAGGATATAACAGATATTCCGATACGAGAGTATTTTATCAATTTCTTGAGTTTTCAATGTAAGACAAACAAGTTGAAGTAAACTATACTTTTTACGTTATTGAAATAAACAGTTCCATCTTGCGCCTGAGAAGAATAATACGACGATATCCATCATAAAATAAAATTTCTAATAACATGCAAATAGACGATAGACCCATCGAATAGTTCATGAAGTTCAGATATCTGGATGAAGAGATATCGAGTTGCAGCAAACTGTGCAATGAAGTTAATTCAAATTCAAATTCAATTTATTAAAAAAAAATATAAACATTACAGAATAACAAATCCAAATCGTTTATAATCACAATGTACAAAAATAAAATTAACGATTTTTTCAAAAATAATTACAATTAATATAATAAGAAAACAAATGAGAGCAAGTAAGAAAAAAAGAAAAACAGAAGACAATTAAAAAAAAAACATTTTCGAGAACAGTTTGGTAAAGATAAACATTTTTGTACAATAAGAAGAGAACCAAATAGCAATTTAATACATAAGAGAGAATGCTTTCTGAGGGTAGCCTCACTATCGTGGAAGATGTCCACATCCGAAGAGATGGGGTTTAGAAGGATTATTGCCCTGCTTACGGGCATTATCTTAGGTAGATTGGTTCTACACAGTGGCAGGTGAAATAATCTATGTTGCCTTTGTCGCATATAATTGTCGGGGACAAACAAAGTCAAGTCATTCAAAATATCAGAGTTATGTATTCGACCACGAATCAGTTGAAAAAAGTGAACACCCAGGTGGATAATTCGCCTTATTTCCAATGATTGGTAGTCCAGCATACCCAGCAAGAAATCAGTTGGGTACAGCCAGGGGTAGTAACCGTATAACATTCTACAAAGCACCAGTTATCTCTGGATGCCCGAGGGATACTATTTGGGACAGTAAGCATATGCTAGTGGAAACCAAAATAAGGATTTATAAAACATGCATCAGGTCCATAATGACTTACGGAATCGAAGCAAGAGCAGACACTGTCATAACCAAACATCTCCTAAGAGGAGCAGAAATGAAAACATTGAGAAATATCGTGAGTACCCTTAGAGATAGGATGCCCAACAAAGAGATTCGCAGTTCCCGTAAAATTTATCACAGAGTGAGATGGAGTAAACAGAGAAGGCGATTCTGGAGGAACCACATCGAGAAGATGGATCCAGCGAGGATCCCCTAGATCGTGATGCACGAGACTGCAGCGGGTCGTCGACCACCAGGACGACCACCAAAGAAATGGAGAGAAAGCTGGTCATATTCGTTAGGACGTTACGCTACAATAAGGGGAAGAAGAAGAAAAAATAAGCATTTACAAATAAAAACAGTAAATGTCTCTAATGTAATAAAATAATACAATTTACATTCACTTATTAAAAGGGTATTAAATAATGCCTGAGCAAGAGGGGCGAAAATGTGCTACTGCTCTTCAAAAGGGAGGTGTAGAGGAAAATCTTTAAACTACCCTGTGGAAATGGCGCGTAATGATATATTATATAATACGGGAATGGCATGTTTCGCCTCCCTAAAGCAGTTGATAAAGCATTAGAAAGGCGAAATATGTTATGCCCATAAAATACTGTGTGAGTATAAAAAAATGTAGAATACAGATGTTTATGAAATATATACGAGTATATGTATGGTATATACTAAATGCAATAAAATAGTGCGTTTACAATTAGAGAAAAATACCAAATCTGATGTATGAAAGTGAAGCATTGAAGTGGAAAAAGAAGGATGAGACCAGAATAAATGCGGTAGAAGTGACTTAGACGTATGTGTGTTAAAACGATGTGTGAAAGAATTTCAAATGCTGATATAAGGAAGGAACGTAGAGCGGGAGAAAGTATTATGAACAAAATTAGGAAAGGATCAATGTGATGGTTTGGACATATGGAAAGCATGGATGAAAGAATAATGGTAAATAAACTATACGTTAACGGTGTGAATGGAGTACGGAGGCGTAAGAGACCGAGGAAAACTTGCCATGATCAAATCAATAAAATTTTAAAGGTCGGCCATATTAGAAGTCAGGAGAATCAATGTGCTTGTATGCATCGCTGTATGAATGTGGAGGAGCTGGAGAGCTGTGTCAGTATCGAGTGGTGTGGCTGTCCATTCTCTCTGCCTCTCCCGTCTAGAAAACGGCGTGATGGTTTGTTATTTTTGTTTCAATAAATTCAATAAATTTAAACGATTGTAAATATTTTACACATGTGATTATATGTAGTAGAATAGCCGCATACAAGTACCCAAAGAGCCGCAATTGGCTTACGAGGTGCAGTTTACAACTGCCTTAGGCGAATTAAAATTAATTTCTATTGTTTTATGAACAATAAAATAATAAAGTATAAAACTTTGCAAAAATGTGAATTTCGAGAATTTAAAGCACAATAAACTTTTTGAAAAGTTTCCTTTGTATATAGTCGTAAATATACCTGCACATGGATAGGTGGAAATAAAAGTTTTCCTTTCATGGTGTCAAGTTGGGTAACTCTGGATTCGGCGCAGACGGTCACTAGGGAAAAAGCCTCCTTGACCTGAACCATTCGGTAAACTTCTCCATTTCTTTATACCCTTGACAATTATATGATGGTGGAATATATAAAAGCCATTGCCATATGCACATCTTACAGATGTTACTGTTAAAACAAAAATATATTTTGAAGTGAAATTTCCAAATGAGACTCTATTAAAATAAGTAATCATTTTTAATTTTAATTAGGATGTAATCATCTGCCTTAAATTTCTTCATTTTAAATAAATTAATAGCTCGAAAGTTATTAATATACTCGTAATTGTAAGGAAGGTGTCTTCGATTTCAAATAAAAAAATTACATTTACAATTAAACGACCTTCGTGGCAGAGTGGTAAGAGCTCTGACTTCCATTCCGAAGGTCCCGGGTTCGATTCCCGGCGATAGCGGTCACACGATCCCGGGTTCGATTCCCGGCGATAGCAGTCACACTATCTTTGGTCTGGTGTAGAATTCACGCGACAATAAAATGGAGATAGATTGGCTATCTATCATATGTCATGTGAATCATCAATATAATAGCTAAAAATAAAAAGCGTATACAGTAATTGGGTTCAGAGGACCTGTTGTATACAAGAAAGAAAAAAAATGATTTAAAAAAAAAAATGTACTGATGACGTCACAATACACGTATACAAAAGCTTCCTAGTGTACAACAAACGAAGTAGTTTAAAACCAGCAAACATTTTCCTTCGGAATATTGTCAAGTGCGATCACGAGTCGCCAAATCTGAAATAAATATACCGAAATCAAACAAGAATGCTGAAAAACTCCTTCCTAGGAGTCATCTGTTCCCGTCATCTATTTTGCATCACAACCTTTTCTAGGGGTCACCTTCCGCGGTCGGGTGGTTTCCAAACATTCGTTTTCATTTTATAGGTTTCTCCAGAAAAAAGGAAACTAGAGCCATAGAAATGTACACTTATTACATACGCATAGACAATTCGCTGAATCTCTCAAGAGGCTAACATGGTCAAGTGATACTTCTTATAGCTCGATGCACATTCTCTATCTGAATTTTATGATAATAGTGACTTATACGCTTAGAGGTAGATTTATTTTAATAATATAGATGTTACATATATATTTTTTTACTCTTAGTTTAAAACCTGCATTTACGAAACTATATGAATATAACTAACTTACTAACCATCACACCATCTTCCCGGTAGGGGTAGGGACTGCCACACTAACCGATGCGGCACTTCATCTTCTCTTATCGCCACCGCGGGAGACGCGGTGTGTTGGGTTGCGAACCTCACCAATAGGCATCTCCCGCGCACACTTCGATAGTCCAACGTCCACAAATTACACCTAAACAAATAATATAAAATACCATGATATAAAATAAAATAATAAAATAAAAATAATATAATACATAATGACTGCTCATTTTATCTTTTCTGACACACTTTTCTCGATTCCTCAACATTCATACATCGAGTCATGTGTTCAATATTCAATATTTGATATATTTGATCATGTCACATTTTCCTCGGTCATCCTCGATGTATTCTTCCATTTACATCTTTTACCATTATCTACTTATCGGTTTCGCTAAACATAATAAATTGGTGAACAAACAACAAATGTTCTAGATAATAAAATATATTGACTGATAAGTCCGTTTTTATGGATAAATTACAATTACATGGTTATATTACTGTTTTGTTAACGTAATTTTTGTTCCATTTCAGTCCTTGTTAGTTAATTGCTGGGTATGCTGCATTGGCGATTAAAATAATGCGGGTTTCCTTGAGAACCGCGAGACAAAGTTCAGGAAGTGAGAGTTATTTAGTATGTTTTGCGAGTGTGGGAGATCAGAAGGGTCCTCACAGCATCCATTTGACACGTACGGCGAGCACGTGGACCCGGAATATAAAAAGGCCATCGGCTCCGTGATAAAACTAGATTATTTCGTGCGCAAGATGGACGCTTTATTATTTGTACTCCGGGAAGAACAGCCCAGACGGGTGTAATACGCTCAATATGCTGCCGAACGGTATTTATTGTTCAGATATATTATGTACCCAACCTTTGGGGAAATAGTTGTGAGAAGTTTACACAAAATAAATTCTTTAGGCGTGGTGACGTTACTCATAAAGTGAGAACCTATTCGAGATCATAATGATAAAGGCTTAATGTTCACTTAGCAAATGATGAATTGTATTTTAAATGTATGGAAGCGAAGCATGGAACTAGCAGATGAAGAATGAGGGCAGAATAAATGCGGTAGAGATGAGGTCCCTAAGACGTATGTATGGTAGAACGATGTACGACAGAATCTTAAATGCTGATATAAGAAAGGAATGTAGAGCGGAAGAAGGTATTATGAATAAATTTATGAAAGGATCGCTGCGTTGGTTCGGACATATGGAGTGCATGGATGGAGAAAGAAAGGTTAAGAAAGTATACGTTAATGATGTAAATGGAGTACGGAGTCGCAGCAGACCGAGGAAAACATGGCATGACCAAATTAATCAAATTTTAAATGTTGGTCATGTTAGAAGTCGGAAGATTCAACGTACGTGTATGACTCGTTGTATGAATGTGGAGGAAGCTAGAGAGGTGTGCCAGGATAGAGTAGTGTAGCGGTCCATTTTCTCTGCCTACCCCTACGGGACAACGGCGTGATGGTTTGTTGTTGTTCCACATTCATACATCGGCTCATACACGCACGTCGATTCTTCCGGCTTTTGACATGACCAACCTTTAATATTTGATTAATTTGGTCTTGCCATGTTTTCCTTGGTCTATTTCGACTCCTTATTCCATTTACATCATTAACGTACACTTTTTTTAACCATTCTTTCTTCACCCATGCGCTCCATATACCCGAACCAACGCAGCGATCCTTTCATAATTTGATTGAATAAACGTGCAGTAATGTTATGACGATCTATTAAAGTTCACAGTTGTCATTTAAACCTATTCGAGCGCCATCTCTCGGTGACATCCTTTACACACGCTTAACCACTCACGCCAAACAAAACTAGTTTACACCAGTATAGACTGTAACACTCCTAGCAATTAAATAACTGTTTGCTTTTCATATTAAGAATGAATTAAATTGTATATACACAATTTAAGAGCTCATTATAATTTGGTTCATATAAAAAAAATCTTCGCTCAAGTAAATATAAAAAATAGTAAAAATTTGGTCGCAATCAGTTTAGTATTATATATGTCGAGTCTATCGGTTCTATAGCCATGAAAATTTCCTTTTATTTATATGGATTTTAATAAAGATGAAGTTTTGCTTCGAGATTTCATTAAAAACAATACAATTTCGGCACAATGTTTGAGTTTGAATAATATTGAAGAAGGTTATACTATTTATAAATGCTATTCGTGGAAATAAAATGTTTCCTGTTTAATCAATCGATTTGATCGGCATGGAAGTAAATACAATGAAATCTGTAGATTCCTGTTTTATCAGTCGGTTTGATTTCCCGCCGGGAAGAGACCCAAATTCAACCGCAGGACTTGATTTAGGTAATGCGTAATTGCCGGGAATTATTCAAATAACATTGTTATTCGGTTCAGGCCCAGCAAACAGCTCCACAGTAAAATCGTCATTAATAAAGCGACTGCCGGCATATCAGGGATGAATTGATGAATAGGAATAAATGGTAGGAATACCGCATGGTTCGTTAGAATTTTGGGTCAAAAGACAAATGACATGGAGCCAAAGTGACCAGCGATGGGTACACTAATGTTAGTTCACGGTCCGGGTCCTCTGGCGGACTCCATTGTTATGTTTAAACAATGATAGAATTTAATCAGGCCTTGCAAACACTTAACAAAGCATAGACAATAACCTATATTAACTAATAATAAACAAATTTGTCACTTCATGTGAAATCATAAGTGATGTGTAACAGATAATCCATTGTTTTGGCGGAAACAAGGTGATACTTCATCATTATCAACTGTTTAATTTGGTTTAATAGAAGTCTTTTAATATATTTTACTGGAGTGACATGTTTTCGATTGCCTTTTGACAAAAATAATAAAAATAATACTCTATTTGATAACAAAAAAAAGTTTTGTAGAAAAAAAGGAGAACAATTTGGTGATGTCAACTGTGTAATTTTCAGCCTATGTGAAATTTTTTTTTTAAGTTGAAACATATTACCAATTACGATTATACAGTGAACCGAGTTTTTAAAGGGTAGATATTTACTTCCATGAATATTTCACGGATTGCCACTAGTAAGGCTAATTTGTGTGCCTTTAAGTGGTTGACTCACCTCAAGGGCGCTCAATAAATATAATATAAAACATTAGATAAATACTATTTGTAATTTTTTAAATTTGAATCTTTGACATATAAAAGTGATAAAACATATTTAAAATTTAAGTTTTAGCTTATCAAACAAAAAGTGTTAGGTACTCGTATAACTAAAAAAAATGAGAAATAGTTTCAAGTAAAGTTCCAGCAAATACTTATAAAAGAGAAAATATATAAGAATTGTCGGTTCCAGAAGTTTATATATAAAATAAAGAATTATTTTATTGTAGATATAATTATTGGAAAGTCTATAGATTCATACAAATTAAATTTAGATTCAAACTTTATGGATTGCAATTTTATTTTATTTTAATTGAGTAGATATTATTAAGCCTTTCTTTCTCTAATTTCGCTATCGTTGATTTATCTATCCACCTAGTGTGCAAGAAAGCTCTGCCTGATTGATGAGGCAGGCAACAGAAGGTCCCTATTCGGACCGCGTCCTCGGGTTTGCGACCCGTTCCCTAACGAGCCGGCTCCTTCAAAAGGCCCGCATACCAATCACAGCGGCCATAACTTATCTCCAGTTTGTCAAAACTAACTTATGGACCACTGTTTGATCTGGAAGACAATGTCGCCGTGTCTATTGTTCTTAAACTGTATTCAGCACACGCGAAATGGATAGCTTGCCAATTTTATTGATTGAGTTAGTAATTTTTATTAACTGATTATTACCAAACACCTAACGCATATCGAAAGAATATTTAAAAAAAAAACATACGTATTCCAGATATCAAAAATTGTATTTTACCACGTTTTTCGCAGTCTACTTCCATGTTGTCCTCTATTCACATCGTTTAGGTATACTTTCAACTCCATTATTTCCACGTTCGTCATTCTTTATTCAATTAATCAATACTTTTTTTTTTCCAACTTACTTCAACAAATCATATTTATTTTTTGTTTTTTGAACAATGATGTAAACTTCAATATTTAATATTTAATACGAATGAAAAACGTCTGTTTTCTAGAAGTTCTATTATATTTTATGTGAATGACATGTTTCGCATGTCTTAGGCATTATCAAAACTGAAGTTGCACAAGCTGCATTTAATAAAATGAGAACATTATTTTGCAACGATAATCTTAACTTGAAACTCCGACAAAGAATTATGAAATGTTATTTATGGTCTGTTCTACTATATGGCTGCGAAACCTGGACTCTGAAAGTGAATGTAATGAACCAGTTGGAAGCGTTCGAGATGTGGATATACCGCAGAATGCTCCGTTTACCGTGGGACCGATAGGGACAGTAAGGCAGATGTACTGCAGAGAGCCAGAGCCAATAGAGAGCTGTTGTCGAGTGTGAAAATTTGAATAACAAGAGTTCAGAACCTGTTCCAAGTGACGCAGGATAGAGATGCTTTTGCTGCAGTGATCGCTAACGTTGGGGAGACCTGACACGGCACCGAAAGAAGAAGGCATAATCAAATGATATAATATATAATAAGTGAATGCAGTGCGAATGAAAGTCTTATGAACAAAAAAACGAAAGGTTGACTAAGATGATTTGGACACATGAAAAAAATGCATTAAGACAGAATGGTGAAGAAGTATATAATAAATAAGGTGAACGTAGTTAGAAATAGAGAACTGCCGAGGAAAACGTGAAAAGATCAAATTAATCAAATGTTAAATATTGGTCACGCAAAGAGTCGAGAAATCGACGTGCGTGCATAGCACAATGTGTGAATGTAGAGGAAGCGAGAGAAGTATGTTAGGACAGAACATTGCGGCGATCCATTATTTTTGTAGGATAATTTTATTCTCAACTAAATGCCATTGCCTTGCATACGGTTGATTTATTCACATATCGTATATATAGGGTATCAAAAAACTATAAAAAAAACTAACTAACCATCACGCCATTTCCCCGGAGGGGTAGGCAGAGAGGATGGATCGCCACACTGGCCTGTCCTGGCACACCTCTCGGGCTTCCTCCACATTCATACATCGCACCATGCACGCCGCGAATTTGGCCGCCTTTTAGTAATTGGTTAATTTGGTCATGCCATGTTTTCCTCGGTCGTCCTCGGCTTCTTTTCCCACTCACACTGCTAAATAACTAGAGTAGAACAATTGGTGTTCTCGTACCGACCCATATGTATAGAAGCAAAGCATGGAATTGGCAAAAAAGGATGCAATAGAAATAAGATCTCTTAGACGAGTGTGTGGATACTCTGTGTATAATAGAGTGTCGAATGAAAACATAAGAAGTGAATGAAAGGACCATTAAGATGGTTTGGACACGTGGAAAGAATGAATGAAGAAATAATGAAAAACGTACACTTTAACGATGTAAATGGAGCTAGAAATAGAGGAAGACCGAGGAAAACGTGGCACGATCAAATACATCAAATAATGAATGTCGGCCACGTAAGGGGTCGGAGAAATCGACGCGCGTGCATGACACGATGTATGAATCTCGAGAAAGCGAGAGGAATATGTCAGGAAATAAAAGCGTGGCAGTCCATTTTTTCTGCCTACCCATTCGGGGAGATGGCGTGATGGCTAGTTAGTTAGCTAGTAAGAGTAGAATAAATTTGTTTTTATTCTGTTTTGATACGATTATGCATTAAAAAACAGATATTTGTATTAATTATACGACAGCTGTTTCATCAACCAATATTGACATCAGTAACATCAAAATTATATCAAAGACATTATTCAAATTGACATAGGAAGATATCCAAAAAAGATTCGAAAAATTACGAAAATTTGACATTTGATATATTTTTGTAACACTTGATGTTGTCAACATTGGTTGTGATATAAACCAAAGTTTTTGCATTAACAGTTATAAAATGTTAAAGTATCATAGTGTTTCGGCCAAAACAATGGAATTGTTATATTTCTTTCTTATAGAATTTTTACATCGAATCGTATGAGTTCTAGTGATGTAAAGTCGTTAATTAGTAATGTCGAAGGGAGTAAAGGTGCACTAAACAACTTTTTATATTACTGATGAAATCATATTCATTAAAATTGTATGCTCAATGGCGGGGGAAATAAATTACATATACGTATATACGAGTATATATCAATAATTGAGACATTTAAAATGATAACGATAACAATATTTTCATAAAATTAAAACACTGTTTTTTTCACTTTTGAGGATATTTCTCTCGCCGCGTTTCAAAGGTTTTACACCTTCATCATCGAGAGAACGTTATAAACTTTTTAAACATGTAGAGAAAATTGAAAAAACAGAGTTTGTAAAAAAAATCGTCATAATGGAATTCCATAGTGTCAATGCCTTCCGTTTATCAAAAATCAAAAATATTCCTAACAAAAATATTTAAATTTTCTCTTTCGTTATTTGATACTCCTAGCATTTTATCAATTATTATTTTTATTATGGCTTATTTTAATCATTATAGTTAGAAATATACCCAATTTTTGAATATTTTTTTAAAGTCCATTGTTTTGACCGAAACACTATGTATGTTACTTTAATTTTATAAACTGTTTAATTAAAAAACTTTGTTTATGTATCACAATTTATATATTTCTTATTTTTCGCGACAGCTATTTCATCAACCTATGTTGACATCATCAGGTGTAACAATAATCTATTGATAATAATAATATATAATCTATTGTCCCGAAAAATAAAAAATGTTTAAATTGTGATACCTAAAAAATTTTTTTAATTCAACAGTTTTTTTATATATAAATAATGTGTAAAGTAACTGGAAACTACCACATTAAAGGCCCAAGTGGCATCCCAAGAGCCAGCGAATATGTGAGGCTTGCCGCAAACCAATCCCTAGGATTAAAACTGAATAAAATGACATATTTCACCAATCTGTGTAACAGGCGTTTTCTTTCGTATTAATTATTTAATATGGAGTTTTGCACCATCGTATCCTTCAAGATACAACACATTGTTATTATTAAACTATTAACTCCTTAATAATACATCGTTTAAGTTCGCTTCCATAGCAGATTTTTCACGTGCCGCGTATGGGGGGCCAGTTATGTTTAGTAAATACTTCCATCCAGCAACTCGTAAAAGCCCTTCATATAATATGTCAGGGTATTAAATCAGAATCGTTCATGACAGACGGAATGTTTTTTTGCTCATCTTAGGAATATCTCAAATGCTGGAACGCCTCGCATCAGCAGTAGCTAGGGAAGTGCTAGAAATTTTTGCAAACCTGTTTTTAAATCGTTGTTCCAGTATGAAAGAACATGTGTATGTGCGATGCATAGCTATTTAATCTTTTGTATAATCACGAATGAAATATTAAGTATTCCAGTGAGGAAATTTTTCCGTTGTGTTTTTTTTTAATAATCATCGATTTGTCTTCTCCTTCTTCTTTTTCTTTTAATAGATCTGATGATATGTGATATAGAAACCATGCTTTCTGAGATGATGAGGTCCAAATGTCCATCTCTTAGGTGATCTTCTTGATAGACGGTGTCTGGAGGAGATTTAGTAAGCGGATGTATATGCGAGTCTGTCACTAACCATTCTAGCTATTATATGTTACACGATCCCTCAGTACCTTCATCTGGACCTTTTCCGTCGAACGATGTTCTCTATTTCGATTTTTAATATTACAAAAAAGTATATATATTTTAAGTAATAATATATTTCTTAATTTAAAAAAAAAAATACGTCGTTAATTTCATTATCAAAAAATCATATCTTTAAACTATTAAATTAAATAATTTTGTTTACGTATCACAATTGTATTTTATTTTACGTGACAGCTGTTTCATCAACCTATGTTGACCTCATCAGGTGTTACAATAATATATTGTCACACCTGATGATGTTAACATAGGTGGATGAAACAGCTGTCGCGTAAAATAAAATACAATTGTGATATAAAAACAAGGTTATTTAATTTAACAGTTTTAAAATGTTAAGGTATCATAGTGTTTCGGCCAAAACAATTATTTAATATACTGTCTACGAAATAAGCAAAAAGCTTTCTTCCGGCGATATAAGAGCTTTTATTTAATTGAAAGTCAACATTTGTTCTAATGTGATAATATCACAGACAGGTAAAACATGGAATTATTTATTTTTCGGCCTTCTACCCTCCATTGATGGATATAAGCCCACGTTCATTTTTCTACACTCGTCCCTGTTTTGTCCTTTCCGCATCAATATAGTTTCAGCTATTCGAGCAATGCCATCAGTCAACTTTAAGGTGGCCTCCCGACACTCCGTTTCGTTTTCCAAGGCCTCCATTGGAGTTTTCTTGGTATCCATCTGGTACTACCCTGTCTGGCTATATATCCTTCCCATTACCACTTCAATTTAGATGTACGATCCATGATGTCGGCAACTTTGGTTTGGCGTCTAATTTCTTCATTTCGTAATTTATTTCGTAAGACTCACGCCGGGAATATTATTTTCCGTGTGCATTTTAACATGTAAACACTTTTTGCTGTGAGGGTAAATGTTTTTAGTCTTTATGTTAGTATGGGAAATATACGGGCATCAAACATTTTTCTTTTCAAACAAATGTAGTTACACTGAAATATTATAAAACTTCTAGAAATTAAATGTTTTTTAATGTGTAAATCAATTATAACCTATCACCTACTTACTTAACTACATTCAATGTATGATTATGTCTTGTGCTAATTAATAATAAAAGCCCCCAATCTTGTAATACTGAAAACACTCACAAATCATCAAGTTAAAAGTTAATTGAGCATGACTCTCTTTCCTTTATTTACGTACTGGGCTGGGAAATTTCTCTTGTAGGGAAAACATCTCGAATACTTCGAAAGTGTTGAGCGGTAATATATCATAATTAAATAACATACCTACCAAGTAGGCGCCCAAACAAAATAATGCCAAAAGGGGGATATTAATTTTGTACAGCGAAGTTAGGTACCCTCTTTCGGAGGAATCTAATTAAAAGTTTCAGAGAAATGGGATGGGCCTAGTGAGAAAAGATTTTATAAGAAATGCACCAAAATGAACGATAAGCGAGTATATGTTATACCTGTATATCGTCAGACCAGTATAAATACATCTTGGACGGATAAGACCAGTTTGTCGATGCCAGCGAGCCCGGAGAAAACTGTGGCGGTCGAAATAAAAACAAAAGGGGAAGAAGTAATTTAAAGTCAGCGTTATATTTTATTTAAATGTATCGTTTAATAGATAATAGATAATATTTTGCTTTGTTTTGTGAGATTGGGACATAGAAGTGGATTGAAATGAAACTGGATTAAATGTGGCCTTGATACATTTTTGCCTTTTGCTTTTTTTTTTCTGGAATGGTGCATTCTCCAGCTAATGTTAGTCCCGCGTGGATGGGGGTGGGCCTAGGGATTGTATGAGCGAAGCTGACGAAGGGGTGCCGCTGGGTCCTATAACAGCTTCGGGTAAGCGGCGAGTAATCTTCTATATTGTTTTATATTATCCGTGTTAGAGTAACAAATATACGCGAATTGATTGCAAGGTCAGAATTTATAAGATATGCGTGCAACCTATCACGATGTATGATGTAGAGACGCCTACATGATGTAATCGTATACTATATGAAGCAAAGAGTTTATAAAAACATCTGAGATTAAGGTCCTTAAATCCATTATTGGAAGAAAAAAAACTTACGTCCGTAATGTAGAAATTATAAAAACCTGCCAAATAAAAGACATTGTCCGGTGGAATATATCAAAAATGAAAACTGGAGCAACCATTTAGCCAGAATGATATATTAATTTTACTTTACATAAATTTTCAGAAATCGTTAAGAATGTTAGTGTTTCGGCCAAATCAAAGAATGTTTAAAAAAAACTATCTTGATGGGTGTTTTTATGCTTTTTTGATCAATTTATTCTTTTATGCTTTTTTTAGCGAAATTTTATTATCATTCAAAGGAATTATATTAATAGTGCTATAATGATTGTTTCATCATAATGTTTACAATTCTCTTATTTCTATTTTTACTAATAAGTATTCCATTTTTTTTCGTATTTTTGTCAGTTTTACCAGTCTTCTTTTTTCTTTTAATGGCCTTTACAAAACTTGGATCCGAAACACCGAAACGCATACAAAAGTTTGGTCGTGAGGTAAGATCAATGAAGATAAATGGTATGGAAATGGGATTCGATAGTCATTAACATATTTTTAAATGTAAACAACCCAATGACATATTTCTTGTATTTTATTTTTCCATGCGAAATACTTGTTTGCTTTTTCAAAAATGATTCCAAAACAGCGACGATTTGAATAAATTAAACAAATTCAGATTTAACACTTTATGCGTGACAATTTTTATAATAAAGATATTTACTGTTTCTTGAACAATGATCTAAAACTCCAAATTAAATATTAAATACACTTAGGAAATTGAAAATAATTTTATTTATAATTTACAAAATATTAAAAAAACACGACATGTTTCGGAAGATACCTCCATCTTCAGGTGTTAATATATTTTATAATAACAACTAAACGAAGAAAGTAATAATAAAAACGCATTTAAAATTCGATACAATACGGAGGAACAATATATTTAAATTTAAAAATTAACCTGAGTTAATTGGTATAAGTACTAATAATTATTTTTTATCAATAAGAACTAATAAATTATTATTAAACTATATTAATAAAATGAAAAAATGAAATTGTAATTTAGAAAAAACATACATTTGAAAAGATATATTTTATATAGAAATTAATAAATGATTAATAAGCAAGTGTGTTTTTTAATATTTTGTAGATTTTAAACAAAGTTATTTTCAATTTCCTAAATGTATTACTATGGTATTCCACAGTGTTAATGCCTTAGCTTTCAATAATTTAAATATTAAATATTTGATAGCATCTAAGCAAGGCGAAACTTGTCACTTTAAAATAATATATTGATACTTCTAGGAATTTTCCATTATTAAATGGTCATAAATGTGCTATTACCTAAATATAATTTTAATATATTATATTATATATTTTTAACTTTGTTAAAGGATATGGCGTTAATGTTATGGTATTTCGTCGATAATTTAGAAGTAGGATTTGTAACAATGTCTAACTAAATAATCTAATTTTGAGGTTACACTCCCCTCAGGTATAAATATGACATGTTTTCATATATTATATTACATCTGAGAATGGAGGTCATCTCCGAAATATGCAGTTTATAAAAATATTTAATCAATAATGTGGATATTAACAACATTAAATTTTTTTCTTCGAAATTGAAATTGTAACAAATAATGCATTATTAGATCTTGGAGAAAATATATAATATAATTTATCAATACGTTAAGTAAAGTTGGGATATACGAGAACGAGTGAAAATACTTCTCCGACAAGATCCTCTTTTCTATGCGGGCTTAAACCTGACAGACATGTTGATCCACTCGGCATAATTCAGATTCGGCGATAAGTATCGGGAGGACAGCATGTATACGGGGAGTAATTAAAGATTCTGAGCCATAATTGATCTGAAACAACGATATAACCGCCGCGGAACGATTGCCATCAATCCGTTCGCAGATGTCAATGCAGACTTGCATCTTGATGTACCGAGATGAGAAAACCCTACCCATTCTTATTCCTGGTAGCCTGGTATAATTAATTGAAAATAGATTGAGCAAACGTTTAAATCGCTCATAAGATGGCGATCTACAAAACATTTTTATCGTTAAATTTATATATTTAATTTGAATAAATATAGCTTGGTATAACGGCACTTGATTACACTTAACACGTACATATTTCGGTTATAATAGAACCATTATTAATGTTTTTAATTTTAACATTGCGTACATTCATAAAGGTTATATTATATGTATAGCCGAAACATGTCTGTGTTCAGT
Organism: Lepidostoma basale; assembly: GCA_022606425.2. Classification (NCBI taxonomy): domain Eukaryota; kingdom Metazoa; phylum Arthropoda; class Insecta; order Trichoptera; family Lepidostomatidae; genus Lepidostoma; species Lepidostoma basale. The sequence goes on along the minus strand of JAHDVF020000724.1, from coordinate 38,833 downwards.
GAAATAAAGTGTTGTAATTCCAAGTGTTATTATATTTATTCAAATATGAAACCACAATACAAAGTGAAGGCGAATTTATAAGAAATTATTGATGATTGTGTTATTAGTTTTGTAAAACTCCATTTTTAATTTATAATGTTGTTGTAAACATGATTGTTTAGTGGTTTTACTTGGATTTAATTTATATAAATTACACAAATTGTGACAAATTTGTTTCGACTTGCGAGGGCATTCTCAAACTGAACAAGGCGAAATAATTTTATTATAAAACAAAGTTATTTAATTTAACAGTTTAAAATGTTAAGGTATCATATTGTTTCTGCAAAAACAATGGACTAAAATAAAATACAATTGTAATACATATAACAAAGATATTTAATTTAAGAGTTTAACAGTTCGAATCAAATTTGTCACAATTTATATAATTTATTTAAATTAAATTCAAGTAAAACCACTAAACAAACGTGTTTACTATTATAAATTTATAAGAAATCATTTATTTAATATTATAATAAAAAGTCTATTATATTAACGGAAACACTGTGAATTTAAAATTCTGCTATAATATCTCAATTTATTTATTTATTATAATTTCTATGGAATTGTCGCGACAGCTGGATTGCCAGCCGGTGTTGGATAATCAGGTGTTACAATCAACATGACAACAACACACAACAGTAATCCTAACATTTCAACATTTTGTTTAAATAAGAATTATGAAAACAAGTACAAGCAAAACCTCTAAGCGTATCTCTTCGGAATTAAGATAAAAATGTGTTACAATCGACATGAAGAAATGTACAAGGATCCCACCATCGCTTGGCAAAACGGCTGTCGCGACATTTTCATAGATATTGAACAAACTAATTGTGATATTATAACAGTATTTCAAATTAAACATGTTAATATTTGATATTAAGGTCGGTAGGTTTTTAAAGCTTAATTATATTATATTTAATTTCATTATATTATATTATGTAAGATATTGAAATGTTCTACCTTGATAGGGTATTATCACAATACTCGTACATAGTTAGTAATTAGTAAGGTTGATATGAAAATAATTGAGATTATCGAATGTATATGTATACTCTTACATTGTTTGAAATTATTTTCAACATTATTATCGTTTAAGATATGAAAACAAACAGATATTTCAAAAACCCGCTCATATTTAATTTGTTATTAGGTATATACCTACTTAAGGTGGTAACATTATGGAATTCCATAATGACTTTTTTTAGTAATCTAAATATTATTTTTTCAGTTTTTTAGTATATATTCTTTAATTTATATAGTTCTACCAAATGATGAAGGTATAAAACCTTCGAAATATGTCGAGAAAATAAATATCAAAATAAGAGAAAAACCTAGTTTTGAATTTTTTTATAATTTATGAATATGACATGTTTCGCCTTTATAAGGAATTATCAAATGACATTAAAAGTGACATTTGATAATTCATTAGCAAAGCGAAACATGTCATTTCGATTAATTATAATAAAACTTCTAGAAAATATACGTTTTCATTCACATTAAATATTTAATTGGAGTTTTATAACGTGGTTTAAAAAACAATTAATAGATTTTTGATTCTTAAATAAAACGTTTTTAATACTGGGTTATCTAAATGCGTTATTTTTTTTTTAATATCTGTTAAAATTAGCACATTCATGAAATATTTTTAAAAGCAATTACAATATTTATATCACTGATGAAGGGCTTCTGTGTCCGAAACATGTTTTAAACTTGGTGTTGTGTACAAAGTAAAATAAAAAAACACTGTACATACAAATATATGTAACTCAATAATATCACATGATCATAAAAATATTTCGTACATATATTACTATAATAAAAAATGGGCTAAGTAAAATCAAAATCGTAAATCATTTCTCTCCAGAAATAAGATAAAATGTAGAAGAGATAAAAGTTGGACCGAATCGAGAATACTTGTACATCTCTACAGAACAGATTCCTATACTTACCACTCGCAGGATTACAGCCAGAAAAGATAAAAGGACCAATTAAAGCTAATTAACATCTTAATCAGTTTGAGACGAAGAAAGAAAAGGCCGCCACAGTAATTACTATTTTTACGTACCATCTTAATGAAGACATTCAATTAAATATCCCTTTGAAACGTCCTCGAGGATAAGCAGGATTATTTATTTAAGAATTCGGGTTCCTACGCGTAATGTATTCCTTTTTTTTTTCATTTTTATCTAATAAAGACATTTTACGTTGACTAAATACTTTTTTTAAATACAGGAACATGACAAAAGAAAACTAAATTCTTAAAAAAAGTTAGTGTTGAGATATTGGATCTTGGATATTGCCTTTTTGAGAGTACCAGCCCGAAGGCTATTGCTCCCCCACATGTTGCAAATTTCTTTTTTGGAGATGAAGTTGGATATTGTTGGATGGTGAAGGGAGGGCTACTTAGAGGATGTAGTGGGTTGTGTCCGACATCTGGATCTGACTACTCAGGTAGGGAGGAGTTTGGAGGGGTTGGGGATGACCTTGGAAATGGGCCGAGGTTTTGGGTGGAAACCGAGGGACGGTGACAGGGAGTGGCCTTGGGTGGGGGCCGGTTGGTCCTGGATATGGAACCAAGTGGGACAAGGGTGGCCTTGGGCATGGGCCGGTGAGCCATGGGTGGGGACCGATATGGCAATGGGGTTAAGATACAGGATGGGATAAGGATGGTGGAAAAGAAAGGTTTAAGCATGAAGCGTTGGAGTAAATAGCGGGTTGGCAGCGATGGCGGCGGGGCAGGAGGAGGCGGCGTCGACGGCGGCTAGAGAAGCAAGGGATGGAGGCGTTCGAGGAATGTCAGCAGACTTGGAGATGGCAGCGGGTCAGGAAGATGGTAGCAACGGCAAAATGGAGAGTGAGCGATTACCATGGTCAGGAACTGTGGCGACGGCACGGGAGGTAAAAGCCTATTCAGGCAGAGGTTGTCATTTTAATTGGTTGGCTGATGGGAAGGCGTGCAGAGCGATTTACAATTTAAATATGAGAGTGTGAACCAATAAAAAACAATAAACCACACATGATGATGCATATACTTGTATATGGAGCTGTTTTTTTATCTTAAAGGATTGCTAAAATGCAGAAATAATTTTTTTTATAAGCTTCAAAAGACAGCCGTCCATGGGCGCCAGTTTGAAACAAGTCTAGTGTTGAGATTAATAATAGAATAATCTAGGCAAATACATTTTATTTTTGAGTTCACAGACATATTAAATCTCGTTTGCTGACAAGAAGCACAATTTTATAATATTATACAAACATAGTTGCGACCAGTACTTATATGTGGTGCAGAGCAAGAGGCTCGAAAATACGCTTCTGGTCTTTGGACCACTTTATGGATATGGAGTGTGGAAAATAAGGTGCACCCATGATCTGAAATTCTTGACAATGAATTCTACACTGTTAGGATTTAAAAAATATGTTGTTTTAGATGGTTGGGATACATTCCAGTGAGTGAAGTTAACCGAATTCCAACAAAAAAATCGATACATGACCAGATGAAAAACGAAGAGTGGGAAGACACAAAGTAAGGGGGATGGATGGCGCAGAGGGGAATCTCACGGTGTTTGGAGTTGTAAATTGGAGAATGCAGGCGACGAACCAGGGAAAGTGGCGATACAATCTTGAGAAGGCCAAGACTGTGCCAAGCTGTAACGCCTCTGATGATGAAGATGAAAATAAATTCTTTAGAAATAAGATTAGATTAAATTTAATATTATTCGATTAGATTTAATTAATTTAAATGCAGAATTGAAGTTGCACGAGCTACATTTAATAAAATGAGAACCTTCTTTTGCAACGATAATCTTAACTTGAAACTCCGACAATGAATGATTAAATGTTATAGATGGTCTTTTCTACTATATGGCTGCAAAACCTGGACTCTGGAAGTGAATGTAATGAAGCGGTTGGAAGCGTTCAAGATGTGGATATACCGCAGAATTCTACGAATACCGTGGACCGATTGGGTCAGTAATGCAGACGTACTGCAGAGTCTCAGAACCAATAGGGAGCTGTTGTCGAGTAAAAAATTAGAAAGGTCTCATATTTGGGTTCTGTGCTAAGGGGCGAAAAATACCACCTCCTTCGACTGATATTAATGGGTAAAGTGGAGGGACGTCGGGGAGTTGGTAGTAGACGGCTGTCCTGGCTGCGGAACATCAAATATTGGACAGGAATAACCAGAGCTCAGATCCTGTTCCAAGTGGCGCAGGACAGATATGCCTTTACTGCGTGATCGCAAACGTTGGGGGGACCTGACACGGCACCGAAAGAAGAAAAAAGAAGATTTAATATAGATGACCTGAGTATAAACGTCTTGGAAAATATCGATGAGGAGCTAAACAAATTGATTAAAAATTTAACCAACATAGAGGTGAGTGGAAAGAAAAATACTCTTTCAAAATGATTTTAATTCTAAAATTCCTTAACTTTGCAAGATGCAAGTTTGCGAGAAGATGCTCGCAAGGGCGAGGTAAAAGTTTGGTAATACCAGAAAACTCGACGTAAGTGGAAAGTATGAGTTGCTGCAATGCGAATATCTTTGGCATTTAGTAAGAAGCGTTATTAATTTAAGGCAGTGGGATAATATTTATGGAACCAATGAGACGGAATGTTCGAATCGTAATAGAATGTATCGGAAATTTGGTGAAACTTATTTATTGTTTCTTGAACACTGGTGTAAAACTTCATATTATATACGAGGACGTCTGTTTTCTAGATGATTTATTACATTAGACAGGCAAAACATGTCATTCCTATAAAATATATTAAGACTTCTAGAAAACAGACGTTCTCATTTTCCGTTATAAATAATATATTACCTACAATCTTAATACTCGTATAGACATATTATAAATAGCACAGTTTACGAATTCACAATTTAATTATTTATTTATAGTCCATTGTTTAGGCCGAAATGCTATGATACTTCAAGATTATTACTTTTTAAATTTAAAACACACTTATATTTATGACAATTTCTTTTTATTCACTAAGTGCGTCGCGACAGCTGTTTCGCCAGCCAATGTTGGCATCATCAGGTGTTACATTAAACTGTTATACCTGATTGAGTTTATTGTAACACCTTATATGCCAACATCGGTTGGCGAAACAGCTGTCGCGACACTCTAAGTGAATAAAAAGAAATTGTGATATTATAACAGTGTTTTAAATTTTAACAGTAATATTTAATTATAGCTAACATTATATTAAAGCAAATGTTCATTATTACGACACAGGCGTTTCTAGGACTTTGCTTTTGAATAATATTCTTAAACATTTAAAAAAGGCACAGAAACTCTTATTCATTTAATTAAATAATATTTTGTATAAGTCATTAGCTCCCTCAGAAGGTATTTATCAACAAAAACAGTATACAATACATTCGAAATACAATGTAACTTCTAAAATTTGCAGTTTGCATTGCAATCTAAAATGTAGTGCTGTAAAACAAATGCCTGCATTTCGTATAATTTACCTTGCAATGGATGTTTCGGAAGTAGTGAAAATGATACGAAACAAATGTTTTACATGTGTGTACGGCAAATAACGTTTGGCCCAGTTTGAGTTGGAACACTTTAGTTGAAAGTTGTTACACACCAACACCGTAAACTTTCAAACTCTATTTCGATTGAAATGAGAAATTATTTTGTAACAGGCATTTTCAAATACATTTATTATAACTCACATCCTATTACAGCGCATAGAACAAATTTATTATTACGACAAAGGCATTTATATGACTTCATGTGTACCATATTATTGAAGAATTTGATAAAAAAAAACAAAGGAAGTCTTCTTTGGAGACACATATTATATCTTTGTGTTTAAACAATTGAATTGTAATTATTGTAATATAATTGAGTAATAAAAGAACTTATCTTATATTCAAATATAATTATCGTTCCATGGTTACATACAAAGTATTTTTGTATAATTTAGTAGCGAGGGTTTCATTAAAATCTTTCAGGTTATTTATTGAATACATGTGGATTTCTAGATACCATCAACCGGCCACAAGATATTTGAAATAATTAAATTTACCTCAAATCAACTGTTGGTATGTAACAACGAAGGAAATTCTCAGGCATTTTGGAAATCATTTAGTATATTTTGATTGTGAGTCCAAAAAATTCTACATTATATTTAGTAAAACTAACTAACTAACCATCACGCCGTTTCACCGGAGCGGTAGCCAGAGATTATGGACCGCTATACCGTTCTGTCCTGATATACCTTTGTAGCTTTCTCCACATTCGTACATCGTATTTTTCCGACTTCGGATGAGGCCGCTTTTCAGTTTTTGATTAATTTGATCATGCCATGCTTTCCATGGTATTCCACGGCTTCTCTTTCCACTCACACTGCTTGTATACAACATTATAACCATTCTTCTCTCGTCGATTCGTTCCACATGTCCAAACAATCTCAGAGATCTTTTTGTAATTTTACTTATGATGCAATCATCTGCCTTATTTCGTTGTTCTATTTATTAGAATAGGAAATTAATTGACTGTTTTCAAAAGTAAATTAAAAACATCATTTAAAAATTTTAAGTAAGTTATTTTACATAATTAATACGAATGAAAACGTCAGTTTTCTAGAAGTTTTATTATATTTTATGGGAAAGACACGTTTCGCTCTTCTAAGGCATTATCAAATTTCAAAACATTTGATAATGCTTTAGAAGGGCGAAACATGTCCTTCCCATAAAATAAAATATAATAAAACTTCTAGAACACTAACGTTTTCATTTGTATTAATTATTTAATATGAAGTTTTACATAATTGTTAAAGAAACAATAAATAAGTTATTTTACGATTGTATTCCTCATAAAACTACATTTTGTTAGGTTCGTGCTTTGTATGGTACAATAGTTCAAGTTCTTATATCTAGTTTCCCAATTAGTTCCAAAGTTGAAAACGTGGACCGTTTCTCCGTTCAGCGATTCAGTCAGCATATCCATCAGGAACTCCCATAACGCGGAACATCAGTTTTAAAGCTCTCAGTTTTATGGCCAAAGTTTCAGCTTGCGGTGTGTTTCTGTTGTCTATTCGAGAAAATGAGTTGAGTAATGCACTCTGCAGCGAGACCTCCGCCTTTGCAGGGGCGTTTGAAGTCTGAAGAGACGTGTGCAATGTCTCTGGAAGAACGGAAAGTTCCGGACAGTTAAACAGGCGTCGCTTTACTACGTGAGAAAGGCAGTTTAACTTAGCCATCTCGAGTGGCTTCATTTAAAACGGGCTATAAAATAAAAACGTTCCTTTTTTGATTCCTATATTTCGTTACTTCGTTTTCTAGCTTAAATAACGAAAAGAATTCTTAATTATAACTAACTAACTAACTAACCATCACGCCGTCTCCCCGAAGGGGTAGGCAGAAATAATGGACCGCCACACTTTTCTCTTCTGACATAATTCTCTGACTCCTCACATGGCCGACATTCAATATTTGATTTATTTGTTCGTGCCACGTTTTCTTCGGTCTTCCTCTATTTCTGGCTACATTTACATCGTTAACATATAATTTTTTTACCATTCTTTCTTCATTCATTCTTTCAATATGTCCAAACCATCTTAATGATCCTTTCATTATTTTGTTCATAACACCATCATTCGCACCGCATTCTCTTCTTATATTTTCATTCGACACTCTATCATACAAAGAGTATCCACACATTCTTCTAAGATATCTCATTATTTAACTAAGCTTGAGTAATTCAATAGTAAGTATTAAATGAATCAAAAAATGTAATAATATGTATCATTTTATGGATAAATAGTCTCCGCAGAGTGACGCGTGAGTTTATTCCTGCTGCGACTGTCGCACGTGCATGAGTATGCAACTCACGTAGCGTGTGTACATTTATTTTACTTATTTTATATTATTCGATGTTTATGTCATGATATATACATTTTTAAAGCTTTTAACAATAATTAGCGTTGTAGCTTTTTTCCGTTCATAGCAGTTGTCTGTTCTAACTTTTTATTGTAGTATGTACTGTGTACTGGATATTATACACTATTAACTGGATACTGTATCGATGATAATATAATTGCATATAACTATGTAGGCAAAAAATTCACTTAAGACATTATGGCTCTCTATTGATTGATTTTTAAAATTTTTTAATTATTTTATTTTAAATTGTTTTATTTTTTACCACTCTTTTATTTAAATTATGTATTTAATTTGAATAAAATTGATTATAAAATTCGAACTTTCGAGATGAAATTCAGACTTTTGACAAATATTTGCCAGTTCCTATTGCTTTAATATACCCTATTAAGATATTAAAAAAGAAACTAACTAACTAATTAACTAACCATCACTCCGTCTCTCCGGAGTGAGCAGGAATAATGGACCGCCACAGTGTTCTGTCCTGACATACATATCTCGATTCCTCTACATTCATACATCGTGTCATGCACGCACGTCGATTTCTCCGACTCCTCACGTGACCAACATTTATTATTTGATTGAATTGATCGTGCCAAAGTTTTCCTCGGCCTTACTCTATTTCTAGCTCCGTTCACGTTACTTACATATATCTTTTTCACCATTCTGTCTTCACTCATCATTTTCATGTGTCCAAATCATCTTAAAGATCCTTTCATTATTTTGTTTATAACATTTTCATTCGCACCGCATTCACTTCTTATATTTGCATTTGACACTCATCAAATGCAAATATAAAAAGTGCAAGCATTTCACACTCATCATATACAGATTTACTACATATTCGTGTTAGAGATCTCATTTCTACTGCATTTATTCTACTTTCATCCTCTTTTGCCAGTTCAATGCTTCACTTCATACATAAGAATCGCAAAAGGGTCGCTATCATACTAAAGTACAATGTACCAAAAAAAAATTTTTTTTTAACGCATCTACCGGAGTATAAAATGTTTCTAAAAATATAGTAAATCTAAATTCATTCTCGAAATAATTCAATTATCTGTTTAACTTCTTTCTGACACGAAATTATCTGGAGCGAAAGAATAAATCAATTAATGAAATACAACGTTTGGCTGATCCATCTTTGAAATTCAAAATATCGCTAATGTTAAATTCTTTTACCAACCGTTGGTAAATATTGTGTAAATATTTGTTTGGAACGTAACCGTCAATGTGTTTAAAGAAAATTTTAAACATTTTTTTCTTTGATCTCTGAGTTACTAGTTTAATGCATAAACAAGATCTATCGTTGCACATATTGCGTATACCAGTGGTCAGCAAACTCATATGCAAAATATCAGCAGATCAACTAATTTATTTTAGATTTCGATTTGAATGTATACAAATACTGGATTTTACTCATTACGGGTTAATCATTTAAGGATTACTCATATCATAAAAAGTGTTAACTCTATGTCATAAATAATGTTAAAAAAAAAAAAACTCATGCCATAAATAGTGGGGTATCAATAATGAGAGTCCTCTCACGATACTCCCATATTAAATCTTATATAAAAAAAAACAAAAAAAATTGTATCTCAATAGAGACGAAGATGTAAATTATTTAGAAACATAATATGGTGGTCGAGGCGTTTACAGAACTTATAACCTGTCATTGGTTGGGTTAAGCGATTGCTTTATGTAATGCAACATTTCCCATTCCGCCCTTCTTACGACCACCACGTCTGACAATAATTTTGAAAAATGTATATATGCAACTATGTTGAGAAACATTTCACATATTTTAGTTCAATCTACACTAGCGCCATCCAATAAAATAATTAACGTCTATAACATAATTTACCTCTTTGTAATTGAGATACAATTAATCCTTAATTTATTTTATTTTGAGTTTGCTAGAACCTTATTTTTAAAAGTCAGTTAAAACTATCTACACTGAATAAAAACTAGATACCATACCATATAATAATCTAACACATTGATTTGAAATTAAAATGTATTATATTTCATTTCAACAAAAAACCTTGTATATCCTTAAAATGATAAGGTATGTCAGGTTTGTTTGTAGCTAATGTTGTTAAATTAATTTATTTTTTCGTAAACACTGTTGTAAAATTCCATATTAAATAAATTATACGAATAAAAACGCCTGTTTTCTACAATTTAATGGGTTTTTTTTCCAATGTATAATGTCTCAGACATAAAACAGACGTTTTTTTGTAAGAATTTCTTAATTTAAATTTCTTAGCAGAATTTTATTGTGAATAAGATTTTTTAGTTTCGACCTTTTTACATAAAATCTAATAAAACTACTAGAAATCAGACTTTAAAAAAAAAAAACTACGAGAAATTATTAAATAAAGAGTTTTACATCATTGTTCATAAAACATTAAATAATTGAAAGACTGTTATTATTGGTATCCTAATTATTTTTGCTTACCTTGATTGCCGCGATAGCTGATTCGCCAACCTATATTAGCATTATCAGGTATTACAAAGAATAATTGTTTATTACACCAGATGATGCCGATATAGGTTGGCAAAATAGCTGTTGTGACAATCTCATGAAATTAAGTTGTGATACGTGTGATAACAGAGTCCTAAAATTTAAACATTAATTATTTTATTATATTTAATTTATTTTGGAACATGGTTTCCAGGAACTGTCAGAAAGACCCTCATCGCCCTATGCGCCTCTCGGCCCGACAATTATCAGTACAAAGCGGCAATTTCTCGTGTCAGAGCCACGCAAGACTGGAAGCTTCCTTCCGACTTATCTGTCCCGCCTTTCATTTTCACTTTGCCCGTCTTCCCGCCCATCTGTCGCGAGGAACCTTCAAATTTGGGCGGCCCGCCTAGAGGCGTACACGTTCTGAGCTCATGGTTAGATTATTCTTAACATATTCAAATACGGTGTTTCGAAATTATTGTTCCTTATAAAGCAGAGTATTTTTATACCGTAACTAACTAATTAACTAGGTAATAATGAGAGCTCCGTAAGACCTGTACTGATATATACCATTGAGACCAGAGCGGATACCACAAGAAAGAAGGCTAAGGTACGGGTGGCAGAGATGAGGATGCTGAGGATGATAGCAGGAAGGACTATTTATCGCTATATATCGCTTGTCGTTTAGTCTTCACATAACTTCACTATGTAATAGCTCCCTCAAAATGCTTGGTTTTGTCATTAGAAACGCCAAGATCTTTCGTAATATTCGGGTGCTGAAGCTGCTGTACTCGTATAACTCTCTGGTGAGAAGTCGGTTGGAATTTAGTTCCATTATCTGGGCGCCGCATGAGGTTCGATATTCCCTGATGGTGGAGAGGGTGCAGAAAAAATTTCTGCGATACCTCTATCTTAGAGAGTATGGATATTACCCGTGGCTCTTTCCAACTGATTTCTTGTTTCTTGCTAGGGATGCTAGGCTACCAGTCACTCGAGAGGAGACGAGACATTCACTTGGGTGTCCTCTCCTTTGACTGATAGGCGGTTGTATACACAACTCAGAAATCCTGAGTGATGTAGGACTGTTCGTCCCTGATTATCTTCGACAAAGGGGCCATAGATTGTTGTATCTCCCACGATTCAGAACCAACCTGCCAATGGTTATGCCGGTAGGTAGAGCATTATCTTTGCTTAATCGTATCACCTCGGAGTTTGACATATTTTGTGATAGTTTGGCTCATCTGAGGGAAGCACTATCTTTATTATAATTGTATGGTATATTTATTTTATTAATTTGTCATGCATCTTATGTTTCTCGCTCTTTTTATTAATCTATTATGTATTACTTATTATTGTGTATCTCTTACTTGTATCTTTAGTGTATTGGAAAAAAAAATCTGTAAAGCTTTAGATATGTTTAAAAATAAATAAATGAAATGAAATGAAATATTCGAGATAGGGTGAGGAACACGGCCATCCGCGAGATCTGCAAGGTGAAGGATGTCATGATACTACTATCAGGAATCAAAAAGATCGATATTCATCAGATTTTGTTTCATTTCCATGTATAATGAAAAAAATCATATGATTACACGCATATTAATGCATATTCATGAATGAAGCCCACGGTAACTCGATTCTAGTTCACTCTTTGTTGTGGCATTCAACAATTTAGAGTCTGAAATAAGCAAAAAACACCACAATTTGGGTTTCACCACAGTTTTCACCCCTCGTCATACAATGAGCGCCGTGAAATGTGTTTTGCTAGAGCTGTCAATACAAATTTATTTTGGGAGCCGCCCGAACCGCGCCCGCTTTGCTCGGAGGCCGCATGCGGGCGGGAAAATGCATTCCAAATTTGAAATTTGAACGAATGTGACAGGTGCGCTGTTTTACATTTCGCCTGGGATTGGCAGCACTGATGTAGGTAAATTTGTTTTCCAAATTTAAACGTAATACCAATGTGTTGCCACAAAGTAAATTTAATTCCAAAATATTTAGATAGATAGGTATTAACTTAAAATGGCGGATAAAAATATTTTATCAAGCTGACAGAAATTTTATTTTACTTTATAAGTCATTTTTTTTATGTCATAAATGACATATTATAACTTAATTGACAGCTCGGATTAAATAACATAATTAACTAACTAACTAACTGCCACTGCCACACCTTTCTTTCCTGACATATTTCTCTCGCTTCCTCAACATTCATACATCGTGTCATGCACGCGCGTCGATTTCTCTGACTCCTCACATGGCCGACATTCAATATTTGATTTATTTGATCGTGCCACGTTTTCCTCGGTCTTCCTCTATTTCTGGTTCCATTTACATCATTAACATATAATTTTTTTTTACCATTCTTTCTTCATTCATTCTTTCCATATGTCCAAACCATCTTAATGATCCTTTCATTATTTTGTTCATGACACCATCATTCGCACCGCATTCACTTCTTATATTTTCATTCGACACTCTATCATACACAGAATATTCACACATTCGTCTAAGAAATCTCATTTCTACTGCATTTATTCTACTTTCATCCTTCCTTTAGAATAACTTTAGAATAACATAATAGTGTAATTAATTTGAAATTGCATAGTTTTGCCTATTTCGAGTGCGTTTTGTATGGTTGTTGTCCTTTATTATGTTTAATTATTGTGTGTTTTAGTGATATAAGATTGATCGAAATCATTCGTTTTATTTCTAAGAAAACTGAAAAAAATAAGGGAGCCATACGATTTTTTTTGCGATTTATTTTCCACTTATGATTTACAACCAACTAGTTTATATCCATATTGATAGTTTCTATCGTATACCCGATGATGAATGTGTAAAGCCTTTGAAACCAGTGGCGGTACTCCCATAGAAGCCCAGAATATAACTATAAACTTTACGATAGATTCAGATCAAATTTTCCGAATGATTACTTTTTACCTTAAGTTCATCATTTTTGAAGAAAGAAAGGGGGTTTGTTTTAGAATATAAATGAGTAGATTTTATAGAATCAGCCGTTTTTATAATAATTTATTATCATGTTTGTTAGTAAATCATCCGCTGCAATTCTGTATCAATCTCGTTGTTAAGTTCAAAAAGAAAAAATCGGGTTTATTCAAAGCCACCGAGGGGTCAAGACTGAGATGTGTTTATAAATTCTGTCCAGTTATAATATACCTTCTGTGAGTTTTGTAGACACACTACAGTGAAGAAAGCATACACCTTTGGAATATATTTTTATATGTCTGTCTATTTAACCGCGAACCCCAAAAACATTGCTGGAGTGGCACCCAGGTGGTAGAAGACCAATTGGACGACCAAGGCTGCGATGGGAGGATGAAGTTGGAAGAGATGGAGCAAGATTGTTAAGAGTGTCAGATTGGAGGGTCGAAGCGGAGGACAAGAGGAGTTGGAGGCGAAGAATACTGGAGGCTAAGGCTCGATATGGGCTGTAGGGCCATCGAAGAAGAAGAAGATTTATATTACATAACATATAATACAGAAAAAATCGGATGGGCTTGCCTTACTGGTTAACCTTAGGCACGTCACTGTTTGAAACACGTCAAGAAAAATAAACTCTAAACGGAAGAAATATTGTTTTAATTCATAAAAAAATCGTCATTACGGAATTCCACAGTGTTAATGCCTGAAGTTTAACCCAAATTTAAGAAAATAGTAAAAACAGCTAACTGACTCTCTTAAGCGGGTAGGCAGAAATGGTGGACCGCCACACTGTTCTTTTCTGATGTGATTCTCTCGCTTCCTCAACATTCATACATCATGTCATGCACTCAAGTCGATTTTTTTAAGAAAATGCAATATAAAAAATACATAATCATACTATTGTTAAGTTAGTAGTTATAATTATCGAAATTTTGAGTTTTCATAATTATCAAAAGCCATCATTTAAAATAGAAGAATTTACTTGGTACCAGAAGAATTTACTTGGTACCTCTAGATTATGACAAAAAAATCTTATTATCTTTGGTCACGTAGTTCCAAACACGTTTTTAAAACCTCTATCTGAACCTTGACTGGCCCTCAGAGTATATAATTTCAAAGAAATCCCCTAAAGCCATCCAAAATTTCCTCTTGAATTTCGTCGCCATAAAGCAAGACTCTACTGCAAATGAAGAATTAACTTAATGGCGGATTTTCCCGCCAAGGGGTCGCGCCAGGTAGGGATGTAACGTCCGAGGAATAAGGGTACTGAACAATTCATTTATAATATTCGTATACAAGAATAAGTTGCAATTTTTTTTAGTATATAATATATTTTTAAATATTTATCTTAGACCATGATGTAAAACTTCACGTTAAATTATCATTAGGAATAAAAATGTCTATTTTCTAAAAGTTTTTCGAGTATCAAAAAGGTGCTTACTTAGATACTCTTATTTATAATGACAAAGAACAATAAAATTTAACAATGTATGTACTGTGTATATAAGCAGCGAGTAAATAATTTTATTATGTTCTACTAACACATATGTATTATGCTGTAGTATATTTTACATTTGGTTTTTTAATATTAAAAATCGGGGTTGAAATTTTAATCTATGTAAATTTAAACTCTGTATTCTTATTGGGTGAAAGAAAGGTGGATAAAACGAGTATATGATTATATACAAATTCGGTATTTTATATTTTCATAAAACAAAATTGACTATTAAATAAAAACACTATTATAGAATATCAAAATTGATCATATTTCTATCGAAATTGTCGTGACAGCTGTTTCGCTAACCGATGTTTACATCGTCAGGCGTTACAATCAACAAAACAGTCAGGTGTTTTTGTTGATTACAGCACTTGTTAGCGAAACAGCTGTCGCGACAATTTCGAAAGAAATATAATCAATTGTTATATTTCATGTTTTTTTTTCAACAGTTAATAATGTTGAAATTTCAAAGTGTTTCCGCCAAAACAATGCATTGTCTTATAAAACAAAAAGCCTGATAAAAATTTAAATGTAAATAAACACTTCAAATGATACACTGCGATTCACGATTAATAACTATTTACACATTAAATATCATATAATGTAGCTGAATTCTATATTTAATATTTTTGAATAGATTTGTAAATATGTTATCAGCACTTACCTATTCACCGGCACAACGAACTGCGATACCATTTCCCATCCCTACCCGCGCCCACCTCAAACGGGGGATGAGAAAATGTCAGGCTTTACTCTTGATAAAACGGAACAATGCTAATTCTCATGTGGCGAGTATATCCGAAGTCCTTTATCTTGACTGCTTTCGGGGGTCGGAACTCCTTTATAAGGCCAGGGGTCGCCTACCTGTCCAGAATATAAGAGAGCCATTATGAGAGGCGGTACTTAGAAAATTATGCGAATAATTACTTTTTCTTAATTCAGGCTACGACTCCATGTTGGTGTGCGACAATGTATAAAATAAAAGGAAAAGCAAATATTTTTACCCAGGATTTGTCTGTTTAATCAGATTACTGTAAAAAATACATAACTACAAGTATTTTTCTTTGAAAACATTCATTTACGGATAAAATTCATTTGATTTTATACGTACCTAATTATCAGTAAATTTACATACAGTTTTAAATAATAATTAAATAAAACGATGTTTTATTGACCATTTCCATTTTTGTCTTTATTTTGCCAAGCAGCGATCGGTTTCACCAGGCTCGCTGGCATCGACAGGCTGGTCAGCCAGCGAACTGAGCGAAACCGGTTGCTGTCGAAATAAATACAACAGTAGAAGTACATAGATAAAAAACATCATTTTATTTAATTATTAATTAAAAAGAACTTCCATTATTTAAAAATGGGTTAAAGTAGAATAAATGCAGTAGAAATGAGATCTCTCAGACGAATTAGACGAATTTTTTACTCTATTACTATTATTATTTTGTTGAATAGCTATTTACATCATTACATATTGATTCTGACATGTGATAAGTAGCTAATCTATCAGATCAATTTAACAATCACACTGTAATCGCCGGGAAACAAATCCGGGACCTTTGATGTGGCAGACGTAGCAATTTCCACTCGGTTACGTTTTTTATACAATGATGTAAAACTCCATATTGATTGATTAAAACGAATGAAAACTTGTAGTATTCTATTTTATTTTAAAAGAATGACATGTTTCGCGATGCAAAAGTATTATCAAATATCATTTTATAATACATTAGCAAGACGAAACATGTCATTCACGTAAAATATAATAAAACATCTAGAAAACACACGTTTTTGTTAATATTAATTGGTGTTTGGTTTCAGATACCACCGGTTTGTATCGTATTTACATTGTGAGTCGTTGTGGTTTTACTTAACCATCATAACTCCCTTTTCCCTGCGGCATCGCGCTCGCGGTCGGACAAAGGACTCCTGAAAGGGAATAAAGGACGAAATTAAGATACAAAAGACCTTTCCTTTTATTGCGGCAAGAGCTCCTAGCGGGTGCAGGTGTAGTATGCTTTATATCGTTTAACTTCTGACGGAACACAATCATAATAATTTGTTATTTATTTTCCGTCTTTCAGAAGCTCAGATAATAACTGAATAATGCAGGCTTCGTTTGTTTCATTTAAACGTTAACAACGTGTGTTCAACAGAACATATAAAATATACCAACTTCGAGGCCGAATGGTCTAAAACAGAAAGTCTACGAGTGCCACTCCAAAGGTCCCGGGTTCGATTCCCGTCGATGGCAGAATGATTTACACACTGTCTTTGCCAGCTATTATTATAAAATCCATTGTTTTGGCGGAAACACTTTACTGATATTTCAACATTTTTAACTGTTTAAATAATAATACTGTTATAAAATATCACAATTGATTATATTCCTTTCAAAATTGTCGCGACAGCGGTTTCGCTAACCGATGTTAGCATCGCGTCGGATGTAACAATCAACTGGTTGATCCTCCGATCTTTGCTCAATGCGCTAAAAAAAAGGTCGCCCAAGATTTCGATCGTCCGATTTCCCCAAATTAGCAAAAAAAAAGTAACACTGTATATTGTATCCATTTTTGTATTCATTATAAGGAAGCGATGTTAAATTTAAGAAACTTCTTAAGACTGCACAATTCGGTCAGTCTTTTCCTTGGCGCCCTTGAGGTAATTGATTTTACAAAACGGCGTACTTAAAAAATAAATCATCATAAATGATAATAATAATGTACGTGTTTTTAAGCTTAAAGAATAATTGATGGTTGTGGTTTTAATTTGGTAAAACTAAAATTATTATACGAGTATGAATTAAAAATATGATTTGAATTTTAGTTTAACATTGATTATTTTATACTATGTATATTTAAAAAAAAATTAAAAGCCTATTATTTTGGTCGAAACAGTATGATTCTTCAACATTATTTACTGTTAAATTATAAAGCTCTGTATATGGTATCACTATTTTTTTTTGCGGCAGATGGTTCGTTAATTTATATTGACATCATCAGGTGTTAATACTAACAACACACATAGTAACACCCGATGATGTCAACATAGGTTAACGAAATAGCTTTCGCGAAAAATAATAATAAAAAAATGGTATACCATAAACAGAGATTTACAATTCAACAGTTAATAAACAATATTATATAAATCAGAAGCGCGGTAATGCGTGAGACCTGCGATACCGAAGATGTTGTCAGATGGGGCAGGAAAAGAAGACGCTAGAACGAATGAGCGACGATCGACTCCCCCAAGCAGCCACAAACAACGTGCCAATGGAAACTCGCCAACCCGGAAGACCTGCGAAGAATGGCAAGACAATTGGAGTTCTGTGTCCCAGGAGACCTCGACGCCATAAAAACAGATCCACAGATCTATTAAAATAGGAAGAAAAAGAAGAAAATATAAATAATAGTGACAAATTTGTTCCGCCTTGCAATTGCATTCTCAAACGAATTAAGAATGCCCTCAGAAAGTGAGACATATTTTTCACTATTACTTGTATATTTTTCATATATAAATAATAAAAAAATTCAATATAAAACCAAAAAAACAATCGCGTTATTAAAATATAACTTAACTTAACACATGCTATTAAAGAGTAATATTGAGTTCCTTGTGTAAAGTATTTATTTCTTAAATATTGTTAAACGTGGAGGCATATAAATCTTTCATCTCATTAAACGTGTATGCACTTCAATTCATAAATATTTCTATCACTTATCAGCTCGTTTGAATATCAATAGGATTGCGAAGTGCTTTAGAATTTATGGAATTTAACTTCGCTCTCTACTACACCAAACCTGCATTCCGGAACCATTTAGGAACGCCCTGAATGCATCTTCACACCTACAATTTAGAGCATAATTGTAATGGAAATTCCTGGTGAATACCCCAAGATGGTACGAGTGTGTTCTCCGTACTCAAGAGCACTGAAATATTAATGTTAATCTTGATGCATCCGTGGGTTCTCGGCACTTAAGATTCTCGTTTTGCTGTACCAATCGTATATATACTTTTTGGGACCTACTCATAGGTAGAACTCATGAAACTAACTTATTTTCATATATTTTTGCTATCACTTTGTGTTGTGGATTCATATTGAATTATCTTTATGTCATCATAACACTTAAATATACTTTAATCATACGTGTTTCGAGACATTGACACACTTCATCATTGTTGAAATATTGACAGATGAAAGAAAATCGGTACTTATGTACTGAATAAATATAATATAAATTAAATATAATTTTCAAAATTTTCAAAATAATCGTCAGGACAGATGTGAAAATGAATTTTTGACGTTTTTTGTAAGAATTTCATTTAACAAATTTAAAAGAATATTTTAAAGCACACATATTATAAACCGACCAAACCGACCGACCGATCGTTTTTTTTATTTTTATTTATTTAGACGAATAATAGATAAAGATAAAACAAGTATTTGCTACGATGCAACTAGAAATAGAGGAAAACGTGGCACGATCAAATATATCTAATTTTAAATGTCGGCCACGTGAGAAGTCGAAGAAATCGACACGCATGCGTGACACGATGTATGAATGTTGAAGATGTGAGATTCGTATGTCAGGAACGAAAAGTGTGGCAGTCCATTATTTCTGCGCACCCCTTCGGAAGGGCAGCGTGATGGTTTGTTAGTTAGTTAGTTTTATATTTTAAAGGTCTTGTCGAGGTCAAGGCATTAATCAGTAAGCCCGTTGAAAGGGGACTCAGAGGCTGATCTCAGGTAGGTAAGGTAGGTCGATCAATGTACCAAAACATATTTGTTTAAAGTGTAATAAGTGTTAATAATAATACATAATGTTTCTAAAAGATTATTCAACTAAACTCTTTTAATGATCATTTATTATTATTTTCATCTATTTTATGCCTTGTTGAACGCTAAGGCATTGCTAAGGCACTGTGGAATTCCATAGTAATATACTTAGGAAATTAAAAATAATTTTGTTTCGGAGGATACCTCCATCTTCAGGTGTAAAAATATAATAAAAACTCAACAAACAAAGACTAATATAAAAACGCATTTAAAATTCGATACAATAATTCAAATTTAAAAATGAACCTGTGCTATTTGTTGATAAACGATAATTTGCATTTGATTGAGAATGGGAGCTCGGGAGATTAAATGTAGACAAAGTATTTAAGGAGAAAGGAGTAAAAGGAGGAATCCGATTATTAATTATCTGATTATTAAATGATCAATAAAAGAGTTTAGTTGAATAATATTATAGGTTATATTGTATTATTAACACGTTATTACACTTTAAACAAATGTTTAATGCCTCTTAACTTGTGTAACATGCTATAGGTATTCTTAAGCAATATTTATATTACACAATAATAATAAAATATGGTGTATAATAGAAACTAGAATTTAAAATTGTTGCGCAATAATTATTTTTATTCCACGTGCCTCACCAATAGGTGGCTAGTTTCACAAAGGTTATTACAAATTGATTAACCATAAAACAAAGAGATAGAGAAAAAAATGTTTATGAACTTACCACGACACAAATAATGCGATTTAAATGGTCAATTATTCTGCGTATGTTCCATTCCAATTGGAAGTAATACTCCATTTTCTTGACGTTTGATCAGCTATGAGCGGCTACCATAGAGTACACATAGATAAACACACATACTTTTTCGATTCAATCTATTTTCACAATATCATAACGTTCTCTATGAATTTTTTTGCTTTTTCATTACGGCAGTACTGATTCTCTGTTACGTGTCAATTTATTTCATGTATTTGACATTTTCAATTGTATTGACTGATAAAGAATAATTTGAGTGGTCCTTGATAAACATCTTTTAACATAAGTTTAAAGTATATCTTGCTTACAATGACGAATATAAAAAAAAAATGTATTTTAATGGATTCACCATATTAAGGTAAATGATGTCGCAATAATTTTAATATTGTTATTCTTCTTATTCTTAATGTAGATCTTGCGATATGCTTAGACATAATATCATTTTTGATCCTGTTAAGAAGATGCCTAGATTTTCTACCATCTCTTTGGTGGTCATCATGGCCGACCGCCCTCTGGAGTCTCCTCGCTGGGTCCATTCTTTCGATGTGGTCTCTACAGAATCGTCTTCTCTGCCTACTTCATCTCACAATGTTGTCATTTTTGCAGGTTTTGCGAACCTCTCCGTAAGGTAACCTATCTCTAAGGATTCGACCCACGTTTGACGCAATGTTTTCATTTCTGCTGTTCAAAGGAGATGTTACATTCTGACAGTGTCTACTCTTGCATCGATTTTGTAAGTTTTAAAAATTGTTCTTTTTTTATTTAGAGAATGTATTTAATGTTTTTGGTCATATATAAAATAAGCATTATCTAAGTATATTGAATGGGTATATTAGTCAATCTGGACACCACCAGACTCTCTTATATTGCACTATATAATCAGCCTCTCGGGACTCGTCCTCGTGGAAGAACTCCTAAAATATGGTTGGACAGCTGGGATTCCACCTCCCATGAGGAGCAACCATCTGGAGAACTGATCACATATGTTTTAAGTAAGGAAAAATATGTAATAAATATAATATTTGATTCGGTATGTGGTATGATATTACAATGTAATATATATTTATATAAATCTTTAAATTTACAGTATTCTAAATTTATACGGAGTCAGCGCAACATTCGATAATTAATTTATTTGGTCGTGTCACGATTTTTGCTCTTTTCCCAATATCGACCATATTGCCAAATTGAATTGGAAATGGCAGAACATGTCACCAGACAGAGAACAGAGAGATGGGTACCCAGAATATTGACGTGGAGACCGTGTTTTAATTTCAGGAAAAAATGAGCAGCGGGTCAACCATTAAAATAATGAGCAGATCATCTAATTCCAATCGGGGGAAGAAGATGGAGTGGCACAGATAGAGAAAAATGGAGAACGTGTGAAGAGGTCTACATCCCGCAGTGGAGAGACGGCTAAAGAAGAAGAAGATCCACACTAACAAAATTCGTCGCCTTTTTTCAATGCGTTCAAACCATGTAAGTGATCCTTTCATATTTTTTTTCATTGACAAATATTATTTATAATGAAAACATAAACCTTATTTATAGTAAATAAGCCTTAATCATCAAACCGGTATACATTTGCAACATTTCTTTCAATATCTTTCTCTACTCATCGATCCTTTGTAAACAGTCTATCTAAATATACAGACTCATCTTCTTGTTCCAAATTTTCGCCATTCACGCTAATGTTACAAACTATCGTGACTTATTCTTTTTCGAAAATCATTACCTTAGACTTAATTTACATTATTTATCAAATATTACAATATTTTGAATAAAAGGTTTTGATCAATGCTACAGTTATTTTTAAAGAATCAGTAATTCATAATAATATTTCGATTCGATTTTTCAGTCAGTCAGGCAGATATCTTTCTAATATTTCGGATATGCTGGCTTTAAAGTGTCCATTTCGCGAAGAGAAAGAAAACTTTCCTCTCCACCGAGAGTAGAGTTGTTGAAACAGCATAGTATTAGCATGGATATGGGATTCGGGCCCTAAGTAGGCACCCACATTGTATGGTGACTTTAAATAAAGAACACGCTCCCCTTTTCGCAAAGATAAACACATTTTTCGGAAAGGAATATCTTTTTTACGCCATCCAAAAGTATTCCTTGTGACAAATTGTAATGTTTTTGCACATCAAAAGGATGGAAAAGGGGGATTCGTCTTGAGAACTCTGCCAAACAAAAGACACGTCAAATCAATAAAATGTTATTTTCGCTTCGAGCCTTAGATATACGTATACGAGGTCTGATCAATAGGAACGGATTTTTATTTTTTATTTAAATAAATATTTATTTAATGTTTCTTTTTAATATAATTTGTATGCAATACAATACACACTTTATTAAAAAATAAATTAAAAACCAAACATGTTTCGGAGACACAAACTCTTTATCAATGATATACGAGTATGATAAATATCACAAATATTTTTAATAAAATTTACGAATATGGTCAGTTTTAATATCTGTAAAAACTGATCACATTCGTTTAGTTTTAATTTTTTTGTAATATTTGTAATATTTATATAACATTTATCATATATACATATCGTTGGTGATCTGACAGAAAGTCTTATCTCGAAAATGTAAATTGAAGAGAGACGTGAAATTGTTTTGTTCAGAACTTCGGTCACACAATATTAAAAAAACACATATAATTTTATTTTATTTTAGTTAATTTAAAAAAAATCTAGAAATTGAAAAACTATTCCTATAATGGAGTTATGAAGATAGTATAAAATGACATAAAATATCTATAAAGTGGAGATAGGACTTTCTGCCAGAGCATCAACGATATATTATATATTCAAAATAGTGCATAAGAATACTAATTCAAATAGAAAGATATCCACAGAAGCAAAGATGGCAGTACACAATGGAATTATAGTGCCAACCCTCATGTATGGAAGTGAAGCTTGGAGCTGGCAAAAGAAGGATGAAAGCAGGATAAACGCCGTAGAAATGAGATCACTAAGAAGAATATGCAGGAAAACATTGTATGATAGAATACTGAACGATGAAATAAGAAACAAATGTAAGGCAGATGACTGCATCATGAATAAAATTTAAAAAGGATCCCTGAGATGGTTTGGACATATGGAACGAATGGATGAGAGCAGAATGGTTAAAAAGTTGTACACAAGCAGCGTGAGTGGGAAAAGAAGCCGAGGACGACCGAGGAAAACATGGCATGACCAAATTAATCAATTACTAAAAGGCGGCCACATTCGAAGTCGGAATAATCGACGTGCGTACATGGTACGATATATCAATGTAGAGGAATCCCGAGAGGTATGCCAGGACAGGGCAATGTGGCGATCCATCCTCTATGTCTACCCCTCCGGGGAAATGGCGTAATGTTTAGTTAGTTAGATAAGCGATTGAAGAACCGTTAAATCAGGTGAATACGGAGGCTATTGCAGAACTGTAGTCATATGTTGGTCTATGATACAATAAACAGTCGAACGTACATTATTGGATGCAAAATTTAAGAGTCGATGGCTTATAATTCTGTTCTTCGTGCGGAATTGTCGTAAAACTTCAAGGTATCGCCTTTTATTGACCATACGACTTCTTTCTTAGATGAATGACGCATGATTAATAGGGTGGGCCGAAAAAACTCTTTTTTTTTTTTTTTTAAGTTATAATAGCGCGGAAAAGTTGCGAATTGGGAAGACAAACAAGTGAATTTTTTTTTATCAAAATCGGTTGGCATCTTCCGGTCGAGCACAGGCCCTAAACATTTACAAGATATGGAAAAACGTCATTATTGCGATTATTTTTATTTTAGCTGTTTTTGTAATGTAATAGTTTAAAACGTTTTAGACTAGAGCCTAAAAACATTGTGGTTTAATTACGTTTAGATTAGTTGATATTTTTCGGTCGCGCATAAAGCCTAAAATTTGCCAAAATATGAAATTTTCACATTTTTATGTATTTTTTTTTAAGTCTTTAATTTACTTTTATTTTAACGTAGTAGCTCAAGTCCTTTTTTTTGGAACATAAGAACACAGTATTTTATTATGGAGTGATTAAATCAACACCTTTTTTCATGATGTTTTTCCATATTTTGTAAAAGTTTAGGGCCTGTGCGCGACCGGAAGATGTCAACTAATTTTGATAAAAAAAATTCACTCGCTTGTCTTCCTAATTCGCAACTTTTCCGCGCTACTACATCTTCTTCTTCGATGGCCCTACAGCCCATATCGAGCCTTAGCCTCCAGTATTCTTCGCCTCCAACTCCTCCTGTCCTCCGCTTCGACCCTCCAATCTGACACTCTTAACAATCTTGTTACATCTCTCCCAACTTCATCCTCCCATCGCAGCCTTGGTCGTCCAATTGGTCTTCTACCGCCTGGGTGCCACTCCAGCAATTTTTTTGGGGTTCGCGATGACGGCATCCTCTGCACGTGACCGGCCCATCTCAGTCTATTCAGTCTGACCTGTGTGGAGAGACTGGGAGCTTTGTAAATATTGTACAGCTCGTCATTATGCCGCACTCTCCAGCCTTCACCGTCATTCACAGGCCCCAGAATTCTGCGCAGCTCCTTTCTTTCAAAAGTATCCAGTTGCTCTGCAGATTTCGCTGTTATTGTCCACGCCTCACACCCATAGGTCACTGTTCGGATGATTGTTTTATACAGGGTGATTTTGGTTTTCCAGTGTACGTCTCTTGATTTGAGCGCTGGTAGTAGAGAGAAGAATGTTTTGTTACCAATTGTGATTCTTCTTTCGATTCCGCGCTATTACAACTTTGAAAAAAAATAATGAGTTTTTTCGGCCCACCCTAATGATTAATCGGTAAACAAAGGTTCGAAATATGTCGTTTCTTTTTTATCAAACCTCGTGTAAGTAAGCAGTACATATTTGGATGTAAATATTATAGAAAAAAAGGGTCTAATATTCCCCATTCACACCTTGGCACAGGTACAAGAATTTGCATGTTATAAAACGACTAATGAATCACATTATCAAACTATAATTCTTTTTTTTTAAAATGATTTACTTATATTATCAGAAACATTTATCTCACAAGATGTGAAAAATTATAAGATTATCGTTTTCTTTTATTTTAACATGTGAGGCGTATAGTAACTAAAATGGCATTGTCAGCATCATCAAATTGTTGGTGAACAATGAAACATGTTTTAATTTAAATATCTTAAAAGTAATGCGACGCAACAATTTTTAAATATTAAAACATAGCGTGCAGATATAAATTTAGTTAATTTTATTTATACCCGTGGTTTATTTTCCAAGATATCTGCTATTTTATAATTGACATTGTCGTTTTTGTTACAAATTTTCTGACACTGCCGGTTTTGTTTTGAATGCAGCATGACATCGCTATGTTTGTTATCAACACCTTTTCATTCGAACGATATTTGTACGGCACGCCATCTTGAAAAATGCCATTTATCGCACTCTGAGGGGTAGGCAGAGAAGGTGGACCGCCAAACTGTTCTATTCACCTTCATATATAAGGGTTGGTTTTAGAACTCCATTTTATTCTGCCATCTTTGCTTTAGTGGATATATTTTTATTAACTTGTTTAATATAAAGAAAAAAAACTATTAAAACTAACATGGCGTAAGCTTTTTTGTTGTTATTGTTCACATTAGGTTAGAAGTGTCTGACGCATTTTGTTTTAAATAACGCTATGAACGTTTCCGATAGCATACGAAGTTTTTTCTTGCAAGAAAACTTTGCCGGACCGGAGCGGCGCAAGGGCGAAACTACTCGTAATGTGTCGGAACACACATTGTATGGAACTTGTTGAAATACCGAAAAGATAAAATTTAAAACTTATAAACATATGAAATAAAATAAAACTTTTATTTTAAGATACATTTACCAGGTAAAATATAATTAAAATCGGACTTCTGGTCCCAACCTTTATGTATGGAAGCGAAGCATGGATCTGGCCGAAGAAGGATGAGAGTAGAATAAATGCGGTAGAGTTGTTTAAAGGTCGGACATGTCTAAAGTCGGATGAATCGACGTGCGTGTATGACTCGTTGTATGAATGTGGAGGAAGCTAGAGAAGTGTGTCAGGATAGAGATGATGGCGAAAAGAAAAACTTTTAAATAGTCCATTGTTTTGGCCGAAACACTGTGATACCTTAACATTTTAAAAGTGTTAATGAATAAACTTTGTTTTTTGTATCACAATTGTATAATATTTTACGCGACAGCTGTTTCATCAACCAAAGTTGACATCATCAGGTGTTACAATAATATGTCAAATGTCAAATTTTCGAATCTTTATGTGCATGTGTTCCTATGTTAATTTGAATAATTTTTTTGATATAATTTTGAAGTTCTTGCTGAAATTGAGTTAGGTACTTTTTTAATTAAAAGAACGGTTATTTACTATTTAAAAGAGAAAATATTAAAACTAACTAACTAACTAACCATCACGCCGTCTCCCCGAAGGGGTAGGCAGAAAGAATGGACTGCCACACCTTTCTTTCCTGACATATTTCTCTCGATTCCTCAACATTCATACATCGTGTCATGCACGCGCGTCGATTTCTCTGACTCCTCACATGGGCGACATTCAATATTTGATTTATTTGATCGTGCCACGTTTTCCTTGGTCTTCCTCTATTTCTGGTACCATTTACATCATTAACATATAATTTTTTAAAATATTAAAAGTGGAAAATATAATAATAATAATAAAACAGTAATTAGAAGGAACAATTACACATATTTTAGAGTCAAAATGATGAAACATATTATAATAAATTAAAAACGATAAACTTTTACATTACAAAAATCAATTAATTCTACTTTTTGTATTTTTAGAATAGCTTTTAAGTGGTTCTCTATAAAGTATAAAATAAATCGACCTGATACATAAAATGAATGCAATAAACTGGAGTCGCCTTGCTCCCTTCCTGCGTAAGTGACCTGGTAGCCGGCCCCAATCTGTCTCCGCCCCTGTTCCACCATGTCACTGCTCTTGTCCCGCGTCGTTTATCCTCTTCGGAGATTTTCCGCTAATCGGATTAGCATTTGGTTTGCAAAAAATGCTCAACTGCGTGCGAAAGAGATTTAAGAAAGCCCTATAAGCTTTTGCGCTTTAGGGCCTTTGCTCGCAATTTTGCATTTTATTCGCGTCTTAAATTAATCCCATTGTTCTATGGCATTATCTGTGCTGTTTTATTTGAACAAGACGCTTGTTAAAAAAAAACGAAATACTTAAAATGTTAATAACACAACCAACTCTTGAAATGTGCTTCGAAGTAATACTTAACATATTTGATTGGTTTGATAGTGCCCCATTTTCCTTGTTCTTCCTCTTTTTATTGTTTCGTTTACATCGTTAACATATACTAAATTAAGATATAATAAAGTGCAAGAAATATAGAAATTCAGAGGAAAACGTGGCACGATGTAATCAATCAAACATTAAATAATGTTGGCCACTTGAGGAGTCGGAGAAATCGACGTGCGTACAAAACACGATGTACTAATATTGAGGAATCGAGAGAAGAATGCCAGGAATGAACAGAGTGGCAGTTATTTGTTTTTATTTTATACGTTTTAAATATTCGAATACAATATTACATTATATTATTCAAATCTATGTTTTTAGTTTAATTTATCGATTTAACTGATATTTTATAACAATTATTTTTCAAAGCTAAAATGGCGGTGCACAATGTTGTCCTTTTACCGACCTTTGAATATGGAAGCGAAGCATGGAACTTGCAAAAGAAGGATGAAAGTGGAATAAATGCAGTAGAAATGAGATCTCTTATACTATTGTGTGAAAAACTGTGTGTGATACAGTGTCGAACGAAAATATAAGAAGTGAATGTGTAAATGAAAGTTTTATGAACAAAATATGAAAGGATCATCAAGATGGTTTAGACCCATGTAAATAATGAATGAAGAGAGAATGTTAAAAAAATTAATGATATAAATGGAACTATAAATAGAGGAAGAACGAAGAAAATGTGTCACGATCAAATAAATCAAATATTGAATGTCGGCCACGTGAGAAATCGGAGAAAACGACGTGCGTGCGAGACACGATATATTACTGTTGCGGAATCGAGAGAAGTATGTCAGGAAATTAAAGTGTGGCAGTCTATTATTTCTGCCTATCCGTTCGGGGAGACGGCGTAATGGTTAGTTAGTTAGTTAATTTATATGTTATTACTGTTAAAATTTAAAACACCGTTATAATATCACAATTTATTTTTATTCAGTGAGTGTCGCGACAGCTGTTTCGCCAACCGATGTCGGCATTATCAGGTGTTGCAATAAACACACAGTTGATGATGCCAACATCGGTTGGCAAAACAGCTGTCGCGACACTATCAGTGTCAAACAGTGTCGCGACAGCTGTTTCGCCAACCGATGTCGGCATCATCAGGTATTACAAGAAACGATCAGTTGATGATGCCAACATCGGTGGGCGAAACAGCTGTCGGGACACTCTCTGTGAATAAAAATAAATTGTGATATTATTAAAGTGTTTTAAATTTGAACAGTAATAACGTTGAAGTATCATAGTGTTTTGGCCAAAACAATGGACTGTTTAGTTTATGTGTTTTTAATTTGATGATTATTATTGTGCTAGACCTTTTTTTTTTATTTTTTAAAAGACTAACATCACGGATTCATATCAATGATATTAGAATTTATTTTACAATCTTCAATGTGAGCAGAAAATAGCTCATTATTATGAAGAAGGAATCTTGTCGTGTCCAGGCTTGAACCCATGCCCCCTGGATCAGGAGCCAAGCGTTCTATCCCCTAGACCACCACCCGATTATCCAAACCCACCTTCAAATGCGTAACTTTAATAATTGGAATAACAAGATTGAACAAGTAAATTCATGCTGTAAACTATAGGAGAATCGGTTTTGGAAAGTCTTGAGCTTGTCAAGCCTCCCGTCCTGGCAGAGTTGGTCCCGGTGGGAAATTAATACACAGACTCTTGTTTTCTAGTGCCAAACGTGATGTGAATTGGAAAGACATACTCCCAGGAGACGTGGATTCAACCGGCGGACATCTTGAATAAATGGTGATGGATTATTTTTTGTGAAAATTCATTTTATACCGCGAGACAATATTTTATTTATTGGTGAATATTGATTATTTGTTTTTGCCTTTAAATAGCCTATCCAAAAAAAGCTAAGATGGCAGTGCATAATGTTGTTCTTGTGCCGACCCTTATGTATAGAAGTGAATCATGGTACTGGCAGAAGAAGGATGATAGTAGGATAAATGCAGTAGAAATGAGATCTCTAAGACGAATGTGTGATAAATCTGTATATGAGTGTTAAATGCAGTATAAGAAGTGAATGCGGTGAGAATGAAAGTATATAAATAATGAAAGGGTCGTTAAGATGATTTGGACACATGGAAAGAATGAGTGAAGACAGAATGGTAAAGATGGTATATGTAAGCGACGTGAACGGAACTAGAAATAGAGGAAAGCCGAGGAAAAAAATCAAATATTGAATGTCGGTCACGTGAGGAGTCGGAGAAATCGACGTGCGTGCATGACAAGATGTATGAATGTAGAGGGAGCGAGATTTCAGAACAGAACAGTGTGGAGGTCCATTCATTCTGCCTACCCCTCCGGAGGTTAGTTAGTTTTATGTATAATAGTTATTAAATAGTCCAGTGTTTTGGCCGAAACACTATGATACCTTAACATTTTAAAATGTTTAATTAAATAACTTTGTTTTTTGTATCACAATTGTATTTTATTTTACGCGACAGCTGCTTTATCAACCCATGTTAACATCATCAGGTGTTATTATACAATAATATATAATATATTATAAAAATATATTATTGTAACACCTAATGATGTCAACATAGGTTGATGAAATACCTGTCGCCTAAAATAAAATACAATTGTGATACAAAAAACAAAGTTATTTTATTTAATAGTTTTAAAATAATACTTATTCTTTAAAAACAAATCTTATTACATTTTTTCTTCTTCTTCTTCTTCCTTTTTGAAGACCTATGTGGTCAGTTCTCCAGAGAGTTACTCCTCCTGTGAGGTAGATTCCCAGCCGTCCTTCCATATTTAAGGAGGTCTTCCACGAGGACGAGTCCCATGAGGTTGATTATGCAATGCAATATAGGCTTACTACAATGTTCTACGTAAATAAGTAATTAAAAAAAATAAAACATTCATTAAATCAGAACACCTTAAAATTATGGATAATCCTTCTTAGTGCTAGTTGTATAAAGCTTGCAAAGTATTGCACAAGCAAGACCAGATGTTATCGTGTAAGGCAGACAAATGAATCCGTGGCTATTTCGGCCCCGGGTGGGGTTCGTGGCTCCCAATTAACCGGCATTAGGGGATCAAAGGTCCAGCATAATGGTAACAAGCACACGTAAGATGAAATTATTTGGCCATGTTTTAGGGTAAACGTAATTTTTGTTTCCGCGTGTTCCAGATTCTATATAATGTATTATACAACACGTTCATTACGCATATTCTGTTTTTATATTAATATTATACATATGAAAACAACATTTTAAATTTATACAAATACTGGATTTTACCCATTGCGGATACCCTTATCCCATTGCGGGTAGGATTTTATCCATTGCACATAATC
Source organism: Lepidostoma basale (assembly GCA_022606425.2). Classification (NCBI taxonomy): domain Eukaryota; kingdom Metazoa; phylum Arthropoda; class Insecta; order Trichoptera; family Lepidostomatidae; genus Lepidostoma; species Lepidostoma basale. The sequence goes on along the minus strand of JAHDVF020000724.1, from coordinate 7,800 downwards.
TTAATGGATGGCGCTAGTGTAGATAGAACTAAAAAATGTGAAGTGTTCCTCAACATTGTAGCATATTTACGTCTTCCAAAAAATTGTCAGACGTGGTGGTCGTAAGAAGGGCGGAATGGGGAATATTGTTAAACATAAAGCGATAGCTTAACCCGACCAATGGCAGGTCGTAAGTCCTGTAAGCGAGTCGACCACCATATTCTGTTCCCAGAAATCAATTTACATCTTCGCCTCCATTGAGACATATGAAAACGTCTGTTTTACGAGTATATCAATTATCCTTTATCAAATATCCAAAACTCATTATCAAATATCCAAAACATTTTATAATGCCTTCTTCTTCATTTGGTGCCGTGTCTGGTCCCCCCAACATTGGGGATCACGCAGCAAAGGCATCTCTGTCCTGCTCCACTTGGAACAGGTTCAGAGTTCTTGTAATGCCTGTCCACTCTTTTATGTATCGCAGCCAGGACAGCTGCCTTCTACCAATTCGCCGACGTCCCTCCACTTTACCCATTAATATCAGTCGAAGGAGGTGGTATTTTTTATATTTTACAGCACATGACCCAAATGTAAGACCTTTCTAATTTTCACACTCGACAACACCTCTCTATTAGCTCTGGGTCTCTAAGGTACGTCTGCATTACTGAGCCTATCGGTTCACGGTATTAGGAGCATTCTGCGGTATTTCCACATCTCGAACGCTTCCAACCGGTTCATTTCATTCACTTTTAGAGTCAAAGTTTCGCAGCCGTATAGTAAAACAGACCATATATAACATTTAATCATTCTTTGTCGGAGTTTTGAGTTAAAATTATCAGTGCAAAATAAGGTTCTCATTTTATTAAATGCAGCTCGTGCAACTTCAATTCTGTATTTTATTTCAATGTTCGGGTCAAGCGCTTTAGTGATAATGCTGCGAAGGTATATAAATAATGCCTTAACAAGTCAAAATATATCATTCCCATAAAATATACTATAACTTCTTGAAAACAGACGTTTGCATAATAATATAAATAGGCTAAAACCCAGATGTCGCCAAAGAGAGAGTACAAGAATATTTTGATTACAAGAGAGCTGACATCAAACGTGATTCTTCTACATTCTACTTATATCGTGACACGCGTGCTCGTCGATTATTCCAATTTAAATATGACCGTCTTTAAGTTAGTAAATACTTTGATAATCCCATGTTTTTACGGCCAGTACACCTAATGTACAATTTTTTAAAGCATGAATGTGAAGAAACGTAGAAAAATGTGTAAGGATAGAGTAGTCTGGCGGTCCACTGTTTCTGCCAACCCTTGCAGAGAAACGGTGTGATGGTTTACTGCTGTTATTGCATTAATTAAAAATAGAATCACAACCGCAGGGGTAGGCAGAGAGAATGGACCGCCACACTACTCTATTCTGAAACACTTCTCTATTCTACTCCACATTCATACAATGAGTCGATTCTTTCGACTTGTAACATGTCCCACCTTTAAAATTTGATAAATTAGGTCATGCCATGTTTTCCTCGGTCTACTTCGACTCGGTAGTCCATTTACATCGTTAAAGTAAAATTCATTAAATATTCTTTCTCCATCCGCGCGCTTCTTTGCGATCCTTTCATAATTTTGTTCATAATACCTTCTTCCGCTCTACATTACTTTCTTATATCAGCATTTGAGATTCTGTCGTACATCGTTCTATCACACAAGTATTTAGATATATATTTAAAGAAATAGAAATACATAATATGAGTTATTGTGAGGTTTATTTAAATGCAGGATTTACATGTATTCGTATTATTCTGATTAAAGAAAACTTTTGTATTTTTAAACGAAAACAATCATATTATTAGATTTCCACGGAAAAAATGAAAAAACACGTGTCTTGCCTATACGGAAAGCTTGGGTATCTAGTGCTTTGTGAACTTTCTTAAGGTTGACAAACACAGATAAAAATAGAATTCAATGGAATAGACAGGCAAAGATGAATAATTTCTCTTGGAAAAAAAACATATAGGTAAGTTAAGAAAGAAGCCTAACTTTTACCACTTGTATATTTTTACTTTACTGTTATTATAACGTACCTTAATATTTGTTTCTTTAAGAAAGATGTAAATCTCTGGAAAAAATGAGTTTTAGAAATGAGAACCCTGTGCTCCATCGCAGCAGAATTTGAGATCAAATCAAAAAATAAATAATACGGTCTGGCTGTGGTGTTGAAGACAAATAATTAAAACAAAGAAAATATACAAAATTTCTTTATTATTATGTATTTAGTGTGCTTCCACTTGTGTTTATTTTCGACCGGCAGCTTGCGGCCATAAGAAGATGGCAGCAAGCTGCCGAAACCGGTCGAACATAAACACAAGTGGAAGCACACTAAATACATAATAATAAAGAAATTTTGTATAATTTTTTGTTTTGTTTTCATTTTTTAAAATGAACTTCTACCAAGATATTTCAATTAAAAACATTAATTATTTGTGTTAAAAAATCAAAATGCGTTTTTAAAGGGAGCTTGTTGGACCAAAATGGCTGAATTGTGACGGCTATCAAAAAATAATCTCAAATCTAACAACCTTTATAAAGTTAAGCATGTGAAAAAACAGACTAAAAACTATGTATAGTAGATTGACAATAGCTGTATTGGTACTGGTAGTAAAACCTATGTAATAACTTTTTGCTTGGAGCTTGTGTTCAAAACAAATACCTAGAGCAAATTCATTGTAAAAAGTTACATTTTCTTTATACATGCACAGACGTGATGTAATGACTTCCCAAGCTCTAAGTGAGTAATCCTTTGGCTGTAGACTCGCCAGCAAATATTTATGCATTGGAGCTTGTTTTTTTTTATTCACTTGAATGTTGCACAAGAATAGAGAGGCTGGAATAAGTCTAACAAAAAAATCTTATTACTCGCGTATACACAGGTACGTTTACACTACAATACACTTACGTATAAACTTGCACACTAATATCGCGGAAAAATGTCTAAATATAAAACATACGATTAGTTCTACTAATATATATTCTAATGACAACAATAATCTCTCGACGGAAGTTCATTTTATATAATTATTTATGAAACGATGTATTTCATAACTTCTTGCACTTTTGCCTTTATTTTGACGGTGACTGGTTTAACCAGGCTGTCGATGCTAGGAAGTCTGCCGAAACCGGTCGTTGTCGAAATAAAGACAAAGGTGGATGTGCCTATTAAAAAAACTTAAAATAGTTAGCTAACTAACTTACTAACCATTACGCCATCTACCCGAAAGGGTAGGCAGAATGAATGGACTGTCACACTTTAACCGATGCGGCACTCCATTCTTCTCTTTTCGCCCCGCGTGAGACGTGAAAAAAGAATTAAAAGAATTAACAACATTGTTTTTATTTATTAAATATTTGTACAGAATAAAAAATCAATCACAACATGTTTTGGGCGTGATGGAGGTCACTCAGGTGAAAATAAACGTAATGTAAATATAATTATGTATTTACATCTGAGAATGGAGATCACAATCGAAACATATTTTGATTGATATTTTTATTCATTGGGGTTCGAATTATCAGTAGGGTCGTGGCGAGTCACATCTTTGCTGGAAGGTGTGATTCTACAAAATGCTGCGAAACGCCCAGTTGCATTCCACCGGCAACACTACTGACTAGTCCAACTCGTTAGCGTCCCTGTCGCGAACCCCGGGCAATGGGATCACACTCATAACCGTGTGATCACAGCAGATAACGAGGGGATGAAAGGCGAGTTTCTAGCGCCCCCAAACCAGATCCAACCAGCTAAGGGAAGGTCACCCCGACAGAAAAATCCACCAGAGAAGGCAACGGGAAACCACTCTGGTCACCTTTTCCCAGGAATCACTATGGCGAAAAAGAGTGAGCAGGAAAAACAAGAGTTCAGAACCTGTTCCAAATAGCGCAGGATAGATGTACGGGACAGATTGCTCCCCCCGTACTATTAATATATATTTTGGCCGCTGACTGCTGCTCGTCTCCGATGTGGTGTGGATGGTAAAACGGAGAATACGGCGTGATGATGATTGTGTAATAAAACAAAGTTTTATTATATGTGGCAATCGGTGCAGGGTAGAAGCGAAGAGAAGTGTGCAGTAGCTCAAATACTGGTTTTCACGTAATTAAGAGCGCCAAGCCTCTTAACGCGCAGCGTGTCCACGCGTGTCAGAATTTGAAGGAAGAGAGAAGGCCGAGTCCTTACAAGACCCGCTTATATAGTCTCCGCAAACTAGCAATAACGGTTATTTAACGTTTTTTACAGTTTCGGAGAATTTTAGTCGCAGCCGCTGTGTTGCTATGGCCTCTGATTGGCTGTTTAACAACACGCGAGCAACCGCAAAACTATTCCAAGAATAATCTCGTTGCTATGCGCTTTCACGCGACTACCGATTGCCTTATTTATTTTAACAAAAACATAAACAAATTAAACTTAAACGAATTAAACTAAAATTAATATAAAATAACAAACATGAATAAAATAATAAAATTAGCATAGTTAAAAATAATAAAAAATTAATAATAAAATAAAAAAATATTAAAATTAAAACTACTCGCATACGTCCGATACACTCCCCCCGTGCAGTCTCGGCTGTACTACAATACTCGGGCGTATCTCGGGCGGTGAGTCCTTCGTCGTTGGGTCGTCTTTAGCTGCTGTGGGGCGCCTCCTGGAGCGCCGGGGGCGGTCGCGAGTGGAGAGGTGGTCGGCGTCTCTGGCTCCGGCTGGAACACTGCGACTCGGACAGCAGGTCGTACGTGTCTCCTGCTGCTGGTCTGGACCGCCACGGTCCGTGTCTGGCCGTCATCTGCCGGGGTGGCCTAGACGACCCATCCGCGTGGCCATGTGTTCCGTGGCAGCGATGGGTCGGTGAGCAGCACTAGGTCCCCCACCTTGATGGGTGGGCGCTGATGGTGCCACTTCTGCCGATTGCCGATGGTTGGAATGTATTCCCGGAGCCAGCGTCTCCAGAAGCCGTCCGCGAGCTGCTGGTTGATGCGCCATCACTCGCGCAGACAAGCCTCTGGTTTGCCTTTCGCCTGGCGTGTGAGGTGCAGTTGCCTCGAGGCTCCCCCCATCAGGAAATGGCCGGGGGTCAGCGGCTCTTCGTCCTGCGGATCCAGTGCGACGTGGGTCAGCGAGCGATTGTTGACGGTGTGCTCCACCTCCGCTAGTGCGGTCAGCAAAGTCCAGCCGCATGTCCTGTGGCTCCTCTTCCTGCCGTAGTGCCAGAGGTGTCTTATGAATGCCACCATGTTCTGCACAGCTAGGCAGAAGTCTACAAGCTGCTCGTTGGTGCTGGTGTCCATCAGGGATGGCAACTTCCGCACCTTCTCCAGCATCAGTGTAGCGATGGCGTTTGGGTCCCCGAAGCGGCGTCCAAGCACATCAATGATGAAAGGCACTTGTGATGGCTGGAGCAGGAGGGTTGCTATGGCCTCCCGGGCCCTCCCAGTGAGGGCGCGCTGCAGTCGGAGGAGATTCTCGGCATTGGTCATCCCGCAGGTGGCGGTTGACTGCTGGAACTGAGCGTGCCAGGACGGCCACTCCAGAGGATCGCCGAGCCATGAAGGTCGCCATTTGATGTCCCTGCTCCGCAGACATCTGAGATGAGTGGTTGCGTGCGCCTAGGAGCGCCTCTGTCATCAGTGCGGCTAGTTGGGCGATGGGCTCCGATCCTGGAGCGCGTCCTGCTCCCGGCGCGTTATCCGTGGTGGGGGTATCAGCAGGTGGCCCCTGCCACCCGCCGTTTGCGGCTGCTGTGCTCGTGGAGGCGGCAGGTCCCCACTGCGTGCTGCCCAGCGCCAGGCCCTGCAGGCCGGCTGCTGGAGCGGCGTTGTATGCATTGATTGGCTGCCACGGCGTGCCGCCTGGCGCCAGGCCCTGCAGGCCGGCCGCTGGAGCGGAGCTGGTTACATCGGTTGGCTGCCACGGCGTGCCGCCCGGCGCCAGGCCCTGCAGGCCGGCCGCTGGAGCGGAGCTGGTGACATTGATTGGCTGCCACGGCGTACCGCCCGGCGGCAGGCCCTGCAGGCCGGCCGCTGGAGCGGAGCTGGTGACATTGATTGGCTGCCACGGCGTACCGCTCGGCGCCAGGCCCTGCAGGCCGGCCGCTGGAGCGGAGCTGGTGACATTGATTGGCTGCCACGGCGTACCGCCCGGCGCCAGGCCCTGCAGGCCGGCCGCTGGAGCGGAGCTGGTTGGCTGCCCTCTGTATCCACTGTTGATATTCTCCCACAGCGATCCACTGTGAGAGAGATGATCGGTGCCTCTGGCTGGATACATGTCGTAGGACGGCAATCCACCGTCCTTTGCGGGATCTGCACATCCCCACTGCGCGGCGCTGGGTGGCGGGTCTCCTCGACCGGCCGCCGGCTCGCCAAAGTGAGGTTGCTTCCCTTGTTGGTGTCCACTGGTCAGCGTGGAATATGTGGACTGCAGTAGCTGCTGTGGAGGACTGGGCTGGGCCGGCAATGCTCCGGTTTTAGTCGTGGTCCCCTGGAGCAGCAGCGAGGCCTGAAGCTGCTCAATTTGTGCTGCGTGCTGTTCGTCCCGGCGCTCCATGAGTCGGTCAAAGGCGAGCCATTGTGATCGCAGCTCGCTGCGCAGTAAGCGGACGACGTCCTCTGTTGAAGGTGCAGACAGGTCCTCATCCTCGCTGTCCGAGTTCCTACTCGGCCATGGTGCAGTTTTAGTAAGAGCGGCCCCGCCGACCGGCTGGTCGGCTCGTCGCTCTGATGCGTCACTTCTTCCAGTCATTTCCAGACGTTGAGCTACTTCTTCGCTGTAGAGGGGCGAAGGCGAGCACTCCTGAAGCCACTCGGAGGCTGGCTGGTCTCTAGAGGGGATCCGGCCAGCGGGCGCAGGCTGCTCGATTGCGATGAGGGAGGCTGCCGGGGGCGCTAGGCCCTGGTCGGCAGCGCTGGCAGGTGGTGCAGTCTCTCCGGCGGCGGTTATAGAAGGTCCAGCGGGCCCACTGGAAACTTCCTTCCCGGAGCGGAGTGAAGGCGACATCGGAGATGAGACTGATCCGCGGCTCGAAGGACCAAATCGGGCTCGTCAGGATCAAATCGGAGACGAGGCTGATCACGGCTCGAAGGACCAAATGTACGGGACAGATTGCTCCCCCCGTACTATTAATATTTATTTTGGCCGCTGACTGCTGCTCGTCTCCGATGTGGTGTGGATGGTTAAACGGAGAATACGGCGTGATGATGATTGTGTAATAAAACAAAGTTTTATTATATGCGGCAATCGGTGCAGGGTAGAAGCAAAGAGAAGTTTACAGTAGCTCAAATACTGGTTTTTACGTAATTAAGAGCGCCAAGCCTCTTACGCGCAGCGTGTCCACGCGTGTCAGAATTTGAAGGAAGAGAGAAGGCCGAGTCCTTATAAGACCCGCTTATATAGTCTCCGCAAACTAGAAAAAACGGTTATTCAACGTTTTTTCCAATTTCGGAGAAATTTAGTTGCAGCCGATGTGTTGCTAAGGCCTCTGATTGGCTGTTAACATCACGCGATCAACCGCAAAATTATTCCAAGAATAATCTCGATTGAGCTACTGCATGCATCTCGTTGCTATGCGCTTTCAAGCGACTACCGATTGCCTTATTTATTTTAACATAAACAAATTAAACTTAAACGAATTAAACTTAAATTAACACAAAATACAAACATGAATTAAATAATAAAATTAGTATAGTTAAAAATCAAATAAAAATTAATAAAATAATAAAAAATTATTAAAATTAAAACTACTCGCATACGTCCGATACACTT